>PYUH01000120.1:5030766-5072546 GCA_016808085.1 Suaeda aralocaspica | reverse complement strand
ATAATAATAATAATAATAATAATAATAATAATAATAATAATAATAATAATAATAATAATAATAATAATAATAATAATAATAATAATAATAATAATAGTGTCACAGTCGATGTTTTAGTAGGTACATACGTTTTCCCTTGCTTGGTTAGTACACGACGTAAATCTACAATTGGGAAAGGGGCATCAAAAGACACAGTTAACTGTTTTAACAATCACATACATATTTGTTTATATAAAATACATGATATGTTCTTCAATCTCTCATTTATATATATATATATTCAATTGTTGATTATTTGTTAAACACAATAAGATGATCAATGCATATTAAAAACCACCTACCATGCATATGCACAACATTGAATTGTTTACATGTTTCTAATCGACCTTAATTATCGATCATGATACAATTAATGGAAATGAATATAATATCGATCAGAAGGATGCATGGAGCGAGGAAGAAGACAGGATCTTAGTGTCTGCTCACGAGATATTTGGCAACAAATGGGCCGAAATCGCCAAGTTAATTCCAGGGAGAAGTGAAAACACAATAAAAAATCATTGGAATGCCACAAAGAGGAAGCAAAACTCTAAGAGAAAAGCCAAAGATATTGATAATGATATCAAACCATCTTATCTAGAAACCTATATTCGAAGCAAATATCCCTGCACTGAACTCACCAAAAACCACCCTATCACCACCTCTACCCCTCCTTCAACCAACACTAGCTCAGTGTCGTCTGACGTTGAGAACCCGAGCTCATATCTTGTTCCAGAACTATCTAATGAGTTTTCCATGCAAGAATTTGACAACTACCTATTCTATGAAAATCTGCCAGTTTTCCAATACATTGGTAGTACTGAAGGTTTTTTTGATGGGAATAATAATAATAATAATCAGGTGATCGTGCAGCCGGAAGCGGACATGGGTACTGGTGCTATTGATGATTTCTTGACGCTTTCAGACCTAGATGTGTCGGAAGATCTCGAAGCTGTGAATGAGGATTTTGATCAGGTGATGCAGGAACTCATGATGGAGACTAACACATTTGATGATCAGCTCCAACAACATTCGAGTGTCGATCTCCCTAATGAAACTGATGTGATGATGATCAATGACATGAATCATGAGGAGGAAATGGACAACCTGATGTTGGAGGAAGCCTTGGAGGCTTGCATTGATGATGAGGGTGATGAACATGAAGATCTTGATTTATACGAGATGATTAATCGTTATCTCAAATAATTATACTCACTCCTGCCTATCTCATCCATCTTTGTTTAGTACCTTTCAATTTTTCCTTCTCTATCAACTTTTTAAATTATGAGATGATTTATATGTTATGTTCTAGTAGTGTCTTCGTTATTAATTAAGTTAGATTAATTAAGTAGTTTATCAAAAGTGGTGTAAGATAGATGTTGCACTACTTAATGTATTTGCTACTTATCTTTCTGGTGTCATGTGGTTTGGTTAATTATTATATCAATGCAATTAGTTACTTAATTATCACAATTTGTGCCCGTTATTAATTCGCCAATTATCTGCTTAATGTGGTGAATTGATTTACACCATAATTAAGTTCTACCATTGCTTTGGTTTGGATACAATTGTGTGCATATATATATATATACATTCAGTTAGTTAGTTACACATATAGCCAATTGGTTTGGACAGTTTTTTGTTGTTTCACAATTTTTCATTTGACTATATTAATTAATTAAATTTGAAATGCATTTGTTAATATATTTAGCTTTTGCACTTCACATTTATTTTGCTTTAGAATCAACTCTACTGAATAAAAGGGGAAAAGGTCTATATAATAATTGACATTTCCAATTCAAATACTTTCTCACATCAAAATAATTAAAAAAAAAAAAAAAATCTAAAAGGTTTAATAAAATGGTGTATAAGAGATTTGATAGAAAAAAAAAATAATAATAATATCTAAAGAGAAATGATAATTGAAGGAGAGAGAGAAACAGGACAATACCATTGCTAAACTAATTGGTCTTCGAATAATACCAATAATATTATTTTGGGTTTGGAGTGGTAAATAAGTAAAATTAAATTTTCTACTGAAAGACCAAAAATTTTAGTATAACATGTCATTTGTGTACGTTCCCATTTTTTTTGTATATATGTTCTCAACTTCTCATTATCAATGAAACTTGACGAATCCAATACCCATTTAATTTATAAAATCCGTAGAACAAATGTTCATCTAGTTATCTTAAAGCTTTGTTGATGAAGGAAAAGGATGATGAGGATTGAGTCTCACTAGTCACCACACACAGATAAATTATCGTAAACTGGTTTATTTACATACATCGGTAGCTGCTGGATCAATTAAGCTACCTATATCGAAAAATACATGTAACAAACATTCATATCCACCACTGTGCTCAATTATGAGCACCATAGTAAGTAATAATAACTAATTATAACATCCAAAGTCTTAGAGACATATTAGTTCATAATAATAATAATCCATTACATTAATCACAAGAAAAAAAAAAAAAAAAATGACAACAATGTTATAAGATAGACAACATTCTAATAAAAATTACATGCATCAATTAGTTTCCAAATGATGCTCTAACTTACAAGAAAGCAAGTCATCAAAACGTTGATGATGATTGAATCATCTCAACTAAATCCATATCTTTCTTGTGTTCATCAACAGCCACTTCTTTACCCTTCTTCAATGCTTCCTCCCTTAACAACTCCTTCATTAGTTCCTCACGCCTCGTTCGACAGATCATCAGTAATTCATTATCATTAGTAGGTGGATGATGATATGCATCCCAACGCCGCGGCTCATACACATAGTTCATCATTTGTTCTTCCTGCATCATCATCTGCTCATAATCAGCATCTACAACCTCGTCTGATAAACCTTGGTCTGTAACAATTATGAAGTCATCAGTAGCACCACCCATGTTCTCATGTGGCTGCATCACCTGATAATTCCCATCAAAGTTATAATAACCTTGAGTATTCCAATAGTTTTGGAATGATAGAAGGTCTTCATAAGTAGTAGGGTACTTATTGGTGTAGGGAATAAGCTCTTGAGATAGGTTAGGGGTTGGGTTTTCGACATCAGACTCCGAGCTAGGGGTGTTTTTTGTGGTGGTGGCGTGATTGTTGTTGGTGGTACATGGAAATTTTTTTTGTAAGTAGGTTTGTAAAATATTTGGTTGGTTTTCATTTCCACCCTCAAAATGATCAACATCATTATCTTTGTTGTTTTTTCTCTTTGCATTTAGCCTTCTTTTTGTGGCATTCCAATGGTTTTTGATTGAGTTTTCGGTTCTTCCAGGAATTAGCTTAGCGATTTCGGCCCATTTGTTGCCTAATTTTTCATGAGCAGCTACCAAGGTCCTCTCTTCTTCCTCATTCCATGCATCTTTCTGAAATTTTATTCAAACATTAATTAATGTAATAAGGAGATTAGTTATACTTATAATAATATTTTATTTTATATAAACATTATATTTATTTACTGAGGGAAAATTTGATAAATTGCCTACTTTAATTTTAAAACTAGGGGATTAACTAACAAGAGTGTTGTAGCATTTGAGATAGTAGTATCATTATTGGATAGACACAATTTTTACAGCAAAGTTACGTTAGACGATACTAGCTAGTAATATGTATAATTTGCGCCAAATTAAAGAAAAGGTAATGATTAATACGTATGGAATTTGAGACTCTTATAAATAAATACGTGCATAAACCGTACTCTAAGTTGAAAATTATTATGGCATGAGACATTTAACCATTTTGATGCATATTTAGTCGATTCATTAGAACGTTAGGTATATGTACGAAGAAACTTGTCTATATAATTAACAAAAAGTATGTATTGGTAAAACTTTAATAGTGAAAATTGACTAAAAACATATAATCAGGAAGCTTTTATTCATTTTTTTAAAAGATAAATAATGTACCTATACTATATAATGATGCAAACTAAGGATAAACTTTGTTCACATGATTTTCATTTGAAATTATTGAGATATATATTTCTATAAATAATTTTAGAATTGAAAAGTAAAATGCAAACTAAGGATGAACTTTGTTCACATGATTTTCATTTCAAATTATTGATATATACATTTCTATAAATAATATTAGAATTGAAAAGTAAAAATTTTTTTATCATTTTTTTTTCCTTTAAAATTAATGAGCTGAGATGGGTGAGTGTTGCGGAGACTATAATAAAGTTAAAACTAAACAAACCTTTAGCTTTTGATACTTGAATTTAAGATATATACTACCTATAACTTAAAATTAAATTCACGGAACGACAATATAACAATAATACCCATGGAATAATCAAGTGCCTCTATTTCATTTTTACATTTTATTTTTACACGTTTGCCAATGTGAATGTTCTAAGGTTTATATCTTTCGATGTGTTTTTGTAAAAATTCTAAAAAATTGATTTATTCTAATAGGATTAATCGAGGTGAATCAAATAAGATCCCGTATGAGTATGGTATTACTTACTTATAAAATATAAATAATGGTCAAAGTGTGATTTGTGAATAATACTCATAGTCAAAATGTAAAGATTAAATTGAAACAGAGGGACTATGATTTTGTTTTTGACCTCTAAGAATTGGGTGGTGGTTTCTATACTTGAACAAAATATTTTCGCATTCCTCCCCCTCTCATATGAACAGTAGCATTGATTACTATTCATGTGAGATCAGAAAAAGAAGTACGTGCGGAATTAATTTGGGTATTACGGAAATACTTACCCGTAAAAACCCTAAGATTTTTGTTCAATCATGTCAAGATCTTGACCTTGGCCTTTAATGTAATTATCAATATACAAACTTGCCCTTTTTTAATCTCTTCTCTTGTCAGAAAGGGGAAATTGCACATATAACCATTTTCATAATTTACAATCAAGATACTTAGAAAATCTAGCATAAAATTTTTTGCTTCTCTAAATTCAACGAACTAAGCTACATTGAAAAATTCGAGATTTATGTATATACCAGATATTGATATCAACAAGTGAAATTTTAGGAAATGGAATAACATAAAATTCACCGTATCAACAAAAAAATTCATCAAAAATAACATTTAACATATATTCCACAAGATAAGAAAAATAAGATAGGAACTTCAATTCACCCAAAAATTAATCATATACCTTGATGTCTGGTCGTAAATGGTTATGCCATCTTTCGCGACATTGCTTCCCAACTCTATTGTTCATCTTGGCCGCGATTGTGGCCCATTTTCGATCTCCAAATTCTTTCACTAACACCATGAGATACCTTCATTTGTAAAACAAGATCAATCAAACTTATAATACAAAATATATACTAGTGCAAAATTATTTTAAGGAAAGAAATACGGATTATATATAAATTAAATAGTATATGTCACTTGCTTGTTTAAAAAAAGACTAATAAAATCAGAAAATAGTCCTTAACAATTAACCAAAAAAATGGGAAAACGTAAATAAAAATGATGAAGGATGAAATTTTGTTAGCAAAAACAAACCTGTCTTCAGCGTCAGTCCACTGGCCTTTGGTACGAGGTTTCCTAGTGGTGCTGCTAGCAGATCGTGGACATTGATTATCAGATGTTTGATGAACCACATCTTCTTGCTTGTTGTTATTCGAGTTTTCGTCTTGAGTTATTTCACTATTAGTCAAAGAATCATCATCTTGATGATCCAACAAAAAACCATTCATTAGGTTGTCATCTTGCATGGTACTATTAGGGTAAATTGCACCATAATTCACCATGCCATCAAAATGGCTAGGATTTTCACTATTACTACCAACTTCATAAATTGATGATGGTTTAAAAGTGTCAATGGTGTTATAATCATGGTTCATTATTGTTGGTAGGGTGGTTGACATGGCGACGGAGATGGTGGCGGTGGTTGATTCAGGTTGAGGGTAAGTTGAAGAGGGTGGCATGGCGGCGGTGTCGCCAATGGTGGCTTGTAGGAACCTATTGATGGCAGCTATAGGAGGAGGGGAACGTAGTGAGGAGAAAAATGAAGGGTTTGTGTTTGCTAAGAAAAAGAGTATTTGTTCTTGTTCATCTATTAGTTTTTCAGTTTTCATGGTGAAAAATGGAAGAAAAAAAAAAAAGTTTTGGTTTTTGTTTTGTAAAAGGAAAAAAGAGAGAAAATTGGAACAAAATTTGTAAATGGCTTGTAAGAATGCAAGATTAATGGGGGTATGAAGAGGAAATTAAAAATGGGAAAGCTTGTCTTAAGGCTTGTAGGAAGCAAGTTAATTTATAGTCCTTAGAACCCAATGGATGGTCAATTGTATTAACTCCTCGTCTTCTTTGTAAGAAAGACAATAGTAAAATAAAATAAAATAATATTAGTAATAATTAATAATAAACTAGAAAATGAAAATTGAGGAATTAATTGGCTATAATTTTAATTGCCATAAATTTTAATTTGAAGGCAATTAATGACATACTAGCTCAAAAACAAATTAAGGGTTTGAAAAAAAAATTGATGTTGATTATCTGGGTCAAACTATTAATTTTGTAATCAGGTCGATATTGCATTTTGATGTACGAAAATGCCTTATATTATATACGTAACTGTAATTTCAAGTACATATTATATATTTCTTTCATCCAAGTAAATTGTAATTTACACATTTTCGTTTTTTTTTTTTTTTTTAAAATTTCATATATAGAGATTATTATAGTCTGTAAAAGGCACAAAAAATAATTAAGTGAGAGGATAATATACATATCCAGATGTGACAAAAAATATTTCAATATATGTATAGGTATATTTTTTATGAAACATAATTATTTTATATTCCTTAATTTTAAAATGTCACACACTTAATTATCTTGTATTTTCTATTTCTTAATTTTAAATTACCTCCTCGTCTCATTTTTACTTATTTTCAGCAAAAATAAGTTCAGATCAACAAAATTAAGTTTAGTTCTGCAAAAATCAATTTCAATCCGTGATAAATAATTGTTAGTGATTACAGCAAATTAAAAATAAGTTAAGTTCAGCAAAAATAAACTTCGTTTAACAAAATTAAGTTCAGATAAGTAAAAATAAGTTTAGTTCAACAAAAATAAGTTCAGATTAGTAAAAATAAATTATGATAAACCAAAATAATTGACGAGAACATAACTTAAATGGTTCAACATAAGTATATTTCGAATCAAAATTTATTTTCTTATGTAATTATATCGATAATCTTCCATTTTTTAATTAAAAAAAATCATGATATACTTCTGTAAAAGAGATCGGATTATCCTCTTCCCCCTTTAGTAATATATATCTTGGAAAAATGGCACGTAAATTAACCAAAATTTTTACTTGTAAGTGAGTGTGTGTATGATTAAATGATGTACACTAAATAACCTATTACTTGTATTCTATTAAGTTATTCAAAGTTTGTCATAGAAACCCTAATAACTAATGAAGACTGCGGAGGGGATATTGATGCTAAGAACAATGGCTCACTCCAACTCCAAGTGAAGAACACAAAGTCAAGGAGGGCACTCGCGTGCCAACAATAATCCTTCACGTTGTTGATGGATGTTCGATTTGTGAAGAGCAAGTTTTTCCATCCCCTTCAATGAACTATCATCATCAAAAGAAGAAATTCGACCCTTATATGCAATGTTGTTGTCTTAGTGTTAAGGTTTATGTTGCCTATGAAAAGGATCATGACCAAAGTAATAAGTAGGAGTAGTAGTTTGTTTTGTATTGTTTGCTTCCCCGCCATTTTTTTTTAAATAATAAATAAAAGATAGTGTTTTTACTAAAGAGTAGTGCTAGCCCAACTTCAAATTAAAGGCTAGCTTCTCCTTATTTGATTAAGAATTGTTATATCGCTGAATGTACAACAAAACTAGAAGGGAAGATCAACAAACAAACAATGAAAGCAGGATCTTTAGAATTTAATTTCGAACAATTATCCATGATACATAATAATTGTTGTATAAATGTTTGTTTGCAAAAAATGATTGGAATGGAAAACAATATGCTCATAAAGCAAACCAAAAAGATGTACAATTGTTAATTTAATTGACAAAAATGATGGATCATCTTCAAGTATACCTCTACTTCCATCCATAATTAAACGTCACATTACTAGTTCAAAAATAACACTAAAACATGACAGCTGAATCAGGACGGAGGGAGTATATCGTAAGTTCTGCTCTGCATAACTATCTGCAGAAGTCACTGTCTTTGTATATCGCTATGTTTTGTTGTATATATCTCAATCTGTTCTAGTAGATTCAACCATCAGGACATCTTGGCCCTGGCAAAGAAAACTCCGGCAAACAGACCTGTAACACATGAATCAGTCTCAAGCTAGATACGAAAGATTACATATAGTCAAAAAGATAGTAGATTGGTTGCATCCTTACCAAATAGTATGCTGAAGAGGTTTGATAGACTTACTGGAACATTGAACAATAGTATACCAGCAAGAGATATAGGTATCTTGTTTAAGGAACCTACCAGGCTGTAGAAGTGTAATGTACATTAGCAGAGCATTAGCACTAAATATGGGCACAATGCTACAAAGTCTAGCACTGCAATTTAGGTTTTCCCAGTTTTCCGTTGCTTTTTTTAAAGTCTAGCGGAATATTTTTACAGAGTACTTATTTTCTCATGGAAGAATTGCTACATTGGAGCCAAGTAGTAATGGTTAGATTTTTTCATTGACCAACTTGATTAGCCTTGCTAATCAGAGAGAAACAAGCTGTACCTATACGTCGTAGCGCTGGTTTGACCTAAAAACCACATTGAAGTGAAGCTAATGGCAAGTCCCAACAACCCGCTGAGTGTTGCTGCAGCCCAAAACATTGGCATTGTAATTACATTGCTGCACATATATGAATAGAGCTGAGGATACTATTTTTCCTGTCCTAGTAACTGTTTCCAAAAAATTGAAATATATATGAAATAAATACTTACGCATTTCTAACATAATTCCATTCATCAAATATAAGCATCAAGATTAATCCAAATGGTAAGGACAACGAATTGTTCAGCATCACCATTGAAACTTCATTTAAAGATCCTGATTTTGTCAGCTGTTTAGCTTTTTCCATAACCAACCTCAATGTAAGCTGCAATAAAAAGTGCAAATGTCTCATACTCATAGTAAACAAGGGAGGTGCACAAACAACAAAAAACAATGACCATAGATTAGATAAAATGCATACTGAATAGCTTGCGGTTAGAATACAGTTTACAAATTGCCAAGCATATCCCGTAGCATCAAAAGAAAGATCCGTGACACCACCACTAACAGCAGAGATAATCTGTCACATCAGGTAAACACAACTTTCAGAATCAAAAGGTTGAGTAATGTATCTCTGCAACCATTATTAAAGCAAAAAATTGCAGCACATATTCCAAAACTATGTAGTAATAGACAATGTGAGGAGCAGATTGAAGGTACAATGATAAATTGATAATTCAGATGCATATGTTCAAAATTTTCCCTATCAAATACAAATCTTTAGCTGCAAAATCAACTCAGGAAGTGACCAACTCAAGTCAAAACCCAGTCTCCTTCATTGCATGTCTATCAAGTACCAAGTACTGGAATGTAAGGAGTGTATAGAGATCCTGTTTTAGTCCAAATCTCTTCAATCTAATCAACAAGCACCCATGACTCGGCAATTCCAGTGGAAGAGAAAGTGCATTACAAAAATTATAAAAAAAAAAAAAAAAAAAAAAAAAAAATTGCTAGTCACTTTAATTTTGATTATTGGGATTTACAAGATTTCTAGTCGCAAATAAAGAGTAGAGAGCCAAATGGACTTTAACAATTTGTTTGGATTGAAGAAAATGAGGGGAAAGGCAGGGAAGGGAAATGGAGAGAGGAAGTTTCATTCATTTGGATAACAAATGAGGAAGGAAGGGAATCAGAGGGGAGAGAAAGGGAGGGATTAAATTGTAAGAATTCTAACAATGGAGAGAATTCGAAGGAAACTAATCAATTTCCCCTCCCTTCCCTTTCCCATCCCTTCCCTCCCCTTCATCACCCTTCCTTTCTTTTCCCTCTCACTTTGTTATCCAAACACACCGTAAAAGAAATTTGATTAAATCTTTGAAGCTTAGAATTGATGGACAAGCTAACCTGACAAACCAACATGCAATCCAAGACCATATTCAAAATTTCATCGCCTCTATCTGTCTCTTTAACAACTCCTCATTTGCAAGAATCAAAGTTTTCTTTGCTTAGAAGCTAAATATATAAATTCTATTTCCTCCACTACAGAGATATAGAGGCAATCGCAAAATACCTTTGAGGCTTTGAAAGCAATTGGTCCAAATGGTTTACACCCACTTTTTTTCCCAACATGAGACATGTTAACATATCCTTAAGGTACATAAAATTCTTAGATAAGTTTGCCATGCCCTAGTCTACTTTATTCTCAAACCAAAGCATAAAAACCTCAGGTAAGTATTTGCAATACTACTTTTTACAGAGTTGTGACTAAAATTATTATAGAGAGACTAAGCCCTTCTACATCTTTGGATTTCAATCAACCAAAACAATTTCGGATTTTTCTCTAGATACCCTTGAAGTTTTACTTAATTCATTGGGTACCCTCGTAGTTTTAAAAATTCATAGCGTACCCTTGAGATTTTATAAAAAGCACCAAATGCTATTACTAATTGACGGAGTTAAACCGACTATTAACTAACCAAACTTAATTCATGATATGCCGCTAAAATACCTATAATTTCGTGGATTAAAATCCTAATTGTTCTCTCTTTAAATACACTATGCCTTCATTCTTTTTTCTCATCTTATACCCAGCCAAGCTCATAAGGTCATAACCAGTAACACATCACTACAAATTTTACCCACATCACCATTTCTAACCTAAAAATTGGCAATCGGATGTCGACAATCACTGTTTCTAATAACACATTTGAAAAAACGCCTTAATTCTCCACCCTAAGAATCCCTCCAAAAGTGTACCCATGAGTTTTTGCGTTTTCTAAGTTGTACCCAATGTTTTTTGAAATTCTCAGTCATACCCTTAAACTCACCTAATTTTCTAAGTTGTGCCCTTTGTAATTAATTTTCCATTGAAATTATTTATTAATTTTGTTTTAATTAATTCTATTATTGTAATTAATATTTAAAAGATTTAGATTTATCTCTAAGGAAACTTTAAAAGAGTATGATTGAATAAAATTAACCACATTTCAATCAATCAATCAATCACAGCCTTAATCCTAAAAAAATTGGGGTCGGCTACATGAAACAAAATTAATAATTCCATGTGGTCATCCACATAAATTTTCCTCCTCCATCCCCTGCGATCGAGAACCTCATTCTCTTGTAAATCTAACAAAAGCCTCATACCTTTTTAACCCTTCCCACCAAGTCATTTTCGGTCTTCCCCTACCTCGTTTGAAATTTCCATGATCCCACCCTTCCACTCGTCACACCGGGGCTCCCTCAGGTCTCCGTCTCACATGTCCAAACCAATGCAAAGGATTCTTCTTCTCCGTCTCACATGTCCAAACCAATGCAAACGATTCTTCTTTAATTTGCTTGCTATGTCTGCAACCCCAACTTTTCAGCGTATTGTTTCATTTCTGATTCTATTCGTTAGAGTGTTCCCGCACATCCATCTCAACATCCGCATCTTCATAATTCCTATTTTTTGAATGTGCTCGTTTTTGTAAGCCCAACATTCTGTACCGTAGAGGAACACTAGTCTTATGGCAGTCCGGTAGAATTTTCCCTTTAACTTTAACGGGATGCTCTCCATTTAAGCCACCCAGATTTAATCCTATGTGTCACATCTTGGTCAATATCACCATTCTTTTAGATAGACCCGAGATATTTAAAACATTCCCCCATATCTAGGGCTTTCCCATCCAACCTTACCCAACCTTACCACTGCATCACTTACCCCCCTCTGATTCCCAAAGCGGCATTCCATATATTTCGTCTTACTCCGACTTAGCTTAAACCCGCTAGACTCCAACCTTTGTCTCCATTACTCTAATTTGGCATTAACCCCCTCTTTAGTTTTATCCACCAATACGATATCATTCACAAACAACATACACCATGGTACCTCATCTTGGATCGACTATGTTACTTCATGCATAACTATTGCAAAAAGAAAAGGGCTTAACGCTGGCCCTTGGTGCAACTCAATTGTTATAGGAAAGTCTTTAGTCAACCCACCACAAGTCCTAACATTTGTGGACACCTCCCGATACATGTCCTAAACCACGTCAATAACCTTCGTGGTATACCTTTCTTCATCATTGCCCACCAAAGGACATCTCTTGACACCTTCTCATAAGCCTTCTCTAGATGAATAAAAATCATATGGAGGTCCTTCTTCCGCGCCCTATAAAACTCCATCATTTGCCTTAACAAATGAATTACTTCTATAGTGGACGTCGCAAGCATAAAACCAAATTGGTTTTCAGAGATGCTTGTGCATGCCCTCAACCTATGTTCTATCACCCTCTCCCACAACTTCATAGTGTGACTCATAAGCTTGATCCCTCGATAGTTAGAACAATCTTAGGGCATAACTTAATAATATTGGTTAGTTTAAGGGTACTACTGAAAATTTCGAAATACATTGGGTACAACTTAGAAAATACAAAAAATTATGGGTACACCTTAGAAAAACCCAATTAAAAAAAACAGAAGCAATTTTTTGGGGTTTGTTTGGTTAGCCTTCTTTAATTAGGGTCAAAAATGGTCCCATGTGTTAAAAAAAATTAGTAGAAGCAATAATCTCCAAAAAAAAATGGCAGAAGAAATTTCTGGATTTTATACGGGTTTTAATTAAAATTATTTGGAGTGATTTTGGTGGAAGTGGGACTACATGTAATTGGGACTTTCAACTCTTATTTTGGTTTTGTGAAGAGAGGAATTTGTTCAAGTTGTTTGAATAGTTCTTGTGGGGGGAAATTTGATGGGTTTGAGCTGGGGTTTTAATGTAGGTTGATAATAAAAGGGGGAAATGGTTGAAGATAAGTGTTGAAGAGGGAGGCAATTGTGAAGTTGTAGGTTTTGAGCTTTATGAGGAGTGTTGAAGCTTTTGGTTGATGCTTCCATGGAGGATGGAGGAGAGAGAAGAGATGGGGCTGAGAGAATGAGATGAAAGATGAAGATTGTATGTAACTCGAATTAATTAATAATTAATTGGTTAATACATTAGATTTAAGATAAACAACTTCTAATCTAAAGGTTTTGTTAACGACGTGACTCAGTAAGAGCATCAGGTACAATTTTCTATAACTTTAATGGAACCTGGTGAATTTTAAAAAGGACTTTTTTATTATAACCACCTAACGTTTCCCAAATTTTGAAATAACCACATAAATGAATTTTTTTTTTTTAGCCACCTAATGTTTACTTTTTTCTTTAAAATAGATACCACTTAACAGTTGAAGTTAAGTTTGACGTTTGTGAGTCCCACTCTCAATGTTAGTTTTATTTAATTCCCTAGCAAAAATGATTAGCCCTTTCGTTTCTTCTCATTATTGTTTCTCTTAACCTCAATTTTCTTCTGATTCAAGTTGCCATTGATTGAACTCCAACCCATTCAATTTTAAGCTACCTAATCTATAACTAGCATAATTTAACTATGCCAAATTTCACATCATGTAGTACTACTATGAGGAAATTTATTGAAGACGAGAGCAAGTGTGTTCCTTCGCAATTGCGGATTTGGACAGAGTAGATTGCACAAAAAAGGTACCAAATTAAACCTTCAACAGCTTCTTCTCTAGAATTAGCTCCTTAATTTGATTTCTAATTTAATGCACAAGGATGGAGTCCGCAGTAATTAAGCAAAAGAAACCCTTAATTGAGAAGTGTTTACCTTTTTCGAGTTAGATTAAACTTAAATTTGGAGTAAACAATACATAATTGCAAAAGCTCCAAATTGGTTTGTGCTTTTTTGCCCTAAAATTTTGGATGTGAAAAAAATGAAGAGTGAATGGGTTAAATTCAAATTTTTAAGAAGGGAGGAAGTGGTTTATGACTATTGAGAGTGGGACCTTCAAACGCCCAAGTTAACAGCAGATGTTAAGTGGTACTTATTTAAAAAAAAAAAGTAAATATTAAATGTAATAAAAAAAATCCATTAGGTGGTTATTTCAAAAATTTGAAAAATATTAGGTGGTTATAATAACAAAATCCTTTTGAAAACTACGAGAGTACTCAGTGAGCTATCAAGAGGAAGGGTCCCAGTAGTCAATCTAAATGTGCCTTCATAGTTTTTTCGCCGTGTGGAAAAGAAAAAAGGAAAAGGAAAAGTGTTTCTAGTTAAAGGCATTAACCTTTAAATGGCAAATTGGCAATTGATTAAATGGAGTTGGAATTTATGGAAGGAATTTTCCAAGAGCCTAATGATAAATCCAGTGGTTTAGCATGAATTGTGTTTCTAGAAATTAGAGCCATTTACCCAATCTTGAGGTCTTAACAAAAGGACCTTTGTCCCCATATATCTTCAACAGTTTGCCTCCAACAACTAAAACTCATTACTTATTTTCTTCCTTTTGGGCAAGGGTAAAAAGGTTTCTGGTCTCTCATCTTTTTGCGGATGGGCTATTATTGTTAGGAGGGATGGACAAGTCATTGACTTTTGAAAGAGAGGTATTCTATAACCATGATGTGCTAACTCAGGTTTAAAAATACTACGTAGATGAAGATTAGAGTCACTTTACCTTTATTTCTACCACATCCGAAGAGCTTAGATCCTTATTCCAACAGACCAAAGGAGTAGATGAAAGTAAAACCCACCTTAGGCTTCTATATTTCTCTCACAAGAGATCTACAAACTAATGTTCAATTTGTGATTAAAGTATGGAAAAGACTAACAATTGGAAGTCACAAACAATATAATAGAACTCCTTAAGCATCAAGGAAGTGTTGGAATTTACAGCCTCCCTTAATTAGATAAACACCTCATGGATAATTTAGGATGGAGATTATACATTGGAAACCCAACTTCATCCCAACAATGCATTCACTTGATAGATGTCCAAGAAAACTGCACAACAAATTTCCCTCAAAGGTTCTCCTGCTTGGAAGAGCAAGAGTAAGGAATTATTTAGGGAGTGGTGAAAAAGTTTCCTTTGACCTCCCAATTGAAGTAGTAGACATAATTAGGGGGTTGTGCTTGGTAAAGTGAACTTAAGGAGTGGAAGAGCAAGGGTTAGGTATACCTTGGCATATCCTTTTCCTCGTTGTTAGTTTTGAGATATGGAAATATTAAACAAGGGTGTGTCTGAAAACCAAATGCACCTCGAACCCTTTCTTTCCTAGCCACTACCATTGTTGGGGTTTAGTGCAGCTCAACCCAAACCATGGTTAGGAACTTAACACTTTTACAGCTAATTCCATTGATGTTGTTACCCAAAACTTTTCTCCTGAGTACTAATCTTATAGGTAACATGTGGATGCTGATGTTTCCTTTTTAACAAGTATGAGAAAGTACATGGAAAAAGGGCTTCCATAACTGGTTTGTACAAACATTAAAAGGTGACTAGGGAAGATATCGAGAGCATACATGAATACCAGCATACGGGGACTTGGGGAGTAGAAAAAAGATGGATCATACACATTTTATCCTCAATTTGTCAAGTTCCAAGCGGTGAGAGCTTCTGTAAAAACCTATTTTAATGACGGGAGCTATGCAAGGAATTTCAAGCAGTGAAGATCGTGTTTATAAAGAGGGAGAGGTACACACTTGATGAGTTCAAGCCTTGATACAGGCATGAATGTGACTAGGAACCTTCCCTGTCCACAAGTTATGGCAAAACGATTAAAGTAGTATTGGCAACGGGGTAGGGGGAGACCGAAAATGACTTGGTGGGGAGGGGTAAGAAAGGATATGAAGCTTTTAGATCTACAAGAGAATGAGATTCTCGATCGCAGGGGATGGAGGAGGAAATTTTATGTAGATGACCACATGGAAGGATTATTTTTGGTTCATGTAGCCGACCCCAATTTTTGGGATTAAGGCTCTGATTGATTGATTGATTGGAAAGTGAAGGGCATAATGCCTTAAGTAGTTGTATTAGGCCTAAGGTCAGAGCTTTATTACAAATTTTAATTAATGCTCCTATTTAACACCCCACGAATAGAATAAAATAAAATATAAAAACAGAAATATGAAGCTTTACAAGCATAAATACCATAAAAAACATTGCAGTCCAAACTTTCTGATTCTGATGTCTTCGAAATAGATAATAATCACCACAAGCTGTAAGAATATTTGTCACATTCTTCAAAATTGTCACCATAGCTACATTGATGTATTTCAAACTGCAAGAATTTTGCCACAAGGACAGGTAGTCAATAATATTATAATTTCAGCAGGAACATATGACCAAACAAAAGGCCACTAATTCATTCATGGCCATGAAGCTATTGTCACGCATCAAAGTAATCCATTTTTCACATCAACAATAGGCCATGTCAAGAAAACATAATCCATAATCCATCAGAGATTTAACTTTTAATTACCTGTACATGCCAGACACAAGCATGCCCACAAAGAT
Source organism: Suaeda aralocaspica (assembly GCA_016808085.1). NCBI lineage: Eukaryota > Viridiplantae > Streptophyta > Magnoliopsida > Caryophyllales > Amaranthaceae > Suaeda > Suaeda aralocaspica. Next base: position 5,055,994 of record PYUH01000120.1, on the reverse strand, counting down.
AATGTTGACAGGCATCCAAACCCGGACAAGCTTCCAGGAAAACTTTTCAACCGAAACAATCCCAAAAACACTCAATGCACCGACAATTACAGTGCTGATTAGATTCTGCATTAAGGACAACAAAAAACCATATAAGCTTCACATACATATCAGCAAACAATAATACTAAGATGCAGCAAAGGTACAATAAAACAGTATATAGAGCTGCAATATCGCGATGAAGGGATGAATGATAAGGCAAATAACCAATGCTTAGCAAAAAAAGAACTTTCTTTAAGTACTATGAACATCATATATTCATTAAATCAAATATAATATACCTGATAAAACATCAAAGATATTCCTGCATTGAAGTCATATGATGAGAGAACTATTTTGTTCAGCATTATCATACTACAGGAGGAAAGACAATAAGCAGCTCCAGAGACAAGAGGACCGGAAGGTTTCTTTCCGGTTTTGTGCTCCCTCTCATCTTCCTCTTGTACTGCATGACTGGAAAAGCTGTTTTGCACTGTTCTATTGGGTCGAAGAAGCCTGCTCAGAGGAATCAACAAGACTACACTCAGTCATGCAGTCATGAAATTGTATAAGCAAGAGAATGCTTCAGAATGACTCAATGCTAGTCTAACTTTAAATTTTTTGACATAACACATATCATTTTACTACCTACAAAATAAGCCATGGAAAATCACAATGTTTACACAACACCAGGCATCACACAGCTTTGTACAGTAAATATCTTTCTAACCTGTCACATAATTTCAAGTGGTCCAGAAGGAGCAGAACAACAAAGTGAACAAAACTACTTCTGGACTTGCAGTATAAATCGCAACTATCCTTTAAATGTTTTAAGCTCACAAACCATCAACAAAGTTTATAGAAGACAACAATTTTATTGTTAGAAATCAAATTCGAGATTTGATCGAGCATCAACTTCTCCTAAAGCACTTAACCAACATATGATCAGCATTGTCAATATTATTGAACCAGAATAAAAATATTATTTTGCAAACGTGAGAACAAAAGAAATCTAATCACAGCAGCAAAAACATTTTTTAGGAACTACCAGATTGTTAAGAAATTAACCGATCACAGTAAAAAATAAGTCTCACCTGTCAACCGATGATCTACGCTCCCTAGGTGATGCAATATCACTAATAGGCTTCATCCCTTGCTGGTAATCATCCGGGGCACTGTAGATTCCATTGACCCCTACCATCAATGCATCATTCTTAATCAGAGAACCTGCTTCTGATTCATGTTGGCCATAGTCATTCTCTATATCTAATTTGATTTCTGATGACATTTGATCAAACCTGCACACAATGGTAGAAAAGCATAAGAATAAAGAAGCAAACTGACATCATACGCAATGCAGAGTATAGAAGGAAACGTATTACTCTACAGCACAGAAAAACAATAAATGTCTCGAAGTTGAGGATTCTAGCTTGTGACAACGTAAATCAGTTCAGAGATCTATGAAAAAACTTATCAACTGCTCATTCTGTGCCTCATCTGACAACGTAAATCGGTTGAATAAAGACTAAATAAAGAAAACAAGCAACATTAGCCAAATATTCGTAATGAACTGAGGCTGAATGGACAGTTTCTGGGGATTCTATAGCTCGAACATAATAAAAGTTCTCTCAAAGAAAAGAACTAATCTGAAATTCAGATATTTCTAGCTTGTGACAATTTCCAGATCTCTAACCCCTTCAAAAGACCAAGCACAAAGGAATCAATTCAAAGGTATTATAGGAAATTCTTATCAACTGCTAAGTTTGTGGCTCTACTAAGAAGGGGTAAGAATAGAGGCTAAAAGCTTGTTAAATTCAAAACAGATAAAAAGAACCAAATATTATTGCCGCCCAAGGTAAAAGACTCAAAAGGAGGCCGAGGGTGAAGGAGCAATTGCTAATGTATCTACAAAATCCAATTCGCCAAAAACCTTGAAGCAACAAACTTACCAAAATCCAAAATTCAAATGATTCTATAAACATCAGGTAGACAACTTAAAATCCCTAAATCGAAAGAAGAGATCATGTGAAGCTATCAAATACTTCTCCCTACTAAAACAATGAATATACAAGTTCACTAACTAACAAATCCACTCATATAATCACAATCATGATTCTAACCGCCAATTCAATACTCCCAAAAACAGTATCAAATTCTTCACAGCTTCTACTCCTCATCCAAACTTTGATTTTTACATTAATAGTTCGGATTACACCCCACACGATGCGCGCTCATGAAAAACCCCATAAATTAGAACACCCTAATTTCTTTCCCCAAGTACAATTATAGGTAAATCACACATACTTGAAAAAAATAAAATTAGATATAAATAGAAATAAAAAAAACTCACCAATTTCAATTGAAACCCTTGTAATTGACTGAATAAATAATACCAATAAAATAAAAATTACATAATTATAAAAGACCTACAAGACTAATTAGCAAACCCTAATAACACGACCTATATATCAATTTCAATTCAATTAAACAAAATATGAACACAAATCACCCAATTTCAACAATAAAAGGAAAAAAAAATTAATTAATAATAATCAAGCACACAGAAAATTACAACAAAAGGTTGGAGAAAAATAAGGATGAATTTCATGAAATTAACGTGTTTAATTTCATTATTTTACGATCAACTTTTTCAATAACACGCAAAGGGAATATATTATAAATCGCAAACAAAAAGCAATTCATAAATACAAAATACAACATTTTCAGCATTATTTAATATAAATAAAATTATTTAAATGATTGTAAAATTGAAAGAAAAAAAAATTAAAAATTAAGTAATGTACCATTGAAGGAAGCGAGATTCGAGGAGAGAGAAAGTAGGAGTAGTACCAACAGATGCTGATTTGCCTCCATTAATAGCACCATTTTTCGAGGAATTGAATCACAAAGTCAACTATTTTTGCAGGAAAAAAAAAATTTATTTCATTTGATTTTTATTTTATTTTTTGCTTGAAGAAGGAAGAAGAAGAAAGAAGTAAAGGTGTTTTGATTTTTAAGATACAGGAAAAATGTTATTTATATGTTGTTTTTTTTTTAGCGCCAAATATGGTGAGTCGTTTGTTTATGTTGTTTTTGGGCCTTGTTATAATGGTGATGATTTGTATTAATCTGCAATTAATTGGGTCATTGAAGCCCAAGTAATCTTTGGATAAGTAGTTTATTTAGATCATGGACCTTAGAACTTTTATGTGAGGTGGAGTGAAACTTGGATTGGAGGTCATTGTTGACAGAGTTGGAAAATTAGTAGCGATCATGGATTAAGTTTTGTTGGGTCGAGTTTTGGGCAAACAATTTTATCCCGAAACAAATGAAATTGAATCGGTCTTTGAGAGCACGATGTAGTATTTGATTAAGCGCATGTTTACTTCAGCTGAAAACATGTGAATTGAACTGAGTTGAACCAATTGGAGCTGAATTGAAAGTCTTCATTATGATTTTCAAAATATGAATTGATTTTAAGCTGAAGTAAATAAACCCTAAGACTACTCAAATTTGGACAAGATCGCCTCGTAAAAAACTAGCCAAGTTGTATTAGGGGACCATCTCAACCAAAAGCTTAAGCTTATGGTTGAGGCCCAGGAATAGTTTATATACTCTATCACGCCCCCTCACACGAGAGCCCGTTGGGCCCCTCATACCCTGTGCTTAATAATTCCACTTAGAAGGGAGGGGTGGATGAGATTCGAACCCGTGACCTTTATGTCACGCTGGCTCTGATACCATATTAGAGGACCATCTCAACCAAAAGCTTAAGCTTATGGTTGAGGCCCATGAATAGTTTATATACTCTATCAAGTTGAACTAACGCAAATGCAATAACAATAACTACAAACATAATCGATGTCACCGGAAGACTTGGTGGTTGATTACCAAATTATAGTGGCAAGCAAGCGTAGCATTTTAAAAAATAAAAATAAAAAATAACTTAGCATTTGTGTTCCATGCCAACCCAACAAGATCAGCTTAGATATTTGAACATCTTTTGTTAACATGTCCATGTCAATGTGTTGACAGGAGGCTAAGCTAATATGATGAAACTCATGACAATGATGTTTAAATACCGAGTACAAACTTATAGTCGAAGTGTAACTTCACAAGTGGGCTTCTTTGTTGGGGGGGGGGGCAGAGTGGTCGAATACATTTAACTCTTGGATTTCTTTTATATGCTCCATATTATTAATCAGTTGTCAGTTTGTCATAAAAACATTTTCCACATTATCTAATCTCTACTACCTTCTAATTATGATCGTTAATATCAGATATCACCCATATCATTGCCACTCCAAGTCACTCCACCCACTCGACTCTCTACAGTTCTTTATTGAGTAGGTGCTAAGGAGTCACAAGGGCGAATGATAAGAAATTGAGAATTGATAACTGGACATCTTAAAATCGAGATGAATGCCAAATGGAGTACCAGTGTTAAGGACTTGGAATGCTGCTAATTTAAAGAAATACCATTTCTAGCATGCCTTAGAGGTTGTTTTACAACTAGGCAGCCTGGAAACCCTAAAGCCAAAGATGCTGCTTGGCAGCTAGGCCTCTTTTTGTATTTGCCTTAGATGTTTTGTACTTAGCCATTTTAATGACTAAACTTGATTACTTGGTTCAATTAAATGCATAATTGATTCCGTTCTTGTTCATCACTTAGGTGCTAAATATACAGGATAAACAGAGAAGTTCCTCTAACTAATTGAGTTGTCTCTCACTCAGCCCTCTACGATGATCACACTAGTAATGTGTTGCACCACCATAATTGGTTGGACCTTAGGTGCGATGATTTACTTCACAGGTGAGGTCTCTGATTTGGTTCAAGTCCAGGACGGCCCAACTTCACCAGGGAAAAGAATAAGAATCGAAGAAGCGTCTGACTCCTTCAAGCATGCTCCACTTGGCCATGATGGACATGGTCCGTGTGTAAATAAATTTTCATCAAAACAACATACATAGACTATCAATGTACCACTTGTCTCTAAAAAGTCAATAAATTTGATACTATTTACTATAGAATAAAAGAATTAAAATTAATTTAAATGCTTTCAACATTTTCAATTTTATCATACCAAAGGTCAAATTCTCCAGTGATAAAACAACATGCTAGCTTCACGGATTATGTTACTGGTGAAGCTGAACAAAAAAAATAGCTAGACTTCAAACTACTTTTTGAAAAATACAAAAGAAAAAATGAAAAAATAATCTAATGTATGGCCTTCTTTAGTTCTTTTAATGCTGCAGTGTAATGAATGAATTGAGAATTGGGTGTTCCTACTTTCTTTAATCTACTGGTCAAAGAAGATAAAGCGAGGTAAAATGAAATCAATGGTTATATGGTATGGTCCCATAGCTAGATTAGTAATTAGCGTTGATTTTGGGTGCCTTTTCCATCTTTTAATTAGTTTGCATATGTTGCTTCAAATTGTCCTTCATATTCTCTATATAGTTGGACACTTTATAAGGGGCAAATCATATTTCTCATGGAACCAAAGTAATTAGCTTACTTATACCAAATTGCCTTGGGAGTATGCATGGTTTGAAACACGTGTATGGTCTCGAGATAGTGTGAAAAAAAAAACTATAAATTGACGGATCGAAGGTCACTCAAAAGTCTATTAGGTTTTCATGCGGGTATTCAATAAAAGCAAACTAATAAAACTCTAATTGTGGATGCTACCTAGGGTATGGTAATGATCTTCACAAAGCAAGTATTCAATATTTACATAAAACTAATTAAACTCTAATTGTGCCCGGTGTCACAAAAACATGAATATTAATCCTAACTGTGGGGAATGATAGAGCGATCCATGAATCACATTCAAAGATTAAACATCCATGTGCTACAAGTTTTATTACTTTCTAATTCCTGATTTATATATTTTTATTTTTTAATTTGGGGTGAGGTTGTTAAGAAACCAAATAATCACAACAACTTGAATGTTGACAATTGCTATAGAAATGATTGTTTATGAACTAATATTTGATGTTTGATTTGTCCTAATTTAATATGATGATGAAAAGAGAGGATTTTGTACTGTTCCTTACTTTTATTCAGTTTTCATTCATTGACGTAGGATCTAGATGGCAGATTCTTAATTCTATTGTTGAAGAAAAGAATATCAAACAATTCATTACCTAATGAAATGATAGACGCTATTAATATCTTCCTTACAAGTCCCCTCTTAGAATCTCTAGATGCTTAATTAGTTGGATTTAATTGCCTTCAAAATGAGGTTAATAAAAGTGAATGAGAATTGACAATTGCTATTTCCGCGTACAGGATATAGTTAAATTTAGACAAGCAAATATAAGAAATGAACCATTGTACACATTAAAATGATACACATCGACACACATACAAAGTGCATATAGAAAACACGCATCAATAACCTAGGCCAAAATCTCACTGTTCCATTCTATATCAAAGCAAGTAATTAAGCAACCCCTAAAGGTTTAAACTTGTACATATCTATTGTACTACTAATTCCTTGACAAAATTGCAAGTCTTCTGATTTTTATACTGAAAACAATGTGCAAATTTTCTAATAAGTGTGACAGCCTGACAACACACTCACATGGTGACATCAAAATGTTAAAAATAAGAACTAATTAAGTACTAGTACTTGATAAATATTTACAAGAAGTGAGTTTTGTTATGGTTGTTAACCAAGTTTCAACAACATAAACAAAAGCAATTAAGCAAACATTACCCACATCATATGGTATCATGCATGTGTCCTCCACGTGATACCTTCAAGGCCCGTCAAAAACAACCCAACTCAAACCTAACCCGAATTGAATAACCTAACCAGGCCCGGTCACTCATCCTGAGAAGTCGAGTACACGATCACGAAGCAAGGGAGCACAGCCCGTGGATTGTAAACAAGAAGCTCGTCTTCATCCGCTTTATTCCTGCCCACCAATGAGTCAAACCCTGAGTCTTCCTTATCACCCACCATCGGGTCACACCCAACCCGGCCCGCAATGACCCGACAAACGAGCATTGCCCGCTTTACATTCATGAACGCAAACTCAGCCTCCACATCATCAGGGATCGCAGCATGGGCCCGCCAACTCGTGGCAAAAGTCGAAATCCCATCCAACTTGGCCGAGAACCCGGCCCGAATTATCCCACACGCGCTACAGTAAACTTGGTTACACAACGCGGTATTACCATTATACCCCATGTTACAAAGAAAGGTAGTGCAATGAAACCTCAACAGCTCATTTCCGTCCGCAATGCACCTCTCGTCACGCCTTGCCACAGCCGCAGCATCAGTGGCGCGTGAAACTCCACGCGCTGCCTTTGACTTAACCCCCTCACGAAAATCCTCGAATTTTGCGAGGATCTTTTGGGAGTTGTGAATTTTTAAAATGCGGTGAATCTTAGGCAGCCTATTCTTGTCGGTCCAACCCGTATTAAATATAATCCAAACAATATTTTTACCCGAATCACCATCTCGGAGCTCCGAAACCGCGTGTTTGATCGACTGATGTTGTTCTAGAACACTTTGCTTCTGAAACACTTCACCACAAGAAGGGCAAGGGAAGATATCATTCCTCAAGGGCATAAACGGGTTTTCACACAATGAAGAATCAAACTCGGACCTTGACCCGGACCGTCTCTTTCGGGTCGGATGGTGGTAATCCGGGTCACTAATGGGGTTCACCATAGAGTATTGTGATGACCTTGGGGAGGAAAACGACGTCGTGGTAGGAGTTTGAGGGCGTGTTTGGGTGGTATCACATTTAGAAGGGGAGAAAACTCTCTTAAGAAAACACCATGAAGAGTTAAAGGCTTGTTTGGGTGATATATTGATATTATTGAAGGATTTTCTCTTTTTTGTAGGAAAATGAAAATCATTTTTATTTCTTTTGTTGTTTTTGTTGTAAGTAGAAGATGAGAAAATGAAGCAACCAACATGAACAAAAACAAGGAGAAGATAGTAAAATAGTTTGTTGAGATGAGAAGCTAAGTTTTTAGCCATTGTTATGAGAAAACCAAGGTTATTTTTGGTAAGGGCTTGTTTGGTTCATTACATTGATTGAATGGAGGGAAAGTTTGGAAAAGGCTAAAAAAAGTTTAAGAAGAAGAAAATAAGCTAGTTTGAGAGAGGTTAGGTGGAGGGAACGTTCTTGTAGTAGTAGGGGAGTATAGGATCTTATGATGGGTATAGTATGGTTGATTTATGAGGGTGTTAAGTTAATTATTAATAAAAGGAGAATTAAGATTAATTAGTTATTAATTTATTAATTAAATAAAAAAAAGATTAGTAGGTGCTTTAATTTAATTTATTTTTTGGGGATTGAATCTAAGCTTTTGTAATGTACTATACTAAATACTAATGATGAATAGGGTTGGGAATGTGGGGAAGTGATGCAAAGGAGAAGTGGAAGATATCATGTGGTTTATGTAAGTGGTGGGAATTAATTTCTAAGGGATTTTTAAAAATAAAATTGTGGATTTATAAAGGGATAATAAAAAAGAAAATGGCATTTTATAAATCTAAAGTCAAAATGTAATTATGAATTTCTTGGATGCTCTTGATAAGTAATTAAAAATCTATGAGCGTGATGCACCGCAATTAAAAATAATAAATAAGTAATTAAAATTAGCTCTTCACAATTCTTGTATTTCAACTTCTTTTTTTTTTATCTAGAGATATAAGAACGTATTCCTAAAATTGAAGTAAAACTTTAATCAATTGATTTATTCATTGTTCTCGGAATCTAAATTTATATTTTTGTTTGATAGCCATTATTCTAGCTACCACCTTTGCAATGGCGAGATTGTCATTATTCATCTAGCTATTTTTGGCTGGGAAATGGGATAATTAATAATTCAATTGAATTCTAAAATTTATATATACAACACAAATGTATGCATATAGATCAAATTATTTGGTAGACGGAGGGGATAGACTCGGAGCAACAATTCCCTCTACAGTCTACTCAAGAGCGTGTCCCACCGAGAGAGGAGGATCATACGCCCATTGTCATATCGAAAGCATTAGTTTCCACTTAGGTACTCTAGACTTCCTAAAGCTTCGTTCTTGGTTTTGTGCTCTGGTTTCATACGGATCAATAAGTCACATAAGATCTTACACAATTTATAAAGATTTTACTCCGATTTTCAACCACATTCTTTTAATAGGGTGAATCAATGAAACTACAGTTAATTTATATAAACTTCTCATACATTGTTTCCGAATGTTTGTAATCCACATTCAGATCAACATTATAGTTGACACTTGACGGTTTACCAACAACAACATCAAATCCAAAGCTTTTCATCAATAATAGAATCACAAGAACAATATATATGCAAGAAACAAATAAAATCATAATTTTAAATAACATCAATTTATTAAACTAGTTTATACTTTGGATTTTCATGAAAAATGGACATGCATGGGCACACACGTGCACTGTTCTTCTATAAAATGACACCTCCCAAGTCCCAACCAACAACGTTAACTGGTTTTTTTCAGTTTTAGCAGTATAAAATATGAACAATTAATCAATTATTATTATTATTATTATTATTATTATTATTATATATATATATTAATTAAATAATAAGCTTTAAATTAAATGAGATGTTAGAGTTGTATGGAATTTAGTATCAATCTTGGATTATGCCTAAGCTAAAAGGGGAATGTATGTATTATGTGTATATAACGCCAACTTATGACTCCACTCTCAAGGCGAATCCGATGTTTCCTACATGTAAATTTTTATTTTGATAAAAATATTGTACCCATTGTCTGATAACTGGATCTTAAAACATGCATTAAGCTATTTAGGGATTCTCTTACTTTATTACACGTATCAAGGAATTGTAAAATTAAATAATTTGAAGTTAACCTTTGGGCTGAATTAATAGTTACTACCTTGGTATACTAATGATAGAGAAGCAAAAGCAAGCTAAGTGGCGGATAGCTCAATTGGTTTGATGTTCTTTTTCGATTTTGGGAGATTTAGAGACAGGTTCTTAGAATCGCCCTTGTCACTCTTTAAATGCCAAAAGAATTAAAATATATTGAAGCAACAAGCAAGGTATTACGTTAAAGTGGACGGTCTGGCCAGGATAGATGAAGTTTTACTACTCCGTTCATGGTATGAACATTGTGTAATAGCTAATTTATTTGATATTAACTTTATTTTCATTAATTGACATAGTCTTCTAATAATTGATATGGAGTACTCCGATCCGTATTAGATATTCAATATGATTCATCAGCAATTGGATACCTGAATCATAATGCCTATCAATAGATAATTTCCTAATCGAATTGTGCAAGTAATCTCATAGTACTCCCTCCGTCCCAAATTACTTGCTACATTTACCTAAAATTGATATCCCAAATTACTTGCTACATTTCTATTTTTAGTAGGTGGTCCCCTCATAAACTTTTGCAACTTTACCTTTATTTTGTCATTTTTCAACCGAATTTTTTCCTTTTATACTCTTATTTATGTCATTTTGTCAATTAATACCCCACCTTTTCAATCAATTATTTCATAAAGTAATGGTCTCTACATGTTTTATTCTCTTGCATAAAAACTCGATCCAAAAGTGAATGTAGCAACTATTATGGGACGGAGGGAGTATATGTTACAATTTCTATCGATATGCCTTCATTAATATCGGGTAGTACTACATAAAAAAAAAAAAAAAAAAANAAAAAAAAAAAAAAAAAAAAAAAAAAAAAAAAACTTATGAATAATACAATATCTATATTAGTATTAGTTATTTAATTTAGTTCGTTGTTTAACAATTTAAATTACAAGATATTTGACGTAATCAATCCTAGCTTGATAGCCTATTATCCAATTTTTCATTTTCTGTGTAGCTTTAAGGGTTAAATTTTACAAATTAAAGTAGCATTATTTTAAGGCAAATAATTATCTTAATTAAATTAATTTCATATCATGAGTGAGCTTAACTAAACACATTTACAATCATAAGTAATGACGAAGTTTGTGCCTAAAACTTGGAGTAAAACTTTCAGTGTGTTTCTACTATCATGCATGAAGCTTTAATCTCATCATTGGAAATTGGGTACCAAATTAAATATTTAACGTTGAAGTGGTGAATAGGTACGGTGTACACCTGCTGATAATGACAGATTGTTTAACCGTGGTTTAAGGATTAATCACATGACACTAATCTTATTATTAACAATTGTGTTTAATTCTAATTACTTCTATTAAGTATTAACTACTGCCAACAATTTAAGGTAGGGGTAATTATGATGCACATACGAAATGCATGAGTACGTACCAATTTCAATGAATGTTTATTCAGATTGGCAACATTCAATGTTGAATTTGAAAATTGGGTTCAAAATTGAAATTTTAAAGAAATTGAAGATTAATTGTTAAATTTGAAATGTTGAATGATATTGAAATTTGGATTTTCTTGTACATAAATTGGGCACTAAAAAATTAAAGTTTCATAAGTTTTCGTCATTATATATATGAACTTTATCACCTGATTTGTGGAGTATTTTTTTTATCCATAAAATTTAATTGCCGTATCATGTAATTTGACCTATGAAAATGTGTGAAACAAATGAATAAGTTTCGATGAACTATTATCTTCGTTTGTCATATAAACTATGACAAAAATCACCAGGACTTGGTACAGTTTTTGACTACCAAGAGAGTAAAATTGTTAACTAAAAAAATCTACTACCTCCGACTAATTTTAGTTGCTACATTTGGTTTTTCACATCTCCCAAGACGCAATTTACAATGTTAATATTCCGAGTTTGGTATAATTAAAAATTATATATTTGGAAAGTTTAAATTGAGATGAATCAACTAAAATCATATATTACTATGTTTTTCCTTACATATTAAGCACTAAAATGAGTCAAAGTTGCAACATGAACAGTGTAAAAAATCCATATTTAACAACTAAAAAAGTAAGAAGGGAATACCATTTTGTTTAAGCCGATGGCATAATTATAGATAGTGATGAGTGATGACAATTAGGCATCCTTTTTTTTTTTTCTTAGGAGAAAGTAATCTTTTACACTTACCAAGTATCAGACATTTTACATGGTAAAATACTTTATTTGATTATTTAATTTTAATTCTCATATTACAAATATACAGAGTACAAAGCAAATAAAACGAAGGATGTAAATTTACAGGAAGATATAAGTGGGCCACATGATGTCCAATAACTCAATAAGGCGATAGTCAATCAGACTTGCTTTACGAATGGGCCAGCTTCATGATTTTTTTTTTTTTTTTTTTTTTTTTTGTCATAATTAACTTTTTGAGCCCTATGTGTAAAATCTTGCTTTAAACTATGCAAAGACATTACACCACTAAAAAATTAAAGCTTAGAAAAGGTAATTAAAATACACATAATATGGGTTTTGTAGGATATGTTTACTTCAACTGAATTGATTGGAGTTAAATTGAACTGAATTGATTGAAGTTAAATTAAACTGAATCGATTGGAGTTAAATTGATTAGAGTCGAAATGAACTAAACTAAACTAAAAGTTTTTATGGATTATTATGGTGTTTAAAGAAGACATGACCAAAACTGGACTGATTGGAGCTCAATTAAACTAAACTGATTTTAAGCTAAAGTAGACGGACCCTTAGTAGCAATTATTTTTTATTACATGAATTAATGTTGTTAAGTTGAAGCACTAATGAAATGTTTCAAGTGATAGTGTACTTGGCAAATTGGCATTAGTTAGTTTTTAATCAAAAATTGAGAATATTGCCAAGTACGTGTAATTAATGCTTAATTTTAGAGGTTTCTAAAAATGTCAAGTGGTAATAATTCTAGCAAAACACTTTTTTGTTAATGAAATTTGGGTTGAAACTTAGGTTTAAGAGTTGTTCAAATTTCTCGAGGAATTTGGATATTATAAGGTGACCGTCACAAATAAAACTATACGCAATTATCAAGCAATTACATTTCATTTCATGTGTGTAAAACAAAATAATATGATATTTTAAAGTCTATTATGAAAGCACACTAAAAGGCCTCATCAACTTGAATAGTCACCAAATTTAATTTCTAAGATTTGTTAGCCCTTTCAAGGGGTTGGAAACTAAAAAAATAAGGGGAAACAAAGTGATAACTTAGACAAATCGTTTTCCTTCAATAACCTTTAACTAGCTAATCAATCGAATTCTGATCATATTATGGTCATTCATTTCATGAAAATGACTATATTGCTAGAAAAAAACAAAATGTCCATCAAATCATTTTTCTAGTGTGTTCAAAATTTGGTTAATCCTCCATATAAAACCATGTTATATGAGATTTTGTAATCATCCAAAACTTAACTAAGTGACAATTTATATACGTAGTTCAATTCAACTAATTAAGTGTAATACACTTATGCACGTCCTGATGTCCTACTTTTGAAGTCGGGTTGTAGGGCCGGGGTCATTTCGAAATCATATATACGATACTTGTATGTAGAGTTAGGTCATATAAGGACATACGAAATACCAATTATACCACATGAATGACATGATATTTTTGGAATGCTAAGGTGAACCATGCATACAGCCATATATGTATCACATCCATAATACGAACTTCAACCCATTGTTGTATGTTCCTATCTTATGAAGGGGTTCAATAGGACGCACCGTCATTACGGTTGGAGTATGTTGTTGAATGTTAAAACCATAATTTCATGTATTGATTGACTACGCAAGGGAAATTGAAGACTAAGCAGTAATCACAATCTTAAATAGTAGGACATGCATGCATATGGAATAATATCATAATATAAGACCGTTTGCCTATTAATTGCACGATGATCTAATACTAGCAATAACCTTGTTTTACTATAAGTACTTTTTAGAACATGATTTATTCAATTAAATCGTGTATGAATCTATTCGTTTAAAATTAAAATCATGGATAATATGTTTAAAATACTTTAAGTCGAGTCGAGTTGAGACTTAATTAACTTAGTATAATATAATCTCTTTTTTTTTTTGGTCATATTTGAAGTACTCTTTAATATTGAGATTGAGGATGAAGTTGATATGTGATCGGTTATGTAAATCCCAAGCAAGCTCAGGTCTCTAAAACTGATAAAGTCCTTCAACTTGCGAATACGTACTGAACCTTGTAAAATGCGTGATTTATCTACATTTTCTATCCATCACTTTGAGGATATTATATTCTCCTTTCGTGGTTGAAAAAAGAAACAATAAATCTATGATTATGATTACCCTAATGAAGGTAATTATACACATTCATGTCTTCGATCAAGATTGCATTGTTTCATTGATAGCATACAATACAACCAAAAAAAAAAAAAATGATGATGGAAATTGAAAAAGAATGCACACTTAACTTAGTACACAGTACATCCTACATAAAATTACAAGTTTCTCAAGTAACTTTTGGAAAGAAACGAGTGACAATGAGGACAGTTATCAGACACCATATTCAAGTAACATAAAAGTTAGCGGGACATAGTATGTCGATCTTCATATCTGTCCTAGTGATTGGGTTAGCACATGCTTGTCTAACACCCCCCCAATAATTTAGGGATTTCACATTATATGTGACTTTAATTTATGCTATCACTAGTATATTTTTATCTTTATTTTTTTTTTTTTTTGACAAACACCTGTATATAGTTGCACTACTTCAATAGGAAAAAGGCTATGTAAATAATCTTTGATTTTGACATTTCCTATTGGTTAAACATGTGCTCATATGAAGTAGTTTGAATATCAAAAGTTGGGAAACTATACTATGGAGTATTTATCAAAACTTATATATGAGAGAAATAGAAGACTCGTATTTAAATTGGCGGTCACATTATTATTTGCTCCGATTTCATTACAAATATTTAAGTCGTCTTGGATGTTTAGCTATTATATATATTATATTGGTCGGCATGGTTGTAATCCAGCTATTGAACTTTTAATGGGAGTAATATAGCTAGTGTTTCAAAGATTCAAAGGTCAGAATAATAACAAATGGCTACAACTCCTACGAATGTTAAGAAATAAGAGCCCAACAATTGATTCTATTAGAAGAATTGGGCAACTTTCTTGGAAAATTTATAGTTTGATCATTAATTCTGAGATTGATCTTAGAAAGTTTAGCTCTATTACTATAAATCATTCTTATAGAGTAAAAAATTAAGGGGTAGATTTTTCAACTCATACAGTTCATTTTTACACTAATATGATGTTTTGGTTCACGTTGTGTGATCTGATTATTTCTCTCATAGTCCATCATTTGTAAGAATCCTTTTAGTTGATCATGAACTAATGGGTTTTCTTTCCTAATTATTATAAATTAATAATTAAAAAAAAAGTCCTCCACCATTTTTAGGGCAATGAGAAAATGAAACGCTACAAAAGGCCCATTTTTTTGGGTTGTTTACCTTGGATTATAAATCGCTACAAATGTCCAATGGCAACATTGTTTCTCAAGTGTCATATATATATTGGCAATAGGTACAGAAATAATAAGTTGTTGGCCCAACTTCAATTGGTACTTTCATCATCTTTCCTTGGTTCATCTTGGATGGGCTTTACAATTTCACTTATTTTCAATTTTTGTGAATACAATGTTATGTAACATTATTATGGTTGTCCATTATTCTCATTTACTATTTCACTTCTTTGTCTCTTGTAACTCCCTTTTGTCTTTTCACTTCTCTTGTAACTCACTCTCTTAATAAATGAGTAAGTGACTTTCTAATACTCTTAGAAGTTACAAATCATATGTATGTATAAATATATGCATTGTATAATGAAGCAAAAGGAGAATAAAAAAAGATTACATATTCTCTACATCTCATTTCCTATGTTTTCATAACATATAAGGGAAAATTTTTATATGCATCTGAGAATATGTTTCAGAATATACTCGTTCTAATGTTCATTTGTTAATAAGTAATATTTGTTTCTCTGTAACTAATATTCGTTTTTCAGTAAGTAATATTCTTACACAATATACTCAACACTTATTCATTAAACTCTTCTTATGTACACCTTCAAGTGTATAATATTTAGTTTTGAAAAAGTAATATTCATTTCTTCATATGTAATATTTTAATTCATTCATGGAAATGACACTATCCACAAATACATCTTACATATTATAAGATACTTATTCTTACTCTTACATCAGTCTTTTATGTCTAATTGCGTTGCACTGACACATATATAGTTCAAAAACACGCACAAGAATGGGAACAAAAACAAAAAAATTATTTATTTTTTAAACGAGGACAACATGGGTATGACAAATATTACGTAATATATATGGAGTAGTAATATTTAATTTAAAAAAGAGAATTAAATTTGTATAAATGCCATACAACTCAACAATAATTGTCCTTCACAATAATAATTAATTAAAGCTTTGTTATAATCTAATAAAAAAATCAATCAACAAACTACTTCTTCGTTCCTATTTGTTGGTTATATCAAGTATTATGCACATAGATTAAGAAATTTAGATTAGGGGAGAAGCCAATAGGGGGATTGGTAGGGCCCGGCTCTGTAGCCCTTTCCCACGGTCTTGTAGCAATTTCTAATATATTCTTAATTAACTCTCTTATACTTTACAGAATTTCCTTTGGTCTAGGTTTATTTTTATTTTTTTTATTTATCACCATTCAGTACCTTTACGAGTAACTCATATATTGATTCTTAGTGAGGAATTATAAACTTTTGGTTTCTATCATTATCGGAAATAGATGATGATCTTTGGAATGTTATATGAGTTACAAAGTCATCATCTCTTGATGAGCTACTAACATTTAATTTGATGACAGTTATACTCTTAGAATCCTAAGAGAGTTGTGATTAGTAATATCTTCTCCTTTCTTTTCCTGTGTATTTGAATTATTTTTCATTACACATTAATCTCTTCAATATAAAAATAGCTAAACACAATTCCTATTCGTTTTGGACATAAGTTTATATGACTCCATTCTCTCAAGTGTGAGAGAGGTGTAATAACCTTAATGAGTCGGCGCTGAATTATTGTTTTCAAGTTAGTGGTCCTGATCGATTGCCACGACACACCAACTTTTCCTCTATAAATTTGTTTCTTTGTGTAGCCTTGAAAGTTGAAACACTCGTATTTCCAACGAAATCTATTACATTTCAAGCTATTTATACCAAATAATAGGAGAAAGACGTCAATCAAGAATTTTAAGTTGACGGAGAAAGAACACATTGAAGGAGAAGAAGGTGAGTGAAGAAGAAATAGCAAGAAGACAGAAGAAGGAAATGCTAACACCCCGTTAACACCGATAGTTAAAAAGGGCATCCCATATTTTTTTTTTTTCCACAAAAACTCATAATTACTTGGTAAAATTTTTAAAATAATTGTAAAAAAAGTCTTATAAATTATTTAAAAAATAAAAGATCAAAATTTGATCAAAACTTTAAATTAAATCAAGACTAATTAAATTTACGTAGTAGATCAGACCAAATTGGATCAAAAGAGGTAAACATAAGTCTAGTGTGACAAAGTTGGTTTGAAAGAATATTTCCATCCCCTCAACCTGAAATCAATTCAATCCCACGTGTCACAACTCCAACCAATTACCTCGTATAAATATCAACTCTTCTAATCTTCAAAATAAAACCCAAAACTCAAAAAATAAAGGAAAATTAAATAAAAATAAAAATAAAAATAAATTCCACCATACTCTAGTCGAACCAATTCACAAACAACACTCAAGTTTCTGGTGTTCCAATGAATGCCGAAACGTTTCTTATCACAAACTGTCTTTCCCTCTCATCTTCCTTAACATCTCCGAAACTCCCAAACCCAAAATGCCGTCGCCGTTTCGAATTCCACCGTCCTCCGTCGAAACTCGGAGTTTTTGAACACCGAAAAGTTTCGGAGATGATTTCTATGAAGAGACGTTTCGTGAGGGTTTTTGCTGACGTGAAACCGAAGCCTTTTGAGGTTTCAGCTGACTCAGCAGTAGGAGGAGGTAAAGAGACGGTAAACGACGTCGTTGTGGAGGAGAATTGGTTAGAGGAGTTTCCGAAACGTTGGGTTATTGTTCTTCTCTGTTTCTCTGCTTTTCTTCTCTGTAATATGGATAGAGTAAGTTCTAATTTTTTTTTTTTGAATTATTTAATTTGATTTAATTTTAATGATGAAGTGTGTGATGCTGGATTGCTGATTATCAGTTGACAGTTAGTTTGCATGTGTTTAGTTCAGTGGATGTATTAAATTAGAGGTGTAAATAAACAGAGTATATCTTTATTTGATTAGGTTATTAGGAAGTATTGGGGAAATATAATAATCCCATAAATGGCAAGCATAATTGAGTCCAAAGGTTGATTGATTTTCACTTGATGACTAATAATTCATACGGATTACCAAATTTAAGTCCTGTTTACTTCAGTTGAAAATAACTAAAATGAACTGAACTGAATTGATCAAAGCGGAACTGAAAGTGAAAAGTTTTTATTATAGTTATAAAAGCAAAGTTGAGCTGAACTGAATAGATTTTAAGTGGAAGTAAACAGGCCCTTAGTACCCTTGTAGTAGACATATGGAGTGGGGCACCTTTATTTACTTAAGCTACTACATTGATTGCACTATTGTGATTTTTTTAAGTATGCCCATCTTGCGGAGTTTAACTCTAACTACACGCCTACACCTTAAATTGATTGGGGTTGATGATAGAGTATAAAAACTATTCATGGGCTTTAACCATTAGGTTAGACTTTTGGTTGATTGTTGCACCTGCATTTCTAGTCCAATGAGCTCTAATATGAGGGGCGTGAATGCGTGAGAGAGTATATAAACTATTCTTGGGCATCAATCATTAACTTAGGATTTTGCTTGAGAGCATCCACAATAAGGGATTTGTCATAGGGTTTGTTCTCATTTTTTTGAGGTTCATAAACAAACCTCTTATTGCTACTTATGGAGTTTGAGGTACATAGTAAGGAGAGGTTTGAAAATAAGAAGAGGTTTGTATTTGCATATGTGCCATTTTGGGTGGAGAAAAATAATACAATAAAACAAAACGGAAGATTATTGGGTCTCATGCATCTATGGGGTTTGTCTATTGTTGGTAAAAGGTTTATTCATGATAGGTTTGTCCTTTTAATGATGTGCGAGTTAAACAAACCTCTTAGAAGTTTGTTCTATTGTGGATGTTCTAAGTTGGCATTTTGGGTGGAGAAAAATATTTAAACTGAAACAAAATAACAAAAAGGTTGATTATGAGGTCTCATGAATGAACCTTGATGGGGTTTGTCTATTGTTGGTCAAAAAATTGTTCATTATAGGTTTGTCCTTTTAATGATGTGCCGGTTGAGCGTTCTGTAGATACGTTCTATTGTAGATGCTCTGTGTTGGTCTTTTGATAGTTACTCATCTCACTTATAGTGGGTCCAACAAGACTTTTCGCAGTTGGCGAGGCTACCTAAGATCTTCCTTAAGCGGCATCAAGTTGCGTACCACTTGATGCAACTCTTGTTGGTGCACTTTTGTGCTTCAAATGTAGAGATTAATATAGGTATTTCCCGAATTGATGTAGGCACTTCCTTGAGCACGGTTTTTGGTGGTCTAGTTACAAAAAGGATTGCCTTGTTCTATTTTATTTTTCGATGTGCTCATGTTTTAGCTTAATCATTCCTTGGGTGTAAAACATTTTTAATGGAGGAAAACAATTTACAATGAAAACACAATTGCAAATTAGTTTTTCATTATTTGGTTCCATGTATAAACAATTCTTACACTTTGTTTGGATAGCAAACTAGGAGAGAAAGGGCGGGAAAGGAAATAGGAGGAAGGGGAGGGGAAAGAAAGGGAGGGAGAAAAGGGAGCTTCTATTTTCCTCCAATTCTCTCGAAATTGGGAGGGATGATAATTCTTAAATGAGGAGCGAAAATAGATCCCTCCTTCTTCCTTTCCTTCTTTAGTTCCTTCCTCAATCTTTTTATACAAACAAGGGAATTTGATCCCTTATTATTATTATTTCCTTCTGTCCATTGTTCAGTTAAAGTGAGTCTATTAATAATCAACTTATGAAAGTGTATGTTTTAAATAAGGAAAAAAAAACGAAGGGAGGAGGGAAGTGAGTATTTTCAAACGTTTTGCTTGAATTTAAAGTGTGGTGGTTCTTTGTAGGTTATCGAACACATCCTTTTCCATTATTAAACAATTAGATGAGCAAATGATATATTGGTACAATGTAATTAGATGAGCTATTTAGCTAATGAAAAATATAAATAGTAAGTGCAATAATCTATGTTAGAATGTGTAATTTTAAACAGATGCTGACTGGCAGGTGAATATGAGCATTGCAATACTTCCGATGTCAGCTGAGTATGGGTGGAATCTGACCACAGTTGGTTTGATACAATCTTCTTTTTTCTGGGGTTATCTTCTTACGCAGGTAACTTGGTTTGGTTCTATTAAAGTTATGTTAGAAATTGATATCTTGGAATTTATGCAATGAGACTAATACATAAACATATTGCATGTTAGCATTTGATTTTATAAATGATTAATAATGTGGTCAAAGTGTCTAATTAAGTTGTGATTATAAAAAGATAAAGAACTGAGGGTCTTGCTTTGAGACTAACTGAGAAAAATAGCAAATTTTGTTTCTGAACGCTGTTCCGGTATGCTGAGTGGCCGCTTTTTGTGTAGGTAGCTGGGGGTATATGGGCAGACACTATTGGTGGCAAGACTGTACTTGGATTTGGTGTTGTTTGGTGGTCTATAGCTACAATTCTTACTCCTGTTGCTGCAAAGCTTGGATTGCCTTTCTTACTAGTCGTTCGTGCTTTTATGGGTGTTGGCGAGGTTGGTTTAACCCCTTTATTGTTAATGCCCAATCCAACTAACATGGCTTGCTGCTTGTTTACACGTTCTGTTGTCTCTGTACTTTGCCAGGGTGTTGCCATGCCTGCCATGAATAATATACTCTCAAAATGGGTTCCCGTGTCAGAGAGAAGCAGATCTTTGGCACTTGTGTATAGTGGAATGTACCTTGGTTCTGTAACAGGCTTGGCCTTTTCACCATTTTTAATACATACTTATGGCTGGCCTTCGGTGTTTTACTCCTTTGGTTCTTTAGGAACTGTTTGGTTTGCCACGTGGCTGAGTAAGGTATTTCTTTTGACTTCATTGCTCTCACCCTTTCTTATCACGGAATTAAAAAGAATTGCCAGTCAGTATCCTTGCCTTGTTTCCTTTTGTGTTGGGAAATGCACACATAGGCACGTAATTCACCACTTGAAGATCCTGAGCTGCGACCTGCGGAGAAGAAGTTGATTCTCAGTGGATGTACCTTTTCCAAAGTACCAATCAAGACCATACCATGGAAAGCAATCTTGACAAAACCACCTGTTTGGGCTCTGATAGTGTGTCACTTCTGTCATAATTGGGGAACATTCATACTACTTACATGGATGCCAACATATTATCATCAGGTAAAATGGCTTCTGTCTCACATGAACCATCTTATTAGACTAGAATAGTAGAATATTGATTCTTCGTAAATGTTTAAGATTGTTATTGCTTATTAATTAGTATATTTCCAACCAGATAACCATGTTCAGAATAAAGAAAGATGATTGATTGTTTGAAGGTACATATTTTAAAAAAAGAGGGCAGCAAAATGGAGCGGAGATAAAAGAAAAGAGGATTACCATTGTAAAAGTAAATGAGTACTACTACTCTGAAATGGATAGATGATGCTCATTAGTTGAGCAGTAGACACACCTCTACTTTTTAGGATGACAGGCTGAATAAAATTTTAAAAACAAAACTAAATTTCTTGTGCTATCCATCTACGGATCACTTTCTTATGAATACAGAACTTTGTGTTAGCAATAGTGTTTTCACTTCTCATGTGATGGGCAAGAGAAGTCATCTGCTTTTAATAATTTCCTCCGTCTGCCTTCATAGTGGATAACACCCCACCTCCCAACACGCACACAAACCCCAAAAGAATAGGTTTCCAAAAAGTTTGGCAATAACTTAGAGGTAATTGGGTTACATGTTACTGTAACATTGTTTTTCTGTCGCATTCTCTGGTCAAAAGTTCAAAGTTCATGTAACTTGTATGCTTATTAGTGTGACATCTTTGTGTGCTAAGTCATTGAACTCTCTATAATGGATATATGTCATGGTTTAAATTAATCTTCAGAATGCATTTTCTGCATTAAATTACAAAAAATACTTTACGTCTACCACAAATTGTGACTCATCTTACATTGTATCTTGTTGCTCTACAGGTGTTGAATTTTAATCTTACAGATTCAGGAATATTCTGTGTTTTACCTTGGCTTACAATGGCGATATCTGCTAACTTTGGAGGTTGGATTGCGGACACTCTGGTGACCAAAGGTTATTCTGTGACAACTGTTCGTAAGGTATATTTGAATTTTTAGTCATAAAAACTACGAAGTATTGAGTTTCTATTCTAGTAGTAGTTTAAAGCATTTATAATACGATGTTGGTTAATAATTTAATACGGTATGCATCAAAGTTAACTGATCCACCAACTAGTAATATGATAATATCAACCTCCTGCACAGATTATGCAATCAATTGGTTTCCTTGGACCTGCCTTTTTCTTGACTCAGTTGAGCCATGTTAATTCACCTGCTATGGCTGTTCTCTGCATGTGCTGCAGTCAGGTTTGTCTTCGTTTCTTTTCATGAAATTCCGAGGGGTGTGCTAGTTGAGTGGCTTGTGTTAATCTATGGTTCAGCATGCAACGCATGTTAATCATATTCTGGTTACCTTGCCAAAATTCTTGTCGTGCTCTCAAATTGACCTTATGATACTTAATATGATGATTTAATTTTATCAGACTTGTCTTAATTGTTTGCATTCTTTAATTGAGCATGATTCAGGCAAATGGTCCTAAGTCCTAACGTCCTCTTCTTTCTTATGTTTTTTAACATAACCAGGGAACTGATGCCTTCTCACAATCAGGCCTATATTCAAATCATCAAGACATAGCTCCTCGGTACTCTGTAAGTAGTTACCACTCTTATCTTTGGCAATCCCTTCAATACACTCCAAATCTTTTACTAAACTGATAAAATATGCGCAACTTCCTCTTTGATCATGATGCAACTTTTTGCTTGCTATTCTCTTTTGGACCATCCTCAGGGGATCTTGTTAGGCCTTTCCAATACTGCTGGAGTACTGGCAGGCGTCCTGGGAACAGCAGCCACTGGCTACATCTTACAACATGGTTTGTTTTTATACCCTAATGTTGTGGTTAATTGGTTATGTGACTTTTTCTTAGTTTATATACCCTGTTTTGAACTGCTGGACGCGAGGGTTTGAGATGCCATAATGTGATCAAATTCAAAGATAATTAATATAGCTCATTTTGTGGATAGAAATATAAAATTATGGGTGTGATACGCTGATCTTAGAGAACAATTTTGTTATGTGTCACAGTGTTGATACTAAGAAAGTGGAAATTGCTATGTTAAGGAAGGGAGGGGTGAATCAACAAGTATCGTAATGGGGCATATCTGATAGCAATTTTCACAAGATGTGATCTTTTTGCACTCAGTCGCTCACTGCCAAGATCACAAAATACAATAGCTTTGTTGAGATTTGTGACGATGAATTTAACTCCTACGTGACATGCACCAATATGGCATGACTTGTTATCAAATCATGTGCAGCTTTGCTTAACTTCTAATGATGTTATTTTACTCTCAGGTTCATGGGATAATGTGTTCGAGGTTTCAGTTGGCTTGTATTTGGTCGGAACTGTGGTTTGGAACCTCTTTTCGACCGGTGAAAAGATTTTGGATTAACATTCTTAATTCAGATCAACCTCTGCAAGGAAAGACTGTATGTCTAGAAAAACAAGACTATATATCCACAAAGAAAGTTCAAAACACTTCTTCTTTGAGTCTGATCCTTGGCTAATAGGTCAATATGCAAGGGTGATCAAAATGAAGCTAAATGCAGATCTGACTCATTATACAGTGATAAGTCCTATAACAGCAGCTCATTTGAAGGTCCATCCACCATTAGTCACATTAATCTGCTGATATTTTTTCACAATTTGTTCGTGTTTATTTGGATGCGGCTACTTGTAACTAAGAGTACAGTTTAGAACCCGCCAATAGCTGGATTCAGGTTGGGGTTGGTGGTTATTGTAGTGTACGTTGTAGATTATCATGTACATAACAAAGAATCAAAATACATGTTGTATATGAAACTTTAGCCCTGTAAAAAGGGTTGATTTGTAGCTACTAAAAGTAGTGATGGCAATTCAATGATGTGATTATATAGTATATTAGAAATAGGAGCCTTCCTTTTTCGCTTGTTGCTATCCATGTCAATGAAATTCAAATTTTGCAACTAACAATAGTCTACAAGACTCGAATTATGTAATTATTCAAATTTGTTGCCGCACATATTGTGTACCATTCGTGTACGTAGTTATAATTTAAGTGATATCAACCAATGGACGCAACTGACACACAAGCAATACAAACTTGATGAGACAACTGATCTGAAATCGAAGAAGGCCAACTCCGGTTAGATTAACTAAGGGCGCATTAGTAAACTTGTGTATTTTCGATGGGTTGCTCAACTTGAAAGACTTGGTAAATTGATTCTTTTCATACAACACCTAAAAAGAGTCAAAACTCAAAACTATTAACTTCCATTAGATGATGCATGAAAAAATTGACTGAAATGCATTCAGTTAGTTGGGGCATAAGATAATAAGATATGACATATAAAATTGGACTTGTATTATGACTCTGGTCTACAAGTCTTCAACTAATTTTTCCTTTTTCATTGCCAACAAAATACACAACTTTAATTAAGTGTGTTTCTGAAGCCGGTAGTTTGGTGCTTTAGTTGCGGAATTTATATAATTCACTCCTTAGTTTTATTCTTGCTGTTGGTGAGACTAAATGCAAACATTAATAAGCTAATTAATTTTGCTTAAATTTATTGAGTGATAAAATTCATTGACTTAAAGTGAGCAAGAAAATCATAATGTTGAATTATGTACGTAACCTTATTAATTTGTTTACTTTTTTGGTTTTGTGCATTGAGTGAAATTAGGAATTTTGTACTGCAATTAATTCTTCTAGAGTTCTAGTCCCATCCATACTCATGTATCTTTAGGGAAGTTTTATCACGTAGTGAACGTTATTCCAATATGGCTGTGAAAAAAAAAAAA
>PYUH01000120.1:4998613-5029339 GCA_016808085.1 Suaeda aralocaspica | reverse complement strand
GAAAAAAAAAAAACACATATGAAGTATTATAGCGATAATTATCACTTGTGTTCTTAGCTTCGTGATCGACTTTTAATGTTTAAGAAGTTATTCCTCGGCAAGTAATTCGTTGATGGTAAAGCTACTAGAGATAGTTTATGGCTCTTTACCGAATTCGTCTAAAGATAAACAAAATTTTACGAACCCATACCATTGCACCACATAATTAAACTCGGTAAAGAAAAAATCACCAAATTAATGAATCTAAATGATCACGTTCTAATAGTATACACAATATCGACGTTTATAAACATTAAATGTTCTATTATTTTAGCGACTTATCATACTTCATATATGTGTAGTAACATTGGATTGATCAACTACTATTTTGCTGATTGCCGAAATAAAATCACTGGTAATTAACTTTTTTATGTCTTGATCATCATCAAGAAGTTTGTGAATCTTGGATTTGAATTCAGGGAAGAAAATTGAAGACAACTTCAAGTACAGTGATTTTAGGAAGTACATAGAAGTTTAACTATCTTTGTAAGAGATATTGTAATGCAATATGCACTTATGCACCCGATCTCATATGGGACTATGGGAGAATATTGATTGTACACTATATAAAAGAATTTCTGAAGATTTACTACGAATTGAAGTAAATACAATTTCAACAAAATATGTGCCTTAAGTACATTAGTAGTTTCTGAATACAAATTTACCTCATGTTACAACATCATATTGAAACAACAATATTATTATAAATCAATGCATTTGTAATAAAACAAAACGTACGTACACAAACAAATTTAATTAATTTTTAACATCAAAGTGAACAAGATTATGTGTATAGTAATAAATAAAACTTCAATTCTTTGAACACTTAGAGAAGATGAAATTGCCCTTGATCCTTCTATGCACACGAGGTGACACGAGCAGCACCGCCTTTGAGCTCTCTAGGCTCGACATAAACCTTAAGTCCATTCTTCATAAATAGAGTTAAAGACATCTTTTGCTCAACCCTATGACCGGGAACGTGCAATAGCCGATAACGGAGCAGCACAGCAGAAGCCACTGACTTCATTTGTAAGTAAGCCAAGTCTTTCCCTAGGCAAGTCCTAGGTCCGGCATTAAATGCCACAAACTTGTACCCATCTTTAGGTGTTTCAAACTTGTACCCTGAATCAGGTACTGGTTCACTTAACCATCTTTCAGGCCTAAACTCCGTACAATCTTCTCCCCAAATTGTTTTCATCCTTCCTACGGAGTAAATTGAGTATGTGACTGTGGACCCTGCAGGAACGACCGTACCATCTGGTAATACGTCGTCGTTTATCACGTACTTAAAGTCTTCTGGCACGGAGGGGTATAATCGTAAAGTCTCAGCTAAAGCCGCTTTTAGATAAACAAGTTTATCAGCTTCATCAAACTCGAGTGGGTCCCGGACCCATGTAGCTGGATCATCGCCACGTGTCTGCTGAAGGACACTCGTGATTTCATCAACGATTTTTGCCTCAATCTCAGGGTGGTTCATCACTAGCCAAAAGAACCAACTTAGGGCAACCGATGACGTGTCACGGCCAGCTAATACAAAGTTCAATGCGATGCGTTTAAGCACATCATCCGCAAAAGCGTTGCCGTTTTGATCCTTCTTATTAATAAACCTTGATAATAAATCATCAGAAGGATTCTCCTTTCTAGCATTAAGAGCACCAGACATGTAATTTTCTACAACTTCAAGGCTTTTTTGTAAATTCCTCTCAGCACCTACTTGAAATGTCTTTTTTACCCTCCACAAAAATCCCGGGTAAAGCAGCCTCTGAAGGGTAGATTCGGTAGCAGAGTCGAAGGCAGATGCAAACGGGTTGTCGGGTAAATCCGGTGACAAAGTCATTGGATCTTTCCCAAAAGTCAACCCACAAATATTATCAAATGTCAACCTTAAAAGCAAGTCTTGTAAATCAATAGCCTTCTTCTCAGTTTCAGAAGTTTCTAGAATTTTCCATAACCGGGTTCGGATAGTCCGGTTCACCCACCGGTTCATGGCTTGACGTAGGGTTCTTGTAGTAAATTCAAGAGCAGCAGTTTTACGTTGTAGTAGCCATGTTTCACCGTCACTATTAAAAATACCTTGGCCTAGTAAATCGTGAAAAGCAGCTTGCCACTGTGGGCCCTTAGGATAATTATCGAACCTTGTTCGTAATATATGCTCTATGTTTTTTGGGTGGCACGTGACCGTGTAAAATCCTTGCTTGAATGCTAAGAAAGGTAAGGCAATGGTAGTGGTTTGGTATGTGGCTGTTCCACCGGTTCGCCGGAGGTTCCCAGCGATCCAGTCGTGGAGTCGGTGTCTATTTTTGAAAAGATATGGCAGACTTCCGACCAAAGGCCAAAGGTTTGGACCAGTATTCAAACGTCGACACATATGAGAAAACCACATCATATAGACTGTTATTATAGTCGCCATGCCCAAAAACACTTGCATGGCGTCCATTTTTTATGTGGATTTTTTTTCAATAAGTGATTTTTTGGTGCTAATTAGTATGAAGGAAAGATAATAAGAAGCATAAAATTTGTAGTGAAGGTATGACAAGGGAACGAATGAATTAAGTGTAGTGAGAGAAATGAGGGGTTTTAATATATAGGGTGGTGTAAAGGTTTGAGAAGAATTTAGGAGAAGTTGTTGGGAAATTTTGGTTTGGGGTAATTAAAGTGAGAGTTAACTCGTTTTTGGGAGAATATTTCATGTGCCTTGTAGCCAATGGCTTTTGCTACTTGTGTAAGAAAGAGACAGGCAATTAGTAATAAAGTCAAAGAAATGCGGCACTTAAATGAGTCGGGTTATTAGCAATGAAACAAAATAGTGCTAAACTTTTGGATGATTTACCTCATTATTGTTGATTTAGATACTAGCTATGGTTTGAAATGGCCAAAACCTAGTTTGGATTATTAATTGAATTGAATTGAATGGTTTAGATTAGTGGCTAAGTGTAGTGTGATTTTTTGGTGTGCATAACACGGGGAGAGGACGATGGTGATCAATGTCAATTGTTAGCTTAGCTTATGCACCCGAGAGCTAAATCAAGATCGAGTAGTATGTTTTACGTCGTGTCTAAGGTTATTATTTGATAATCTTTTACACGTTATATTGGCGTTGTGTTTATAATAAAATATAGATATAATCTATTGATTTGATTATATTTAATTAAAAATATTTAAGTTAATTTGAGAACATTATCAAACTCCTAGCTAGCTAGGTGTAGGTGTAGAATAGTTGCGTTATGATATATTTTGTCTATCCTAGATAAATACTACTCGTACATAAAAGGTATAATTCAGTTTGAAGGGGTTGAATATTAGAGCAATCTAACGAAAAATTGTGATTTCATCAAATTAATTAAAAGATTAAGTTATTCCCATCAATTCAATTCGTTCTAAATCGATCATACCACACTTATATATATATTTGAGAATTGAGATTATTAAGTTGATTATAGCTAAAGTATACTTTGTAATTGTAAAATCTATCACCAATCTATTAAAACGTTTACATCTCTACCCGATTTAACTATGCGCCCAAAAATAAATATTACTCATTTTTTATTCTTTTTGTATCTCGTAGGTATAAAGGGATAATGATCGATCAAATGTCCTTTTCTTTTTTCGATGCAATTGATCAAATGTCAAAAATAGATAGGTTGCTCTTCTAAAACGAGTTCAAAAGTAGCACATTTTGTAATTATATGTAGTGTAGAACACAAAAGTATATATAAAAGCGTATATAGCAAAGCATAACCTTCTGGAAATGGTTAATTAAATTAAACATGTATCTATAAATTTGGTGTTATTAGTACTTACCATAGTCAATTATTAGTCAGTATATACAACTAATCAACTAATCTAGTAAAAATAAGATGTTTCTAATTTCATAGTTCGTTTACGCTAACAATTGTTTATACATTAATATTTTGTCTATTTATTGTCGTGTACCAGTAGATAAGTAGCAGGTTCACTGTGTACCATGAGCTAGTCCATGGCCGTTGAAATCATTGAACTAATTATATTATATATATAAATTTGCCCTTGAATATACGGCTCAAAGTTATTATTGCCTCCAATATTAAATTAGTAATTAATCAGGTAGTTAGATATGGTTTAACTATGCTGAGAATATAGGGTTTGATGAAAAGCTAGGGAAAACTATGTTTTCTTCATATATGAAAAAAAGTGGAACTAAAATAGCAATGAAAGAAGATAAGGGAAACCTTTAATTAAATTCTTCCTTCTCTAATTACGGTTTAGCGAATTAATTAATTAATAAGACTCTATCTAATTATGGTTTAGTGAATTAATTTAATTAATAAGGGCCTGTTTGGTATCGTTGTAGTATTCTATTTTTTTGATTTTTAATTTTTCAAAACTATATAATATACATATAATAATATGAAATGAAACTTAACAAATAACAACTAAAAAATGAACACACATTTTTCCTGTTCGTTGTTTTTGGATTTTTGTAATAAAAAATGAAAATAAAATTAAAAAGACGAGGCCAAATAACTGTCCCTTTTGTGTTGAGTTCTTCCTTAATACCTTTGAGGTTTAAGGGTTTAATCAAAATGCCTTTATGCTAATTATAAAAGACGATTAACAATTTCATCTCATACACTTATAATTCATACACGTAAACTTCGAAGTTTATTGCGAAGGGTAATTCCACTTATTCACTAACCTTAAGCCTTCAAAGGTGAATTAGATATTTCCCGAAAGATAAAGAATTAAATAAATTGAAAACAAGAGGGATTAGAAAAGGAGTATAGTAATTGGTGTTGACGCTTTGGAGAAGTGAGTTGTTGTGGATATTAGAGAAAAGTTTAATTAATTAAGTGCAAGTAATGTTTAGCACATTATTTCTTAGAGAATTAATTGTCTCACCAAATATTACATTGCCTAAATGGTCAGTAAGCAGGATGGCCAAAGATTCCCATCGTACAGGGCCTCGATATGAATCAGACCTCGTAATATTAGATTTTAATCAAATACGGAGTATATTATGTATTATTGCTTAAAATATATATTAACATATAATTATTGTTAATATATAAGAGTCTAATTTTTTATATTCACAACAGGTGTAGCTAGCTCCGATCATGCATGGGTGTTGCACATTATACAAGTGTAGCTACGCTTGAGCATATGATCAACTTAAGATCAACAGCATCATAGTTAATTTTGTATCCTCAACCTTTTAATAAATTTAATTTCATCTTTGGATGAAATCTAATCATATCTTTTGTTCATTGTGTTCTCATAAATCATAATGGAGAACAAAAAATTTATGCTAGGTTAGAAGTTGAAATTAAATTGATTGAATAGTTGAATACTTGAATGCCTTATACAAGGAATCGAGCAATTATATAACGCCAATAAGAAAAAATTGCTCGACTCCTTGTATAAGGTATTCAATTATTGACGAGCCCGCAATATCCTAAAATTATAGGGAAGTCAATGTTAGTTCTTGGGCAAGGATCACAGGCAGAAGCTAATTGTTAGAAAAGGATAAGGATTGCAGATAAAATTTGAGGTTGAGTTTTGGACAATTTTCCTTGTTTGCACCCTTTTACCAAAAAAAAATAAAAAATAGAATGGATATAGAGTTACATATATATAGACAAGAAAATATTCATTTCATTTGTAATGGACTGAGCAAGTTACTGTTAGTTTTAAAAAAACCTATTTGTAACAGGCGAATAATAACAAAGTAGTAACAAATAAACTAAAATAATGTGATAAAAGTATATAATATTTGTAACATGCTTTTAATTACTGAGTGTGTTACCAATATATTTATTTGTAATGAGTTCTAAAAAGGCCAGTTACAAATATAGTTTTGGTGCAAAAAATAGCCTTTTCTTGTAAGTGACTTCAATTATGCCCGTTACAATTAACATATTTGTAACAAACTCGTTCTCAGCTCATTACAAACAACAATTATTCCACTGGTGTTGGATGTAAGATTTTTTTTTAATTTAAATAGTATAATAATTTAACTTTTTTGGTTATTGGATTGGGGCCTATGTCCAAGTTACTTTGGATCACATTTAAGTTTAAGTGCTTGGAGGAAGTAGTTATACACGAAAAAGAAAATCTTTTTATTCAAAGCTCATGTGGTTAAAACTTTCCTTCCAATTTCAGAAAATCCTGGGATCGATTCTCACTCCGCCCTTGCGGCTCCCTAGCACCAAAAAAAAAAAAAATTGAACTCGTAACCTCGAGATTTCGAGCGGAAACCTCAACTAGTTGCACTAAGTTTTATGAGCCTTATTAATTATTCAATTTGTCAATTGATTATAACAGAGAAATATCTTGATGAAGATTGTTGTCAAATCTTCGACTTTGTTATTGAATTAAAAAAACATTCATACGTGACTAGGTGTGTGCACTGGTTCAAGACCAGTCCGGGACCGGTTCGACTAGAAGACCAAAATTCTCGGTTTCTTTGGATCGGGACCAGACCTAAAAAATTCAGTTCCAGACCGGATCGGACTTAATTTAATTTGGACCTGAATTTTGATTTTTGTCATTTTTTTCTCAAACAAAAATATTTTTGTAGTATTACTTACTAAGTATATATTTTTTCTATTTTATACATATACTAAGGACAGCATAAAATATAATATAATATATATACATATAACATAAATAAATTAATATTTTCACTTAAAAAACCTTTATATATATAATGTCAAAAATATTTACAATAATTTACTAAAAATATCAGTTTTATTAAGGAAACCGGTCCCGCAGGTCTGAACCTAAAATTTTCGATCTTGATCCGGACCAATTCGGAATCATGGAATCACAAATTTTCACGTACTGAGGATCGGACAAGAATCGTCGGACCGGTCCACTACTTTCTAAATTCTGGTTCTGACTATATTATGCACACCCCCGAAATTGACCACCCATTAGGAATGTGCTAAAAATTCCGATTCCGAATTTCCGGTAAATAATTGTTACATATTATTGAGTTAATCTTATATATAGACGAATTACCCTTATTTATTGTTAGATTTTATTTTGCCTCAAACATTGATACAACATGATCCATTGACATCATCAAACTTTAAATCTTTCAAGCTCGTACAACGGTACAAACACTAATACAACATGAATGGCTGTTACATATTATTAATCGACGAATTACGCTTATTTATTGTTAGATAATTATTTAGACATTGATAAAACATGATCTACTGACATCATCAAAGTTTGAATCTTTCATACCCGTACAAACATTGATACAACATGAATGATTATTACATATTGTTGAGTTAATCTTATGTAGAGACGAATTACACTTACTTATTGTTAGATTATATATTCTGCCTCAAAATTAAATTAAATGCTTATTATATGTGAATGACTTCAAGTATAGCAACTAGCAAGAGATGCTTGTTTAATACAAAATGCTTAATCTAATATTTAAGTGGTGCAATTTTATATTGATAGTTACAATCAACATTTTTTTTGAGGGTGTCCATATATAGTACATTCAGTTGTACTTTGCAAATTACAACCAAAGATAAAAAAAAATATACTAATATTCAAATGAGCTTTTTGTTGTACCATAAAATTGCTATTATTTTGACAAACATGAATCATGATTTATATATGCTCCGTAATTAAGTTCAATATTTATACATGGTTGGACTATCATACAATGTTTAAATAAATTATAGAAGTAAATTTTTATATAAAAAAAAATCTACCGTAAAATTATCTATAGGGAAAATTGTCAAAAAAAATCTTTTAAAAAAAAAATTTTGCCAAGTAAAACCTTTTAAAAATTTTTTTACTGGGAAAAACCTTAATGTCAATTTTTTTGTCGGAAAAAACCTACTATTCTTTTTCTGGTGTTGACTCTATTATACCTCTTATTTGCACTCCTTTGCTGCTTTGTTTTCCCTCCTTACATTTTGACTTTCTTAAATATTGAAGGAGGTCTTTCTTCTCCTATTTTATTTATGTTTCGATCTTGTTTCTTCCTTTTCCCCATTGGTATAGCTTCAAACTAACCTTTATTATTTATTTTTAATTTGTAAGTTGATTGAAATTTGACCACTAACAAGCATATGAACTAACAATTAAACAACAATTTGTAAAATAAATAAAAAAAAATAAACTCAACATATTCAACATGAACAAAAATTTGAACCAATTACAAGGAAAATCAAATTGCACATCAGAGAAGTTTTTCTGGATAATTCTCCGACTACAACGCTTTGGTGTTGATAAAGAAGCCTTGCACATACAGTTCGAAAAGGTTCTTCGTGGTGCCATTTTAGATAAGAAAAAAATGAAAAATTTAGGAAAAATTGAAATTAATACATGAATTGAGAGAATTGAAGCAAGTCACTGATATTAAACCTATTCTATCATATTTTTTTCCTCAAGCATGAAACGGATTTGAGCGGCTTTCTTGAATTTGGAGTTCGTGTGCCACCAAAAGAAATTGGGGGACGTTGATGCCGACATTTCTCTAACTTCCATTCCTATGATAATCTCCTGCTTTGTCCCTTATTTCCACACATAGGGCTTTCCCTAGGATTTTATGTAAAGTTTGAGAGAGAATGTTGAGCTTGGTATCTTCTTCAAGCAAGTTGGAAATCACCTCACAGATTTTTCATGCAATAAATGAGAGGAGATTTTGAGAGAGTAATTGGAAGAATTAGGGATTTAAAACAAAATTGAAGAGCTAGGTTGCACGGAGTCGGGAACGGATACGAAAACGAATACGGATACAGGGATTGAAAACAGCTGATCTAAAAAAAATTGTTAATAGATACGGTCAATAATAACATGAAAAATCTGATTCGCCCCCAATACGGGGACGAATTGGGTTCGGCGACGGCTACCCATCAGAAGTACCTATGCTACATAGTTGAAGAGTGCAAACAGAAAATATATGGGAGCCAACATCGTAAATTGGTGGTCAACACCGGTAAATATAAAATAGGTTTCTTTTGGCAAAAAAAAAAATTACGTTAAGGTTTTTCTTGGCAAATTTTTTTAAAAAACTTTCTCTTGACAAAAAATTTATTTTCAAAAATTTCTTCAGGCAATTTTTCCTTATTTGTATAAACTTAATAAGGTTATGATAAGTTGACAAAAGTTGCACATTTGTTTATTTACATAAAAATAGAATCTTGTGTCATGTCTAGTGAACTATTATATAGATAGAACCCCTTTGACCCTACCCAGACTCGTTTAATATATGGTCAAGATGTGTCTTCCCTCTCTAATTATGATTGCAAAATTCATGATCCAATTATGATAATTTCATGTCAATTTAGAGTGTGCTAATAGGTCTTGCTAACTTTAGAAACAATGGCTTCTGTTTAGTTTACATTGTTCCGAATTTGTGTCAATCAAGCTACTACCTTTGTTTCATATTAGATGCAACATTTGCTAAAAATGGATGTTTCATATTATTTGCAAAAAATGTTTTCTTTCCTTTTTAAGTTGTCTTTCTTCTCTTTCTCTCTCTTCTTCACATGCATCTCTAACCTTTTACTCTCACAAATAAATTTTGCCTAGAAGTCTGTGCAATATTTTTTGTTGCAACTAAAATGAAACAAAAATAGTATTATATGGCTTGAACTCCCACAACCCTAACCGGACTTTTAAAAGAATTTGTGTCATGACAAACTATATACTTGGTAATTGATATCAAACTCTCATCCGACCCAATACATTAATAACAAGTCGAGTTCGTATCGAGTTAGCGTTCACGAGTCATGTCAAATAGTCCTACCTTTCTACCACAAAACACAACTTCTTTTGGGCCTTTCTACAATATAACTCAAACTTTATAGCCCAAAAAATCAATCTCAATCTCAATTCTCAATCTTCTCTTTTCGATTTCTCCAAATTCGATTCTCTTTTCGACACTCTGAAACCCTAATTCTCTCACATCATCGTCTTCTCTAACCTTCGAAGCTCTCCATCAATGGCGTCAAGTGAGAAAACGGTTCTTTCATTCGGCGGTTCAACTTCGTTGAACGTGAAAGTTCATCCGTTAGTGATATTTAACGTCTGTGACTGTTATGTTCGACGACCCGACCAAGCTGAACGGGTTATCGGTACTCTTCTCGGATCTGTTTTACCTGATGGTACTGTCGATGTTAGGAACTCTTACGCTGTTCCTCATAATGAATTCTCTGATCAGGTTTCCTTTTTCTTCGATTTTTTTATTCTGTAAATTTAATGTTTTTTTTATTTTTGTTGATGTTTTTATTTTTCGTTGAAATTTTGATTTTTAAATTCGATTATTTGACCTAATTTGATTGAGTTTTTCTGTTGATTAATCTAATTATAGATTTTGGAGTTTTTTTTACTATGAAATTTGTTTGAATTGCATGAATTAATTGTCTCAAATTTTCATTGATATAATTTTTATAATGAGTTTTTATGTAGTATATGGATTACATATATGATGTCCTCTTTAGTTGAGGTATTTGAAGGAATTAGTTTATGGACTAGTTAGAAAAGTGTCAGTTTGTTGTAGATGTGTTAAAGAGAGTATGTGCAACATTAAATTCGAGATGGAGCGAGGTGAGTTTCGGTTGAATTTAGGGGCTGGACAGGTAGTGATGATATGATATGGGGAAGTGGAGGACATTAGAGTGTGAGAGGATTTGTGTTTGAACTTTGGATTTTGAATTGATTACTTTTGAGTAGCAAGGTTTCAATTAGGGGAAAGTATCAATCTTTCACTTGGGAGACTTGATGGTAGGAGGTTTTTTTGTCGATCAGGCGTGTTTTAGTCATCTGATTGAATAGTTTTTTGATGTAGTTCCATCATCATGGGTTTGGCATGAGTTGCATATTATTATGGAGATGTTATGATGTTATCGTATTCTTTTGGCGATCAGGTGTGTTTTAGTCATCTGGTTGAATAGTTTTTTGATGTAGTTCCATCATCATGGGTTTGGCATGAGTTGCGTATTTTTATGGAGATGTTATGATGTTATCGTAGGCTCGTAGTTTCTATATGAATAAGTATCTTTGGCTGACAGCCTCACATTGATTTGAAATATAGGTAATACAGTTGATCATACCTTTTCATATAATTTGTTGCCGACCCCCATGGCTTTTCTTAGAAATGGAAAAAGAAAAGAGAGCAGAGGTTGTTTTGTACTTGAGAATTGAGATCAACTCTATTACCTTAACTTGAGATCAATGCTAGCCTAAGGTACTTATTACCTCTAGTCCTTGGTCCTTTGGTTGACTTTGGGATTTGGTGGATATAGACTGTTGAAATTTCATCTATTCAAGGAAATGAATTACATTGTTCAAAAGTTCAACGATACAACCTTAAGTTCTTTTTTTTATCGAAGAACTATGAATAAAACTTAAGTGACTGGAGACAGGCTGCTCTTTCTTTGAGCTAAATAAGGGAGGCTGATTATTCATCTGTAATTGAAGCTGATGATGCTCTTTCTTGTTGGAATTTCTTTGTCCTAGTTTTGTCATACTTTGCCTTTGTATATTCTTTGGAGAGTCATAGTGGTCGAACATCTTTTGTTATTTTTGAATCTTGGATGTCAAAGAAGAGGGTCTTTCACGCATTTAGTTCCTTCTACATAAATGCAAGACTTGTTTGAATTTCTTCGTAGTTGAAGCTGGCCTTCGTAAATAAATGTTTATTGTTTGATTGTTGTTGATTGGTTACAATTTTGTTTTTTTTTTTTTAATTTGATTACTTGACCTAATTTGATTGATTTTTTTGCAGTTAGTTAGTCTGGCTATATTTTTTTTGATGTTGTAATCGTGAAATTAATTGTCTCAATTTTTCATTGTTGATTTTAGGTTAAGTTTTTATGTAGTATTTTTCCTCATTAGTTTATCTTAGTTGAGGTATTTGAAGGGATTAGTTTATGGACTAGTCAAAAAAGTGACAGCTTGTTGTAAATGTATTTAAGAGAGTATGTGAGACATTACATTGGAGATCGAGTGAGGCGAGATTCGGTTGAATTTAGGGACTGAACAGGTAGTGATGTTATGGTATATGGTGGAGTGAAGGACATTAGAATTTGCTAGTGCTTATTGGCTGAAAGGATTTGTGTTTGAATTTTAGATTCTTGAATTGATTACTTTGAGTTGCAAGGGTTTAATTAGGGAAAGTATCACTCTTTCATTAAGGAGATTCGACGTTAAATGTTTTTTTTGTAATCGTATGATCAAATAAGGTGCTTGATGTAGTTCCATCATCAAGGTTTTGGGACTAGTTGGCTTTCCAGTTTCCAATGTTATACAGATGTTATGTTGTTATTATAGACTTGAGTATGTTTTTATAAATAGTTAACTAAGCCTGACATTAATCTCAAATTTAGGTAATTTATTTATGCAGTTCCTCCATTAGATATGTTGTCAATCCCCTTTTATATTTCTTAGAAATTGAATAATTAAAACAGAACAGAGGTTGCTCTGTACTTTTAATCTCTTGGACTTGGTCCTTAGGTTGACTTTGGCTTTTGGTGAGTATAGACTGTTGAACTTTCATCAATTTGGAAAGGCATAAATGACTGGAGCCAGGTTGCTCTTTCTTTGAGCTAAGTGAGGGAGGCTAATTTTTCATCTGCTATTGAAGCCGACTCTCTATTCTTGGAGAGTCAAAGTGATTGAATGTGTTTTGTTAGTGTCGAGCCTTTGAGATGTGCAAAAAGAGAGGTCTTTCTTGCACTTAATTCCTTCTGCATAAACAAAACATGTTTGAATTTCTTTGTAGTTGAAGCCAACCCGAAGTTATTTTGGGACTAAGGATTTGTTGTGTTATGAAGTTGAGGATGCTCTTTCTTACAGGATTTTCTTCGTCTTAGTTTATTTGATAATTTGCCTTTGTACATTGTTCGAGAACCATAGTTGAGCGTCTTTTCTTATTTTGAGCCTTCTCATTAAGTATTCAAGAAGAGGGTCACTTCTTGCACTTGGTTCGTTCCGCGTAAATGAGACTTGAGGGAATACACTTTGTTTTGACATAAGCTGTCTCTTATATCATTTTTCTTCAATTTGTTCTATGATCTTTATGTTATGCACACTACAGAGTGCTATTGTTCTTTAATCCCTTAGGTAATGCTTTATTGTAGAAAAGGAACTACAAGCAACTTATATGTTATTGACCAGTTAAATAGTGCATGCGCTGTTATTAGTGCAATAGTGCATATTGTTTTTGTAGTACACTGTGGGTCTTGGAATTGTTTGTAGATCTATTTATGTTTGAATGTATCAATTTTTACTTTTATGCATCTCTGCTGATAGAAAAATGGAACTAGATGCTTCAAATTGTGTTTGATATCAACATTCTATCTCTGTCAAGATTGTGAGTGTTATAATCCAGCTCCCTTTTGACATAATCCACATTCCAGGTGTCAGTAGTTGTCTACTTTAATTCACCTTCCTGGTATGGTACTATTACTTAGGGTAAATAAGGACTCCACATTTTTCTTTTACTTAGGGTACATAAGGACTTCACGTCTTTCTATTCTAGTGTTCTGACATAATACGAAGAAGTATATTACGTTATTACTGTGTTTTCTCCCCTTCATTCTCTGTTTTACACTTATACATGGTCAATTAGTCATGATTCATTTGTTTTATGATCTATTACAGCTATTACTAGATTTACTACATCAACGTACTTTTGAATCCAGTGGCCTATGTTGCTGATGTAACTTTGTAATCCTCATTGCAGGTGGCATTGGACATTGAGTACCACCACAATATGTTGACATCACATCAAAAAGTGAACCCAAAGGAAGTTATTGTTGGATGGTATGCCCCAAGTCACTGTAATTTTTTGATTTCTTGAACCTTTTTTTAGCTTATGCTCTCATGATATGTTTCTGGAGAATTGTTTTTTTTGTGTGAGCGATGTTGTGGTGCAGTAATGCAGTTTCTAACTTGTTTACCAGTGTAAACTGAAAGTTGCTTTTGCTGTTAGTGCACCATCAATGTTCCATATGAATGTGATTATTGATTGACAACAACATAGTTTTTACTGTTAGTATGGGCACTGCACATTGGCTTAAGCTGCTGCTTCTGTATAAAATTTTACGTGGACTCAAATGTCAGCTGTAATTGAGAAATTGTTTAATCTACTTATTGTATGAGACTGAGCTTTGCATGAGCATACAACATCCAAGCACTATACATAG
This sequence comes from Suaeda aralocaspica, assembly GCA_016808085.1. Taxonomy (NCBI): domain Eukaryota; kingdom Viridiplantae; phylum Streptophyta; class Magnoliopsida; order Caryophyllales; family Amaranthaceae; genus Suaeda; species Suaeda aralocaspica. Next base: position 5,015,138 of record PYUH01000120.1, on the reverse strand, counting down.
TGCCCAGCAGGAAGTTTTATTTCTTGGCCCTTTTCCCTACCATCTTCTTCAATCAATCATCTTTTGCACAATAATCCCTTGAGCTTGTCCAATTTGAATCCGTGGTCAAATCTCATCGTGCTTGAATGATTCTGAATTTTGAAAACCAATGACTGCCAATTTTTATTTTTATTATGATTTTTTTTTATCACAAACTGTGTTCTCTCTGATTGCAATTTGGCATATAGCTGTTTCATGATCTCACTGGTGTTTCATATCCATATTTTGTGTGCTGCAGGTATTCAACTGGCTTTGGTGTTACTGGTGGTTCTGCTCTTATCCATGAATTCTATTGTAGAGAGGTTGCAACCCCAGTCCATTTGACAGTGGATACTACCTTCAGAAATGGAGAGGCAACTATCAAATCCTTTGTTTCTGTTAATTTGTCTCTTGGAGACCAGACACTTGCTGCTCAATTTCAGGAGATTCCTGCAGAACTTCGGATGTCAGAAGCCGAGAGGGTTGGATGTAGGCACTTGCCCTTTTACAGCTCTCTTGTTGATTACACGTGCTAGTTTAAAATTCCAGTTTTGAAAAACTACTTGAGTTATGTTTTAGTGTAATAGATGAATTGATTACGTGATTATGTATTTATGTCATTATTGTCTGCAGATGATCTTTTGAAATCAACCATGGCGGACAAAATTCCTAGTGATTTGGAGGGTATGGAGAATACATTGGAGAGGTTGTTGGCCCTGATTGATGAGACCTATAAATATGTGGACGATGTTGTGGTAAGAACTCGGATACAGATGCACTCTTGTTTGCCTACTCTCTCTCTCTCTGATAGCTAAAATGAACTGTGGTGTTATGTCTTAGGAGGATCGTGTTGCTCCTGACAACAAGATTGGACGGTTCCTTGCAGAAGCAGTATCTTCCCTTCCAAAGTTAACACCTTCAGCTTTTGATAAGCTCGTAAATGACAGTCTACAGGTATTTTGATTTTTTTTCTAAATCTAATAGTGTATACTTGTGCTTCTATTTCATGTACTCCAGTTTATTGAAATTACTTAATTACATGATGCATATATTTCATCAAACTGGCTTTTCCCCCCCTTTCGTTCTCTAAATTTGTTTTCTGGTTCAAGAAATTATCTGACGAAATTATTTTTTGTGTACAGGACCAGCTTTTATTAGTATATTTATCTAGCATCACTAGGACACAGCTGAGTTTAGCAGAGAAGTTGAACACCGCAGCTCAGATTTTGTAAGTGCACTTCACGCAGAGGTTTAGATAAGCATTTTGGAGCCTTGGTTATACGTCTGGGCAATTAGAGAGTGTGTATTAACTATTGAGTGAAAATCTTCAGTCCTCTTGGTCTTTGAATTTTGTTGCTGTTGATTTTGTTTCTATACTTGGAAAATTTTGACCATTAGATGATGTATTCGCCTGCTTATAATTATACAATGTTTTCTATTCTTCTAATCAATTTTTTATCTAGATCTCATCAGACTTGCAGTACATTTTCAAACACAGTTTCTCAGTTGAGCATTTATAGAGTTCAAAAGAAATGCAACAATGGTGTTATATGTGAATATATAATTGTTTAAAAATTAGATGCTGCCCTAACACAAGATTCGTACTCCCTCAGTCTTTACTTGCTACATACATTTTTGCACAACTCTCAAGATGCAACTTATAAAATTTATATCTCGAGTTTGATATAATAAAAAATTATATTTTTGGAAAATATACATTAAGGATTATCAAACAAGATCTCATATAAGAGAGTTAAAGTTACAATGTGAATAGTGTCAAAAATCCTAATGTTGCAACTAAAAAAAGATTGAAGGAGTAACTCGCAATGAAGGAAGAAATAGAATAAAGTTCTACTCTTTTTCTTTTAGTTGCAATATTTTTGGTATTTTTTGTCCAACATAAAATATTCTATGGTTGTGTCATGGTTTTTGCCAATTGTGTCCAACAATGGATTGGAAGAGAGCTGTGTCCATGATTTCCCCAACTTTCCAAGTTTTGCCTAAGCACTTGTCGAGTGGTATTGTGCTTGATTGTTCATGCCTGGTTCACCACTTCAAGTTTTAAATATGTCATGTTATCCTTCAGAACCTACAAATTGAGGCTTAAGCATGACCCGTTTGCTAACATGGTTACATGACAGATAACAGACAATCATAATCCAATCTCATGATCGCTTTGTACCTAGTTTACTCGTTGACAATTTTTATAATACAAACTGTCGTATACCTGTATCAGGTTGTATAAGGTTTAAATACGATCCGACTCCAATTATAGTCGCATTTTTCAAACGAAGTCGGCGGCAGTTTTTTTCGTGGCGGAGTCGGAGCAGATTTTTTGTACTCGGAGCGAGGCTGAGGTAGTCGGAGTCGGATCGGTGTTATTGCCATTGCTAATTGATAAATTAACAACCATTTAGCAGCGATCAATCCGGTCATATACATGTATAATTAATCACATTAACAAATAATTTTTATTAGTGTAGGAGTAATGATAATGAGAATAAAATAAATGATAACAACTACGGAGTATTATTATACCTAATAAGCAGAGAAATAAAAGGCAGAGGCGAAGTCAAAGTTGGAGATCCAGCAGAGTCAGATTAGTTTTCGAATAACTCTGATTATTTTTAGCATTCGACTCCGTCTTAGACTTAGAGTCGAATTATTTTGACGGAGTCGGAAGCGGGTTATTTAAGTCGGATTTGAGACAAATTTTTCCTTCGGATTGGAGCGTGTTGGGTTGGGCTCGGCCTCAACCGCCATCGCTAGATACAACCAAAACCAAAAATATTTGTTTTTTCGTTTTACTTAGCAAAGCAATTCTGTATGCATACTTGCGGAGTTGAGGACTTGAGGGCAGTAAATACAGGCAGGAAGTCAGAAACTAGTAGCATCATAGATAAGAGGATGAGCCAAAAATGGCCACGTGTCAATCACTAGACCATACTCAATGATGTGATCTATCACAACTCACAGTTCCCTCTCACAAAAACCCGTGGTGGAAACACTTCTAATCAAGGCCTAAAATTTCACACCCTTCAAATTTTGCAGTATATTATCCTTAAGCCTTCCCCACAAATAAGACTGTTATTCCTAGACCACTTCACCCCTTAAACAAAACCAAAGCTCAAACTCAAACTCAAACCAAAACCAAATACCAACACATTCAAAATGTCATCATTGCCTTTCGTGTTCGGAGCTTCCGCCTCTAGTAGAGTCTTCACAACAAACGCCACGAAAGGAGCGAGCGCCACGAAACAAGAAAAGAGCTTTTTTGATTGGCTACTTGGCAAAGTAACCAAGGAAGATCAATTTTACGAAACTGATCCAATACTACAAAAGGTTGATGAAAAGTCTGGTGGTACCACTAGTGGAAGGGGTGGCACCACTAGTGGAAGGGGTGGCACCACTAGTGGAAGGGGTGGCACCATTAGTGGAAAGAAAGGCACAGTTTCGATTCCGAGTAAGAAGAAGAATGATGGCAGTGGGGGTGGATTTGGAGGACTTTTTGCCAAGAAACAATAGTTGTTATTGTTGTTGATCATAATCATCTTTAGCCTATTACATCAGTTTTTTCTTGCAGTGTTTTTATTTTGTTCTCTATATTATCATTTGATCGATGATTTGAAATCTGTTAATGTTCAAAACTTTTTTATTGGATGGTCTTATTGATTTAGTACATGGTTTAGACATTACTCACTAATTATTGTTACATATAAATATCCCCTTTTTTTAATTCTCTAACTACTTCATTTGTGTTTTTGATTGTCTTGCTGATCTAATTAGAATTTCTGTGTTAATAGTTGATTGGTGTTTTTATGAAATAAATAAAAAGGAATCATAAACCAACACATGCTCAGACTAACCTAAGGGACTTGTTCTAGTTTAACCAAAGGTCTCGAGTTTGAGCAAAGAAAATGCGCAGCATAAATATGTTGGGAGTCAGGAGAGCCTTCTGATTGGGGCATACATAGCCGAACTCCAATCCGAATTAGCTAGACCTTAAGGCTTTGGAGCAGAACAAGGGACCCCAGAAAAAACAAGAACATCATCAATTAACTCCAACAATCCAAACATGACCACTGATCCACAAGCAAGATATCCAAAATGTCTTGTTACATTACATATCTCAATATTCCCATAGTCCCTAAAATACCTGCATGATATGCTGATGTTAAGCATGTCACAGTCAAAAAAAGGGGCAAAGCTTTGCCATTTAGGCAATTAACAAACTGTGACAATTTAATGAAGAGTGTTTTCTTAATAACGAATCAGTTGTATGTTTGAAGATTAAGCAATGCATGCTCAATAAAAGGCAGTAATTCAGTATGAGGTTTTCAGAATCAGATTTGTTACACACGCAGACCTTGAAGGTGTCAATCTATGTAATTATACAGAACGTTAAGTTGGGGTAACGCAGAACTATGAGAATGTTTTGGGTCGAATAATCTTGCTCCAATTTTCTGAGCGGGCTGACAACATGAGAATAAAAACCTGAAACTCGATATGCATAAATTTCAGAGAGTACAGACTACAAATCAGGTGAAAATTCTCAAACAGAGCAGCACTGGAAATCCTGTGCACAAAAGGTGATTCATTACACAAAGCACTATGATAAACAATAAAATTTACCTCTACTAGTTGCATGTCATTATTCAGGCATTGGAAAAAAAGGGTGTGGGGGACGGAAAAAAAGTAGAACTGCACACCACGCCATCAGGAGAGGGAGGTTGCTGAACACAAGTTTTTTTTTGGGAGGGGGGAGGGGACTATATGGCGGTATCCCTTCTACACTGCAACCAGCAATCATCACCAGGTTAATGAGGAGGCGCTACACTTGAATCACTAAGTTTTGAAACAGGCGATGGAGAACAAGACTTGATGTATTCGATGCAATCATCTAATGCTTCTTTTGAGTGAGCTTCGATCACATCTATTGATTTTGAATTTCTTAGTGACAATTCCTTGGATGGACTATTCTTTTTACAGGCAAAGAATCTATAGACGTTTTTAATGCCTATGCCAAGATTCATGAAGAATTGCACTAGTGAAAATGCACTCTTTTTATTCTTTGAATTTGCTCCATGACCAGCCATTCCCTTACTTGAGATCTGCCTATTGACTTCATCGTCAACTTGTCCTAAGGGAAAACATGTTAGTGAATTTGTTCTTGGCATCTAAACGAACCAACAATTCCTAGGAAGAAAAAGAGGAGGGAGTTTAGGTTGGGGGAATTTGCATATAAGTTTGGCATAGGTGGATTGATGAAGTCAATAATCACAGGGTTACTTATAATCTAGTTCTCAGGAAATTTTCACACTAAAGTTAATGATTTCTTTAGCAGGCAGGTAACCCAAGAAGCAAAAAATGAAAAAAAATATTAATGAAAATTTAAATAGAATGGATGTATTCCTAAAAATAAGAAAAAATAACTTTGCAACAAATCAACTTTGTTTCCTAGTTTACTCTATGGTGTGAAAATAAAAAGAAAAAATTCTCCTAAAATACAAGTTTGGATACATAATATATAAACAAAATTGTAGGTACAGAGTATTACGGATTTTATTGAGTCAGTGATAGGACAAGCCATCACCAATATTACAATTAAAGTCACCCTAATTCACAAAACGCCGCAAATCTAGTCACTCATGAAAGTCACCCCTGTTTCTTCCCATACAATCATATCAGGCAAGAGTGCAAGACTATTTCGTAAGATACTACAATAACTTATACTTCCTCTTTCAAAGTATTTATATTCAGTGAAATGGAGAGAACATTCACCAGAAAACAGGAAAAATACTGTCCTCTATTGCAAAGTTTACAATAATTTTCTGGAGTTAGTAAGAACAGTGAAACAAAAGAAGCACCCCCTCATCTACGTGGAATGAAGTAAGATTATGAGATTATTACCTTCGATTATGCAATTCAAGGGAAATAAAAGCAAAGCTTCATAAACAATTACCTTCAATTATGCAATTCCAAATGTCATTATTCCAAAAGACTGTACTATTACAAATTACATGATTCACATTCTATAACCAAGAGACTAGAAGTATTCCTATAGATTGTAGGAAACACATGTACAAATTATGAACTCAAGAGAAGCTATACATTTTTCATTTCTGTTCTTTATGCATATAGAAGAAAGCCAACCAAGCACAACGAAGAAAAGAGAACGAGGAACTGACCAGCATGGCAACAGCTGAGATGTACAAATTGTCTTGTAACAGAAGAAGGATAACAATCACAGTTCACACTCAGCTTCTTGGCTATTGCCAAATAAACAAGACTCTTGATCAACCCTTTCCACTAGACATTACATTGACAAGCAAGAAAATCATTGTATATGAGCATTATTCATCCTTCAACATCCTCGCTTCCCCAAAAAAATCCACCTTAAACTTTCATATACTCCAATCATTTCGAAACTGGAATCACAAGTCTTCCATGAGAACTCCATACTTCCACCACAACATAATCCGAAAGAAGAAACCAACAAGCATTCAATCCTTTAGTTTATCATCCCTAACAAGCAAAATCTCACCACCACCAAGAACAACACTATCCAAAAACACCCTAACATCATCCACATCCTTAAAACCAAAAGGACCCTCAAGATCACTATCCAAATTAAACCAAACACCATTAATCTTCCTCAAAGCAATCCAATGCCTATTCTTCCAAATCCCACCAAACCTCCTCACAGGAATGTTCAACACAATCCCCATCAACCCATTTTCCGGCCCGTCAAGATCAATCGACACCGCCCCGTTTCGTCTATCATGCCACACCACATCCTTACCTTTCCTTTCAAGGGCAGCAATCAACACATTTACATCATAATTACCAGTTATCAAATTATGGTGAGGCTTAAATACAGCAGAAATTGGAGTCCATTTCATTGGTGTGGGGTCACCCAAAATCAGTGCTTCAGCAATTGAATCCAAATCTGCCCTACTAAATGCATCTTTTTCCTAAATTTCATTACAACCCTAAAATCAATTCATCAAAATTGAACTAAAAGATACAATCTTTATTCAACTAAAATTGACAAAATCTCACTTTTAATGCATTTGCAATCAAATTAAACAAAATTGGGGAAATGGGGTTACCTGAAAAAGATTGTTGAGAGCATGAAGAAGGCAAAACTGCAATTTTTGACGTTCATGGTAAACTTCTGAATTGATTTGCCCTTCCATTGATACCCAATTAAATTTAGATTTCAAATCTTTATTACCCAGATATTATTGGAGAAAAAAAACAAATTGAAAGCTTCAAATTGAATATACAACTATAGAATTCTTTGAATTTAAGTGAAAAATTGGTTCTTGTTTAAAAGAAAGGAGTAATTTTTAATTTTATAAGTAGGGGTTTCTTGGAAATTGCTAAATTTGGAGGTTATATTTTTGTGAGCGAAGTTAACAGTTATGAGGCTACTTGGAAGTAGGAATATTAGACAGTTATCTTCCCCGCCATCCTACTCTTAAGAATTTTGTAAAATTGGAGTTTAGAGTTTAGACTGGTCAACATTTTGAAGGGAACTAAATTTCAGTTTAGTTTTTGATTTATTAAAAATCAGAAATTTTGATTTGTAAGTTCAATCGGTCTTAGTCCTATACGATCTTATGTACACCACAACTTGAATTAGATCATCTTTTGATTTCGATTAAATTTACTAATTTGCAAAATGATTTACTTTATTGTTTACTCATCCTTTTAATTACCTCTCATATGGTAATTTTTGCCAATGAGTTTATCATGAATAGATAAAATCTTGTAGCTCTATATGTAGTAGTGAAAATTTTGTGTCGTACCAATAAATTGTGAATTGCGATTCATAATATCTATGAGCTCCCTTTGCCCATCGAAAATGGCAATATTTTAGGTTTCTAGTTGACTTTTTTTCCGCCTTTTCATAGTAATGAGCATCTCCTCATTTTCATTCGCTATACATTTATCATGATACTAGAGGATTCTTGTTATTTTATTCAAACTTAATACTTTCAATTGTTCAATTCAAAATAAATTTGTATTTATATTGCACGATGATAGTAGAAAGTTCATTATGACATAAACTAAAATGTTGAAGCCCTAACAAATAAATAATGGAAGCCACGATTCTTTACCACTCCTTTCTCTTTGTAATATCATTACATAGCACGATAATCTACTAGTCACTACTTACTATTTCTTACAAATTGCTAGCATAATCATCGAAGTTATTTGATTCAATTGTTGAAAAATATTGAATATTTTAACATAGTAGACGTATCACGAAAAAGCAAATCGGGTCAAATATAAAATTAATAATACTTATCATACTTTTTACTAAGATGAAACGAATAAAATCTTGCTTCTTCAATCTTATTTAATATTTATAAACCTTTTACCTTAGACATAACTCATAATCACCTCAATTCAATCAAATTTATCTTTCTTTTGATTGTTCTGAAAGTGTAAACTATATTTCGATTGAAATCAATTTCAGCCGAAAAGAACAAGACCATAAAACAAACAAATACTCATTTCTGTATTTTCTCCCTCCCAAATCCCTTCTGCTCATCGGATAAGCCTTTACAACAACATTTCTCCTCTGCCCAAAACCTCAGTCACTCATCACTTTCTCTCTCTAAAACCTTCACTCCACTATCCCATTTCAACAATGGCAACAACAACCACTTCATCATCTTCCTCACTTTCTCTCTCCTTCTCCTCTTCCTCTCTCTTCTCAACTAAACCCCGCATTTTCACCACCTCCTTTAAACTCCCTTCTTCCTCCAAACAACCCCCACTTTCTCTCTCCATCACCTCCGAACTCACCCCTCTCCCAATCCTCAACTTTTCCGGCGAAAAAACCGGCGAAACGTTTCTCAACCTCAAAACCGCCCCACCTGAAACGGCACGCGCCGTTGTCCACCGGGCCTTAATTACTCACCTCCAGAACAAGCGCCGTGGGACCGCCTCCACCCTCACACGTGCCGAGGTACGCGGTGGTGGGATTAAGCCCTACCCCCAGAAGAAAACGGGCCGGGCCCGGCGTGGGTCACAGAGGACACCGCTTAGGCCCGGTGGAGGTGTGGTATTCGGCCCGAAGCCGAAGGACTGGACGATAAAGATGAACAAGAAGGAGAGGAGGCTTGCGCTGTCGACGGCGATAGCAAGCGCCGTGGGAAGCTCAATTGTGGTGGAGGAGTTCGGAGCAGAATTCGAGAAGCCGAGGACGAAGGAATTCATTGCTGCAATGCAAAGGTGGGGGCTTGACCCGTCGGTGAAGTCAATGTTCTTGTTGATGGATGTGGAGGAGAATGTGGAGAAGTCAGGGAGGAATATTAGGACGTTGAAGATGCTGACGCCGCGGAGTTTGAACTTGTATGATGTATTGAATTCGGAGAAGTTGGTGTTTACTAAGGGAGCTGTGGAGTTTTTGAATAAGAGGTATGGGGTTGATAGTGTGGAGGATGAGGAGGACGAGGGCGAAGGCGAGGATGAAGGAGAAGAAGAGGGTGATGGTGGTGGTGAGGAAGGTAATACATTGTAGTTATCTCAATTTTTGTTTTGAGTTAGTAATTTACTTATTTTGCAACTTTGATAATATGGTTAAATGATTTTGAATGAGATATTGTTAATATATTTGTAATGTGGCATTGATAGTGTAAAAACTAGAAAGCCTTTAGTATGATGACATTGGTGTTGTGAGGTGGGAGTCAATGTTGAATTGATATCGTATGGAGATATGGATTATGTGATTATTGGTTGTACGAAATTATATGTTTTTTTGTTGTATGTTAGATGCCATTTTATGCTTGTTGTTTAATGATTTGAGGAATGTATGGATATCACAGAAAAGATGAGAGGATTTCGGAGGTCTAAATTTGATTGTATGGCTTTGGTGGTTATAGCGTATTCATGTTCTTTGGGTGTGTTACATGGAGACTTGGAATGCTTGTAGAGCACTATATGTGTGCTGAGTTGTGCTAATAAATAGTGTTAATGTGAATATAAGAGCTACGTTTATTGCTCAAAACTATTCATTGTATTCCGTCCTACGCTGGAGTAGCCCTTTTGGACTTTGAACTGATCATAAGCAGAAAAAAAAAACCTCTGTTAAATAGTGTCGGAGACTTTGATCATAGTAACAGTGAGTGCTCCTAATGACAGGCATATAAATAAACTATTGAGCTTCTCTCAGATAGAATGTTATGAACCGTTCGTTGTATATAGTCATTTAGACCACTATTTTTCAGAGTTGAAGGAAGGTATTGCACAAGGGGCTTGTAATATGGTTTGAAAGTCTTGAAACTGCTTTAAGTTAGGCTTTACTTATTGTTAAAAATGGACTCTGTACTTTGAAGTTTTCTTGATTGAAAGTTACGAAGTACGTAGTGTAGGACTTCTAGAAACAGGTTTTGGTTCGTGCTGAAAATGGGTGTTGCACATCTGGATAGCAAGGAAAATGGTTTTAATGATTAAACAAAGATGATGTACAGAGTGTTTGACATAAAATTTTTTTTGCTAAATAGCAGAAACTTTTGCTATAAATTAAGGCAAACCTCATTCTCTAGGATTGATGCAACTCTAGGGATCATACCCTGAGAGAGGTAAACTGCAGCAATATGGGCAAGTAAATTGAGCTTGGCATAACTGTTGGTTACCATCGATCCCCCATTATGCGAGTGTATAGGAAGTTCGAGCAATAGGGTTTGGACTTTGTAGAGTTTAGAGTAGCTACTCCAGTCTTTGGTGGGTCAATTCTTAAACAATGGAGTCATTTCTGTGTGATTTACTAATATGATATTCTGTAGTGCGTATGATAAACTTGAATTTCCTGCTCTACATGAGGATCTTCTATGTAACCATAGTGCCTTTCTTTGTTGCAGTAGTAGATGGAACTCTCGAAGCAGCTGAGTAGACTCGCACTGAAGCATGTTAAGACTTTTAGCTGAGAGGAACATTAACCCGCAAGGAGTTCAGCAGATCCTGACTTGATATATGCTGCAAGTGCAAAGATTTTGGTACACGTTGTATTTAATGTGTTTATTTTATCGAAGATTAATTCATTATAATCATCATCAATCTGATGGAGAGATATGTATGTTTTTGCTTGTTCATAGCTCCTAGTTGTAAGGGTATCGTTTATTGTATACAATGGTCGTCTACGTCATCTGTAATAGAGAAAATTTGTGTTTTGCTTATCCGAGAGTTTGAACCAAAATCAGATATAGTTTAAGTATGTACGTGCCAAGCAGATTAGTGATGATTTCACAATGTTTGCCTCAATACAGAAGTCAAGACAATACTTGTGAATTGAGACTGCTTACAAATTTACACAATTTTAATTCCTCCTTTTCACTGGTACACAATTTTTTAGGGGTTCCCTTCAGCTTCTGCTTGAGTTATGTTTGAGGGGATCATTTGGAGTTTGGGTGGTTATTAGGAGCCTTGTTTGTCTAAAGCTAACCGGCGGCAGCCATCAAGCTAGCACCATGGCGACCTTATTTGTCTCAATAGATTATTAAGCTGTGATGCTTGATAGCTGAGCGGGTTAATAGAACATGTTGTGTATTTGCGCATTTATCTAAAGCTTGTTGATACAGAGAATAGTAGCAGAGAATAGAAACTCAAATGTAAGTTTTAGGTGAAGACGTGAGGTGTACCAGATAATGGTAATCAAAAGTCAGAATTGAAAAAAAGAATTAAATTAGAGATTGTAGAGTATACTATGTAGTATGTATTATTATAGTATACACATAAGACGGTTTGGCCGAGTGGTCTAAGGCGCCAGATTTAGGCTCTGGTCCGAAAGGGCGTGGGTTCAAATCCCACAGCCGTCAATACATTTTAATGTTTTTGACATGTCAAACAAGTGGATATATTGGGAATTTGGGATGTACCTTAACATAATCTCATGACATAATTTGAAGCGATTTTCCGTCTCTTCAAGATTGCTGCCCTACATCAGTTTTGGAAGCTAAGATTTGCTAACTTTGACTATAATTTCCTATAATTGTATAATACAAACATTGTCAAACCGGCTTTTATCAGATTTGTCATGACATGTAATAAACTTTTATACTACCTCCGATCTAGGAAATGTGCAATAAATGATTTTTTATATAATACAAAAATTACCTATTTGTTGCATATTTTCTAAAATGAAGATAGTAAATGATCAAACAAGTTTATTAGAGAAAAAAAAAAAAGAGAGAGAGAGAGAAAATAGAGCAATTATTAACTGATAAAGGAATACTAATTTAGTTTTACTATAAACAACTCCCTAGGGCTGTTCAAAATAATCCGAGCGATCCGATCCAATAAAGTCGGATTTTTTTTTTGATTTTTTTTATTTCGGACATCGGGTAAAGGTCGGATCGGATACAGGTCCCATTTATTGGATCGTCAGATATTCGAAGTATCCGAAAATGTGAAACAAGTGGGCTTTCGTATCGAATTGGTCGAATCACACTTATTTCGTATCGGATCGGATTATTTCATTAATTTTGAGACTTTTGTGTTTTTTGGGCTAAATTTTTTATTAAGTAATAAATTTTCGAATCGTCAGATATCCGGTTATTCGATCCGACAACTTTCTGATATTTCGGATCAGATATCCAGTTTCATTCGGATCGCATTATGATCGATCCGAAAAGATCGGATATCCAACTTGTCGGAAAGGATCAGATCGATCCGAATGAACACCCCTACAACTCCCTACATAAAATTAAAAAAAATCGTTTTATCACCATGTATCCTTAAAGTATTACTGCATTACTCCGTACAAAATTCAATAATAACCAACATTTTCAATAAATACCTAATATAACATGTATCCGGTCTTATTTAGACAAATTTATATGTATGTGTGAAATGGAGCTAACCTCTTGCCTACTCTTTCATCTTTTTTCCTCCTTTGTTTCTCTACCTCCTATTCTCCAATCAACCACTTAAACAAGCACCACTACTTAAACCACCACTAGGCATTCACCATAAGCACCACCATCATCTACCAAGATAAATAAGAAAATTTTCGGGTACTAACCAATCAACTGTTCAAACAACAATAAATAACAAGTGTTGCAAAATACAACTATTAAAGGATTTTCGGTAATTCGGTACAGTAGTAATGCACTTGCATTTAAAAGCATGGGCAACGGTATCCTTAAGCTTCCTTTCCCAATAATTTTACTCAATAAAAAGGATTCTCACAGTTGTAGAAATAAGGTTGAGGATCCTCTTAACTTTAGGAATTAAACCAACCCTCTTTGTAGCGAGGAATGGTAATATTGGCCCTAGTGCCAAAATGAAGAATATGTGGAAAACATTTGAAATTATCAACAATGTATATTTTGTGTTATTTCCTAATTTCACTCAAAAATACATATTTTTTAAATACAAAAAAACCACCAAAGGCAATAAATGTTCTTGATTCTTATTTTCTTTTTCATTTTATTATGATTTAATTGGTCTTTTATTTTATTCATTTATCATACTTGTTTTTTAGTTTGTTAAATCATAATCGACCATAGGAAGAGAATAATGATGAGAGATGATGCGTATTCTACAGTATCATTTTAGTTCATGCAATTAGGGTTTTAGCGTATGGGTTACGTTATATCTAATTTAGTTTGTTAGGACATTTTCTTAAGTTTGCTAGTAGGATTTTTTGTTAACAAAGAATACAACTTCTTTGTTTTACAAGGAATTGTGCTAAATTTTTCTTAAATTGTTAAGGTTGTCTACTACCTCCGTTTCTTAGTTTTGCAACAAAGAGGTATTATTTGTGAGATATAAAATATTCATTTGTTGCAAATAGTAAGAAACAAGTGTAGTAAAGTATTTATGGTTTGTTACTTAGTTTTCTAGAGTATGACTTGAACTTTAAATAATATGATTCTTGATATTGAGGCCATAGGTTTGTGAAACCGAAAACACAAGTTTGAAGTCGAGTGTTAACTTCTGGTTATGGGCCCGTGACTAAGAAGTTTGTTACTATCCTAATATACAAGTCCATCATATAATTCCACCATAATCCATCCATCCTTCAAAAGTTCATACACATAAATCCTTCACAAATAAAAACCCTAAAGAAACATGAGTTTTGAGAGAGAGTGTGTAAATATGAAATTTTGGGGTGGTTTCAAAAAGAAAAAATAAATTGGAGAAAGTGTGTAAATATGAAATTTGGGCTCCATAGTAAGCCACCCTCATTAAAAAATAATATAAGCATGTCCCCAAAAAGAATAAAGCACAATGCACAAAACAATACGGAACATCCAAATAGGAAAAGTGCACATAACACTATGGTACGAAGGGAGCACTTCCTTCGTTCCACATTTCTCTTTACGCTTTAACCAATAACACTCTTTTCGTCTGTCAATCTCCGGTAATGTCATGTTTTCTTTTTTTTTCGCATTTCATAGAGACTTTGAGTTTATATGTTTTGTAAGAGTATAAATTGCCTAATATTGTTTAAGGACTTAAGACTACAGATACAAATGTTAAAGTTTATTTTATTTAATACTAGTGTTGAAAACTTAAAACTCGTGCGATGCACGGGATAGTACAATTTTATTTTATTTTTTTAAATAGATTAAAAAAATACAGTACAACATAGATTTAATTACCTTGACGATAATATTATACTGCTTTTCTAATGTTATATATGAATATCAAGGTTGACAAAATCATAAATTTTAAATATAAATACTTTCGTATTATATAATTGATATATGGTAAAACTTTAAAACTACACTGATAAATGGAGAACTTTGTAAAACTCAGGGCTAAATTGTTAAAAAATAATTATGTAGTTAACAACTTAACATCGCTCTATTTAGAAAAGGTATGCCCTTAAAATTGGGAACTTTATAAAATAATTGTCTAAAATTGAGGTTATTAAGCAATAGTCCAAAATTGAGATTTATTTAATTAATTGGAAAAGGTTAATGTTATATTTGGCAATACTAGTTGAAACAGAGTTGAAACTGATAAGGTAATCGAAAGTGATTAGGTAAAGTTAAACTTATGAGATAACTTATCATTTCTGCACTCACGTGTGAGATAGATATTACTTGATAACAATTCAACTTCAATTAGTTTATGTTTAAGTTCATCCCTAAGCATTGCTAATCATTTAAGGTGTCATAAAGTTCTAGTACTTTATCATTTAAGTTGACTAAAATGCGTTACATTACCGAAGGGTTTTTCTTCCCCTAATAACTCTTTCCTTTTTCTTTTTCACCACTTTTCCTTAACTTTTGAATGTCTTATTCTAACTTTCATTTTAGTGTGTTTTGCGCAATTAGTCTTCCCTATATTTGGTGTATACAACCTTTGTATAAACCCCTGGCTTATCAAAACTATCAACTCCTGATGTTCTATTTATATGCTTAATGTTCAGTTTTTAATATAAGGTGTTCACTTCCCAACTATAAGCAGTAATTAAATCTTTTCTAATTTTAAAACTTTCAAGAATTTCTCTCTTGATGTATTCACCTGGATCAATGTTCAAAATTTTCTACTTATTGTTCACCTTTTTGTGATTCAAGGTTTAGAATCTTACTCTTGATATTCTTTTTTTTTTTTAACAATTTATCATGTTACTATGATTAATATCTATATATTTAGTGTATTAATTATGAATTGTGTTACTTTTGGCATATATAGCTTGAACATGAATTTTAATTAAATCATCATTGTTTTTGTAGGTAAATTTGCAAATTTATCATTGTTCGTAACATGACACTTGCTAAACGATTTGGATAATGATAATAATAATATATTAAAAATTTGTTACATGAAAGGTTTGTTAGCCACTGGCGCGTTTTGAGAATAATCTTATAGTTATAATTAATAAATAACATTAATAATTTATTAAGACGGTTTGGCCGAGTGGTCTAAGGCGCCAGATTTAGGCTCTGGTCCGAAAGGGCGTGGGTTCAAATCCCACAGCCGTCAATATATTTAAAATTTTTAATTACTCTTCTTGTGTGAAAATTTTAAAGACCAAAAGGTTGTAAATTTGTAATTGAGTGTTAATCCTTACATGCACTAATCTTTTTGGGACAATGACATAATGCGGTAATAGACATTTTATATTATACAATCGGTTATACTCCCTCAATCTTTTTTTACTTGCTACATTTACTTTTTCGCATCTCCCAAGATGCAACTTATATAATTAATATCTCGAGTTTGGCATTATAAAAAATTATAAAAATTATATTATTTTCGGAAAATATACATCGAGAAAAATCAAACAAGATCCCTTATGTCTATTTTTTCGTTACGCATTAAACGTCAAAATGTGTTAAAATTATAATGTGAGTAGTGTCAAAAACCCTAATGTAGCAACTAAAAAAAGACCGAGGGAGTAGTATTCTAACATCTCTCACATTTGTTAATTGTTTATACTATTAGTGGCTCCTACTTATTCAATATTCATATAGCAACCTTAAATGTTGATTCCAGAAACAATTACCCCTCTTTAGTTATAGACTTAGCCACAGTA
>PYUH01000120.1:4973613-4993613 GCA_016808085.1 Suaeda aralocaspica | reverse complement strand
TGGACCAAGTGTGTAGAAAGGGGCTTCATTACACCACTCCAGCTGTTTTTGCATGTTTTCAGGTATCTTGTGCATCGGAATGTGTCCAGGCCCTTCATTCATCACCTGAGTTTATTAAGCCACATTACTTCATATGTCAAACTATGATCAAAGTATAAATTGATGTGAAAACAAAATTCACAGTAACACTACTCATTTACTGAATACTGATTAAAACTAAAGCAATGATATTTACAGCTGGGAATAATTCATCAGGTTATTATACCTGCACATCTTTTTCCCAGGCTCGCCGTGTGAGTTCACCTTGAGTCAACAACTCTGCGAACTGGGCAGTGTCATTCGCGTCATAGATTGATCCAGGCCTGAGGCCATCCCCAATTGATAGTGCAATATCATATTGGTTGCAGATATCAAGAATATCATCCCAGTGTTCATAAGCAAAGTTTTCTTTGTGGTATGCCAAACACCACTTTGCATGAATGGATCCTCCACGAGAAACAATGCCAGTCATGCGCTTTGCTGTCAGAGGGATGTACCTCAGCAAGACACCCGCATGGATAGTGAAGTAATCAACACCTTGCTCCGCTTGTTCGATCAAGGTGTCCCTGAAAACTTCCCAAGTGAGATCCTCTGCAATGCCATTTACCTTCTCAAGTGCCTGATAAATGGGGACCGTACCAACTGGTACAGAGGAGTTGCGTAAGATCCACTCTCGAGTCTCGTGGATATGTCGGCCTGTTGACAGATCCATGATTGTGTCTGCACCCCACATAGTTGCCCATTGAAGCTTGTGCACTTCCTCCTCAATCGAACTAACCACAGCAGAATTTCCAATGTTCGCATTAACTTTGACCAGAAAATTTCTTCCAACTATCATAGGTTCCAACTCTAAGTGCTTCTTGTTGGAAGGGATAATTGCACGTCCACGAGCAACCTCAGATCTCACAAATTCAGGATCAAGATTCTCCCGAGCAGCACAGAACAACATCTCCTCAGTAATCATTCCCTGCTTAGCATAGAACATCTGAGTGTATCGTGGTAGACCCAGATTTTCCCTCCTGTCAACCCAATCTTTGCGCACTTTAGGGAGTCCTGTATTAAAATATCACAGATAACCAAGCAAGTTAAATTCAAGCCGTAATATAATCTTAATCTGAGCTAGGCTTCTGCAGACAAGGTCCACTGAGCTAGAACGCAACAGCATCCCGAAAGTATGCGATTGGGTGAGACATGAGATCATAACATCCCAGAATTCTACAATTGCTTGAAAAGCTGAGAATTGCCAATCAAGAATATAAGACAAAAGGTCCAAAGTCAAAGCAATAACATAAGTTGCAGCTAAAATTGTATGAGTTAAGACCTGAAAACATGCCAGTATAGCACAAGTCCACAGGTAATGTAAAACAGAAAGAACTGAGTTACAAAGCCAAAGTGTTTTGCGCGTATTGGAAGCTACAGAACAAAGATTTCTGTGTTTAACGGTCGAAGATTGCAGTTATGTTGAGGGAAAGAGAAGGAACAGGGATTTATACCTATGCGTGGACTAATATTCTGAGGGCCACTGGTGTCATAGGTGTCAAAATGGGGCTCATCACCAGATAGATGAATGCGCCGAAAGGGAACCTTGAGCACATGACCTGATTCTTCATGAATAACTTCCCTGTATGCATAGTATTCACAAAAACCATCATGCAAAGTGAAAGAACCAGGGTAGATATACAAGCAAAAAATAACAAAAAGTCTACTGTTCTGATATAGATCATTTTTATGTAATAATGAATAAAAGGATACTTGGAATTAAAAGATCTCAGCAATATGAATTATACATTCAAACGAAAAGAATATGCAATACAGTAAATGATTAAATTAGAAACTGGAGAGGTCGAAGCATGACGCACCTGCATTCTTTCGAACTCTTAGGGAAACATTCTTCAAAAGATGGGAGTGGAAGAAAGTCAGGAGCAGAAGGGTCAACCGTATTCTTCCTTTGCTTGGTTTTGTTTGCATTTGTGGACGGAGGATCAAAGGTCAAGGTGGCCTGAGTGCCTGAACTCAAGGCACTAGGGTGAAATTCCTTACAGTGACCATTTGCAGCATTTCCTATATCAAATCTAGGCAAGAAAGACGTCCTAGGCAGCCCGGATTGTGCAGAATGGTTGTCATTCTTGCACAAAACTGTTGTCAAAGCAGCTTGAAGGGATGCCATTCCTGAGAATCATGAGATTATTCGTCAGAACAGTGAAATAGAGGAATAACTGATGACATAGTTATATGGCTCGTTTCAACAGAAAATGACAGTCGTTTTTGTTGTTAAACTTACAAGGGATGCGGTGTTATTAGGCAAAAACAATTCAATAGAAGTAAAGCCTTTAAGATTTTTTTGTATTACCCAATGAGATTGGAACAACAATATTTACATACACTGCCGAATACCAAACAAAAGCTGTAATTACAACCAAGGCAGTCTAAATGTTACCCATATACGTATGTAGAATCAAGTGAATTATACATTCAAAGGAAGAAAATGTGAATTAGCATGACAAGTTCAATTCTAAGTTTGTTTTAGTACAATAAATTCGATTCTGTCAAGAAATTTCAATCAAGGATAGGTTCAATCTAATCCCAAACATCCATGTTTTACAAATTCCAGCATTTCATAGTCACATTGTCTCTATCCCTCATAACTAAATAAGTAAATTTACCAACATGCCCAAAATGTGACAACTTTTTCCGAACATCCCAAAATTCCGAACATATAATTCAGGTTGGAAAAACAAGACCAACTAACATAACTAAATACTTTATTCTTAAGACTAGCAGCAGAATGACTAAACTAACTCATCACATCATTCCCTATAATCAAGTACTCTATACTCAGGAGGCTATTAGCTATTTAGCTACATTAAGAGAAGAACCTTAGCATGCAAATAAGTAGAATAACAAAGTAATCCACAATGAAATGAAGTTCTAATTGACGATTCTACCCCCAACATCATTTTGTGAAGATACCCAAAAATCAAAAACAAATTATATTTGAAACACAAAACTCATCAACGATAAAGTTCACAACTTTACAATCAACAGTTTGAAAAATGCAAATTAAATGATTCACTAAAGTTGCTAATACATGAAATTTCCAAATAATAAAATGAAATGAAAAGAATCTCAATTTCGTATCAAATTTAATCAATCTATAGCATGCATGCAAACTATTCTTAATGAATCATGTACCATAACAAAATATTTAAAATATAAACTAAAATACATAAAAAAAAAAAAATGAATGGTTTCAGATGGATGAACTCACCCAAAAAGTAGAGAGAAGAGAGTAAGAGAGAAAAATAACAGGTGCCTAGAAAGTAGTAACGGTAAGTCAATGAAAACCCTTCACAAGAAGAAGATCGTTTGAATTTATATGATCAATAACCTTTCTTTTTTATAAAGTTCCCACAAAAAAAAAAATATAATTAATAAAGAAGTGCACAATAAAAATCTGAGCTGACTACACTGTAAAGAGGGAAAGCTCAAAAGGCTACTTTTTAGACTTAAAATTTTTAATTTCTTTTTTGGTAATTAATTAATAAAATTACAATTACTCTTGATTGTGTTTACATAGCCACGTCTTGTCCAAGTGATTAAGATTGAGTATTTCTGATTACATACAATTATATTGAGGAATTACCAATAACTCACAGTGACATCTCACATGTCAAAATTGTAAATAAATGCAACTTTGAGATTAATATACGTATATATATGTATATATATATATATAATTATACCTATACACCTACAAAAGACATACATGTAGAGATACAAAAACACATCACCCCATGTTACCAACCACCTTCATGGCTGCCCCCTACCGCACCTACCTGCACGGCTACAGCCCACCGCCTTTCGCACACCATCGCCCATAACCACCAATTCAATCGATTTTGATTTCGATTAGGATTTCGAAATACAACTACAAAACCCAAATCTACAACAATTAGGATTTCAATTTGGGTTCGTTTTGGGTTTCGATTGGGTGTTAAATGGGTTTTGGGTGTCAAATGGGTTTCGATTGGGTGTCAAATCTACCTTTGCTCTATTCTTTGTTATATATCGTTGTGGTCGTGCGTGGTTCATGGGGTTTGTCGTGCGTGCGTTGGTGGTGTGGTTTTGTGGGGTTTGAATTTCAATTGGAAGGTGGTCGTGGTCTTGGGGATGTAAAATTCGATTGGACGGTAGTCGTGATCGTGGGTTTGGGGTTTGAATTTTGCGGTGGACGTGGTCGATTTGGGGTTTTGGTGGATTATGGTCGTGGCCGGACCTGCAGTTGGGTGTGGTTTGTGGTGGGTTGTGGTCCAAAGTCGTGGGTGTGGCTGGCTGGTGGTGGTTTGGTGGCTATGTGCGGGTGGGTGGTTGGTGGAAGTATGTATATAATTTGTATTTGTATAGGTATTTGAATACATATATGTATTGATACCATTTTAATACAATGTGAAATTACAAAAAAACATTGTGAGTTGTTTAACTAGTTTCTCACTATGAGTTGTTGGGTATTCACCTTTTTTATAATAATTCTGCTCCACATGGTCCAATATTATTGTGTGGCAAAATCGAAATAGAACTGTAAGAGACGAAGGGGAGGGGCGGTTATGAGGGTGTGCAAGGTGGTCGACGGAACAGGGCCCCTAAATCTAAGAGGCCCCAAACTTCTGATATGTAGTTATTAGTTTCATAAAATAATACAAAGTTAATATTGGAATAGTGGTTAAAACATTATGAGTATACACTAAATGTACCAAGTTCAATTCCTCTTACTAACTTTTAATTTTTTTTTTTTGAAATACTTTAAAGGTCCCAAGTTCCAACTAACATCATGCATTAAATGCTCTCATTTTCTCCTCCAAACATAGCATTAAATCAGATTTTTAACTTCAATTTATCATTGTTTCCCCAAATTCTTAGTTTTTTTTTATTCTCATTCTCAATTTTTTTTCTATCTTCCATAAACAATAAACAATTATCATAATTCTAAAATATAATTGATTATCCATTCAAACCATCGTTAAGCTACCGAATTCTCATTAGTCTAGTTTTTAAAATCATTTTTGAAGAATTTTATAATATAGTGAATTTTATTTACCAAATGAAATTGAATAATTATTAAATAAAGGGCTTCATTTTGACAAGTTTCATAGGGCCCCGTAAGAAATATGTTATTGTAGCCCCGGATCTGACGAAAGGGAGTATACAAAGTGTAACATCATACATCATTATCGACACTACGATGATACTTGATAACTATAGGTGCAAAAGAGGGCATGACATATGGGTGCACTATGTATGTCACTTTGTGAAATGTTGCCATGCAAAAATTTACTTACAATTGTGAGATATTTTTATTGTAGACAAGTAGTTACTCCATAAAGTTGTAGGCTTGTAGCTCTAGTGCAATCAAGAATATAACAATTAATGCTACCAACAAAATAATACGTAGTAGTCACAATAGCAAAATTGCTTTTGTGTCAACATTATTTGTCAAGTTTTTCTTTCAAGTGATTATGTGTTAGTTTTATTGTCATCTTTTTTTGTTTGGTAAGCAAAATTATGGACTTAAATTATTAGAAAACGATGTGTTGTGCTTGATAATTGATTGCTTTATCATCCACTCAACCAATGTCCAAAATCCCTCATTTGGTGGACATGGCACAATTCTTTTTTTTCCTTTTCCTCTATTAGTTTTTTTTTGGACATTTGCTGAATAAATTGAATTACATTGTACATTTCTTCAAAAATAACCATTAAATAAACAACATTTCAACGGATAGTACTATTCATTCTATATTTTTAAAAAAGTAGTTCTAGACAAACTTACCTCATCTAAATTATGAGCATGAAAGAGAGATATTCATAATTTTTAATTTATGATATTGTAAAGATATGAAAAATTATGTTATTTATACAAATGATGAGCCAACAACTTCAAGTGTTACATTTGACTTATGAGTTGTGACTTGCTAAATGTGCCTTTGATGATCCTCAAAGTGTTAATGAAAGACTATATGTAATTTGCTTGCGAATGATAAATGTTTGATCCTCGTATAACTTAAATCAATAACTTCAATCTTATATATTTTGTACTCCGTACCAAGTATATTTTCTCCAAAGAGTCTACATTTGTTTAATTGATTATCTAGGTGTTCTCATAAAACACAAGACATTACATGTTAATTGCATTTCTGAAACCACATAAACAAGAATTCCAATAACCAAGAACTTCCACCAATATACTCCCTCCGTTCCTCTTTATTTGATACGTTTGGAGTCTTAACACTATTCATAAAATGAGAGAATCTTATTAATAACTTTCAATGTATAAAACATAATATAGTCATATGAGATCTTATTTGATTCGTTACAATGAGGACATTATTAATATTCAGTTATTATAATTGTTACATATAGACAATAAAAGATATTTAAGGCCAAATATGTGCATTGACATATGTACAAATCAAAATATATCGAACCCCGGATCAACTATAGTATTTCCTAACTTTTATGATTAGTAGGTTGTACAAGTTGGTAAAACTTTATTATGTATGGTTAGGGCCTGTTTACTTCAGCTAAAAAACAACTGAACTGAACTGAAGCTGGACTGAACTGATTTTAAGCAGAAATAAACAGACCATTAATACTTTAATTATGTTATCGACGCATTTGACTTGGAGTTGGATGAGACAAACACATTAAATACTCGGGTAACTAATTGATTCATTGATCTTACTTTTTTTAACCAATTTTGAGGATTGTGAAAGAAAGTTAATGTTTTAGAGGAAGCATGCTTGCAGTTGGCAAATAGCCAATTATAAAAGTTACTAGACATGGGAATGGGGTGATTCATTAAAGGAGGACCCTTAAACCTACATGACTCTTTGGCATGTAGCTCTATCCACAGCCTTCAGCTCCACTTGTTTAAGATACAATCAAGACATCACAACCACCACAATTTATGATGATGACATTGATTTTTTTCCATTTCCAAACCTAAAAATATCAAAGATTGCTTAATCTACCACCATAGAGATGGTTTGTCAGATGAAACATTCTCAACCATTAAAAGAATGCATTATGATTCTAAGTTGAACTGCGCTAACTAATGTATGGTATCGTAAGTGTTCAATATAGTTCTTTTTAAGACCCTGTTATAACAAGAGTCTTGTTCACTCGGTGCAACCTTATCATCAAAGCTTAGTTATCCCTCAATTATCCTCTTGAATTTAGTACAATGAGATTGAGAAAGAAAAAGAATGATAAAAAGTTGACGAAATGTCGGAAATTGTTATGAAGAGAAATATATGCAGAAAGAAAATTAAAATAAATTGGTGTCAAAAGAGACACAAGAGCAGAGATGAAAATCAACCTAAAACTCTAACCAATTTAGATATCCGTCAATCTCACAGAGAACATCAAAAGTTAAATAACCAAAAGTCGGAAGATTCATGGAGTGCAATTGAGATTTGTGATAATAACTAACAAGACCTCCATAGAGCAGGCAAAACCAAGCAAAGCAAAAGCAGAAAAGATGGAGACTGATTTACCATTGATATTTTCCATGGATGGGCCCAAAATATATACAAATAAGCACAGGTTACAATCACTATATATTTTCCTGAAATAATGATTTCATTTACAGAAGAATTCAGGTATTATACAAAGTTGATCTGCCTGTGATTGAGATTGCAGCAACTGATTATATTAAACGTTCCACTTTCATCCCTCTCACTGTCTACTCTCTATCACCTGTGCTTTAAAGATTCCATTTTCATCCATTTGATCATCAACCGTGGTAAGTACCAGTCATGTTTAAAAATAGAGCGGGAATATGCAGTGCCTGAAAACAGGAAAGGTGTGTATAATAAAGGAGCAAAAAGGGGAATGAAGTATACTGAATTGAAGTTATTTCACCGGACTCCCCATCCTGGATTGTCAGATGCCAAAATAACATGGTGTAGCCCTCTCATTCAGGAGCTCGTTGTAGTTGAAGAACAGTCTCTTGTGTGCCTTGAACAAAGACCGAGAGTTCAGCTGGTGCAACCACCAATTTCAACCACTCCTGTAATTCTTCACCTTCTACCTTCTCTTTGTCTACACAGGATACACACTTTCAGAAAGACTTGACAATGATGCAATGCACCAACAAAAATACTTGATCCTTGGCTACATATTACTCCCTACATACCGAAATTCAATGGCCAGATTTGTTTTAGTCCATCTTACACTAATAGGACACTTTCTAAAACGAGCAAAAAATTGAATCTTAACCCATGGATCAGTTTTATTAACAAAGAAGATGATATTGGAAAGTCATAGTATTTTAGCTAAGTTCAAATGTGGCCTATTATCCAAGGACAAAGGGTATAGAAGATCCAGCACATATCAGAAAAAATGAAGACACTTGCATCTCTCTTAGGACAAAAATGGCTAGCACTTTAGCAACCAGCAGTTCAAAATTATGGGAAACGTAAGGTCTCAGATAAAAAAAAGGTCAATACTGCCATTCTTTTACATGGTCTCACTTACACATAGTATAGTAAGATAGGAGGGAAAGAGGAGGAACGGGAGGTGGAGCTCCAATTTCCCTTCAAATCTCTCCAGTATTGGATTGATGATCTCCATTATATAAGGGAGGAGGGGAATGAGTGGTGTCCACTTGAAATTACCACACAACCCTTATTCATCTTTCTTTGATTTTTAAATTTCTTGGGACATTATGGACAATTAATATTCTATTATTTAAGCCCTTAATTAATTCAACCAATTACTCTCAATAAGGATATTCAATCAATTAGCCACATAATTATGATTATGTCATGATTTACTCCATCATCCTCGATTTTTTATAATAAAAATATTCTAAATAATTGTTTTAGCATGCTATATATATTATTCATTATTTTTAACTAAATTTCATCAACCCATATAGTTGTTTTAACAGCACTTCAATATCAATCAAATGTCGATGCACGCATAGGTCTAGTAGTCTTTAGAGGGGACACGGATCCTCCCTCTCCATCCCCTTCCTTCCCGCAACCCCTCATAAAAACAAGGGAAATTGTCCCCCTTCATTTCCGTCCATTCACTTTTATCCAAACTAAGAGATTAAAGTAGCCCACAAATCATAGTACCATTCCAAGTTTATATCAATGTGGAAAGAGCTCTGAAGAAAAATAACATAAGGAAATATTCAAGTGAATTAAGGTAAAAAAAAAAGACAGTACCATCAGATGTTTATACCAGAACATATTAAAGTATCAAACTAAGAAAGTAAAGAATTACCTTCCAAATGTGCACCAAGTCCTTCCAAAACTTTAGGATTAGCACGTACAACACTTAATGCCACATCAAGCGCTGACTGCAAAAGTGCTTTCACCTCTCCTTGTACAACATCAACAAGATGTCCCTGTAATACAATATTAAGTTAATGCAACAGCAATTACACAAAGGATTCCATAACTTTCAAAAGGCAATGCTGCAAACCTGGTCCCTTCCCCAAGAAGCAGCTCCAGAATCATCAATTCCACCACTAGAGAGTGTTGCTAAAGATACTGGCCCAAAGGTTTGGCTTAAGCCATACTCTGCTATTGCTTTGTATGCCATATCAGTAGCTCTCCTTATATCATCAAGTGCACCCGTTGAAACACGACCAGCATAGACAACTTCTTCTGCAGCACGCCCTCCAAGAAGAGTAACTAGACGTCCACGCAGCTCATCCACGAAAAGAAGATATCTGTCTTCATTTGTAGGAGGAGTGTAAGTAAAGCCCAATGCACCTCCAGACCTTGGCAAAATACTCAGCTTCTGCCAAAGGAAACAAATAAATGGTATCAAAGGAAACAAATACACCGTTAAGAGTTAAGACCCACAATAAAGAACTAAGAACAATGTACAAAACTTGCAAGTTAACAGAAAAATTAATAAAATGCACAATAGATTATTCAAACCTATCATCTACAGTCTATGTAAATAGAATCATGACCTCAATTGAACAATAAAATCATAAGACTTCTCTGTAGGTTGCCTGCCTGTTAGATAAGCAAAGTTTATAAGTGGCTAATTAAACAAGCCCACCAAAGTATCAAACTCATCAGAAAAAAAACTTCTCAAACTCAGTAAGACAATGCAAAGAAGTCTTCAGACTCTTTACCTCAACTCTAGGTTGTCCTGCAAGAAGTTTTGCAACAGCAGTTCCAACTACTGCATGTCCGGCTTCATGACGTGCAACTACAGCTTTCTCATTTCCCTGCAATTTTGCTGTTTTCTTCTCTATCCCCTGGAACAAAACTACATGTTATCAATAGAACAACCAATTTACAATTTAACAAACTGACTGAAAGCAGAATACAAAAATTAACATGTAGCATCTAAACATAAAACTGGTAGACAGAATTCTATGATAGAATCCGTATACAGATTGAAGATGGTCTGTATTTTTAAAATTTTGAAAGAGCACACGCCATAATTTCATCACAATAAGGTCAAAAACTTCGGCAACAACTGAAAGAACAAAGGACAATTTCATAAATCGTCAATGAGATAACCTCTGATATTTCTAGAGCATTCTCCCTCAAACATGAAAACACAAAGCCAACATACTATTCCCTTTGCACAGTTTTATAATTACCAATGTTCCTAATTTCTACTTTGAGATGTGACATCCAGTGTATCAAACTCCAACACCAGTACATGCAACAGGTACATGAATCAAGTATGCAATCAATTGTATTAAATTTACTAAACTAGTTCAAGGGTGTACCAATGTACTACACTACCACTATGCCAAGTAACACATTTGCTTGTTTTAGATCAAATTCCATGGGAGAACTACCACTGAATGATCCTTTTTTATAATTATATACACAAGTTTATTTGTCAGGCAAAATTTTCTTGCACATTATTTTAAGCTCATTCCTGCAATTACTCAACGATGAACATCTATCATAGATACCATAAGTGAACTAGTGAAGTATAACTGGTATTTCAGACCAGTAAGGCTCATTGATGATGTCTGTCATGAATAAGCCCATGCATCACAACTGAGCACACATTCAGGCAATTAGTGAGCATTAAGCACCAAAGCAACAATTATATTTTATTGTTTTAATTTGAAAAAGAAAGGAAAGAACCCAATTTTTTTTTTTGGGATCAAGGCCTTGTTGTTGTAAAGGAAAAGAACAGTAGCAGCAACAATTACCAGACACAAAATACATATTTGAGATTAAAGTAGGCCTTCCAACAACACACAAAACAAGTCCATACAAGCAGGAAAGCAGACGTACTGCTATTGATCGCTCCACTGCTTGAATAAAATCTATTTTCCCCACAACAATCTTACTCTGTCTGCCAGCCAACAGAGCAGCTTCATTTACCAAATTAGCAAGATCAGCCCTGCAAAAATGTAACAACAAAATGCATCAACAAACAGGAATCATTGAGATCAAAGCAGAGTTCAGGGACATGTATATACCCTGTAAAACCTGTGGTCATACGAGCAATATCACTAAGGTCAACATCATCCCCAAGAGGAAGTTCTTTCTTCGAACAATGCACTTTCAGTATAGATTCCCTTCCTGTCTTATCTGGCGTTTCCACCTATAAACCAAAACATGTGAAAGAGGTATAACTTTTTGGTAAAAAATTTTCAAACAAGCCAAAGATTTATGAGCACATCAAGAAGGATGAAACACATACCATAACCACACGATCAAATCTACCGGGTCTACGAAGTGCAGGATCTAAGACATCAGCCCGATTCGTTGCTCCAAGAACAATAACAGCAGAATTGCTGTCAAATCCATCCATCTCCTGCCAAGCACACATTTGTTAATCTAATGGTAATAGTCTGAGACAAAAACCAAAAAGAAAAAATTCACAGAAAATTACAGTCAAAAGCTGGTTTAGAGTCTGCTCTCGTTCGTCATTGCTCACAATGCGAAATTTTCCATCACGACTTTTAGCAACTGCATCTATCTGAATTAAGACCACAATCTAATCTCAACAATCACAATCCACTGGCAACAAAGTTCATAAATTCTAAGCTCTGTAGTGAGAAATGCAGTCAGTCTGACCTCATCAATAAATATAATTGATGGTGCTTCTTTTTTTGCTCTAGCAAAGAGATCACGGACTCTTGACGCTCCCATTCCAACATATAATTCAACAAATTCACTAGCAGAACAACTAATGAATGGAACTTCTGCTTCCCCAGCAACAGCCTTTGCAAGAAGAGTTTTTCCTGTACCTGGAAGACCAACCTGCAGAGCAAATAAAACCAAACGTCTATGACCAAAACAGGGCATGATAAACAAGAGCAGAACCATACTCTGCACCTAATACAATCAAGTTTTAAAAAACATGTCATTCAGGATGAACAAAATACAGGAAGAGGGAAATGCCATAAAGAATTTCACACACAAGATTCCTTTATGACATGAAAGCACAGCTAAATTGACAGCCCAGTGCAGAAAATCAGCTTTGAAACCTAGCCTATGGAACGCACGAATAATTGATTTCTGAAAGAATTCACAACCTTACAAACAAAGCAAATCTTGTTTATCAAAAAACAAAAATATATATATATATAAAGTTTTCCACAACCATTTTGAAATGGTGATACTTGAAAACTAGTTCTTTGCCCAACAAATCATTGACCCTCTTATAGTGTTTTGTTATGGTAACAGATTGAAATATGATAGTCTGTTATCTAAAATGTTGATGCTTGAGAAGCTGTCCTTGCACAACATATCATCAAACATAACTGATATATAGTAGTGTGTCATCTTAGATTCCAATCACTCACCAGTAAAACACCACGCGGAGGACGTGCTCCAAGTCGTACATACTTATCCGGGTTCCTTAAGAATTCCTGTCCATTATACAGCAATATGCCTATCGTTATCATTTACCAAAAAAGAAAAACATACACACACACACAACCTGAAAACCTCAGCCTACGGGCAATATACATACCACAATCTCTTCTAATTCCTCCTTAGCCTCATTAACTCCAGCTATATCAGCAAAAGTGACAGTTTCTCCTTGCTCGGATACTTTTGTGCCACCAGCACTCCCAGATTTACGGCCTCTAAGCTGACCAGCTGTATGCTGTAAATGTAACAGCCAATAAATACACAGAAAGTGCAACTTATTCAAGCAAAAACTCTTGCTTCAAGAATGGAGAGAATAGTTGCACACCTGTGAAAAGCTAATTGGAAATCGCTGGAGAAGTCCAGCCAGAACAGCAACATAGAATAATGTTATCTGCAAATGGAGCTGGAATCAGAAGCATGCAAGTGCAGTAGTTGAATTCCATATTCACGAAAAAACCAGCAAACTCATTTTGCACATGTGAGAATGCGACAGAAGTGCAGAGGAATCACATCTATGTTGCACAAACAAAAATGAGAAAACAGAAAGGTGAAGTGAAAATGGAGAACTGAGGAAACGCAAAACATGAAGAGGTAATCAAGTATAAAGTCAAGAAATCTGATGTTCTTTGGTTCATCATAGGCCATTTTATTACTATACAAATATTTACTAGAAATACTTTCTAGTCATCTAAGAAGAGGTAACCCATGAGTTTAGTCCACCATCCAAAACAAGAAGCTTGTCACTATCAACCAAAACTAGCTCACCCGAACACATGTCAAAGAAAAAACAAACCATAGCACAACAAAAGCATATGATAAGTTGATAACCCACAAACTATTCACCCCTACAATGGTTGAAGCGAGGACGAGGTCAGAAGGGATGTTAAACCATCCCACGATGTTCCATATGCCACATCTAACGATATCTAAAAGACTAGTGATGTCAATGTTCATTATAAAGATCCCTTGATCACAAACATAGAAAGAAAATTCAAAGGTTATCAACCAAACCACCTTTCAATTAAGGGCATCTCTTGCTCATATTTTCATAAGAGACTCACCCCTCTTCTATCCAAAGGTCTCTTATTTGCAACACCAAATCATTTGCCTTCTACAAAGAAAATTACAGAACTTATTTTCCTGTCCTTTTAGGGCATTTAATCAAATTGGCAAAACCAACTTAAAATAGCTCTCACTAGGGGGACCCAGGAAGCCAGTAAGGTGAACCAGAGAACATATACTCATAGTCTCATTGGATAGTTGGGTTGGCTGTTGGCCTGTTACATCATCTTAAAACACAAACCTAAAAGCTGCAATATATAAGGTAGTAGCATTAAGGAACCAAAAAAAATTGGCAACTTTCAAATGAGTCCACATTGTTCAAAATGAGTGAAGGTTAAATTTAGTCCAATATAACAACCTCGGCATCGAATCAGACATGCTTCAAACCACAATAATCACCAAATTTGCAACTAGGAAGCATTTCAAGGTTGCCAAAACAGTGTTGATATTTATAATGAGGTTCTCAATTTTCAAATGTACATAGTGATTCACATTGATTTCAGCTCAAACACACAACATTTCATAGCTTACACATTCACATTCATCAAAAAATCACATCCCTAAGTCATCATCAACTTACCAAAGCCGAATTCATAAACCCGCCAGACCGCTTATCCGGGGACCCAAACTCAACATGATTGTCAAGCATTTTCTCATAAGGAGTCTTAATATCAACCGGCCTCGTCGTAGTATAAACAATCCTCTTCGTAGGCGCCACGCTCCTCAACAACAACGCCTCTGAATCCATCAAACTACTCTCACTACCCTTCACTTCACCCTCCTCATTCTTCAACTTAAACATTATATTAACTCCATCCACCTCCACCTTCTGCACCTGGTTCCCATTAATCTTACTCACAAACTCACTATACGGCACGCTAATAAACGTCGTCGACGGCTTCGGTTCTGACCCCGGTAACGAAATCCCCGGCCTAAGAAGCCGCATAACAAACATCACAATCCCTAATTGCAAAAGCAATACCCCAATTTCTTGAGCTTGTATCAATGGCTGCCACCTCCATTTCCCGCCACCACCTCTGAACCAACTCTTCCCTTCTTTCTCCCTTTTCGGTGTCGAATTCGATGAATTCGACGTCGAAGAACTCGAATTTGAGCCTCCATTTTTCCCTTCCTTCGTATCTTTCTTCTCAGAAGAGTTCGAAGTTGAGGTAGAATCAGTGTCTTGCTCATAAGAGCTATTGGCGCGAATTCTAGTAGTACTACAATTAAAATTACTGTACAATTTCTCTCTCCTCCATGAATTGGAGAAATCTCTTGAAGCCGAAACCCTAAATTGACGATACGAATTGCTGAATAATCGACAAGTTGTTGAAGAATTTCGCAGGAAATTCGAGAGTGAAACCCTAGGAGATGAAGGACTACAGAAGTAGCTTAATCCATGGCAGTAATAGCTTGGTTTATAGCAAGGATTTGAGGTGTGGAACATTAGGTTTTCGACAATTGCTGCCATTTTTGTGGAAAAATTCAAAACCCTAAAAATTTGGGGATTTTTGTGAATTGTCGAATTAATTTACAAATCGTACAACAAAAAAAAAAAAAATTAAGCTTTTGAAGGAAAGAAAGAACCTTTGTTTTTTTGTGAATGTAGTTTTGAAAAGATAGGAATTTTAAGATGTTTTTGATGAGAGGCTTTCTTTTTCTTTAATCTTGGAATATTGACCGTTTGATATGATTTCTTTTTAAGTTTAATGGGTTATTTAACCGTTGATTTTGTAAGATTGATATTTAGCTTTCAAGTAAAATGTTTTTTTTTTTTTTTTTGTGTATGTAAGAGGTTAAGGAATTAAAGGATATAAATACTAATGCAAAGTACTAAACTACCTCTAGAATTTATTAGGTGTGTACTTGAAAATTAAGCATAATGACTCGAAAACATATCATTTTTAATTGGATGTAAAATTAATTTAATTGTAATGATAAGAGTTACAAACAAACATTGAATATATTGCTTAAAATGAAAATTATATGAATTATGATAAAATCATATGTTAGTGGATATGATAAATGTTTAATCTCACTAATTATTTCCATTATCCATTTATGTTGTTTTCTTTTTATTTCCTATTCTTTATTTCCAACCCGAAATATTATGAGTACTCTAATCGAAGTATAATTATGCGAAATTGAGAGTGTATGCTATTAGCCTACTAGGAGTGCTAATTAATTATGGGGTTTTGAACTTTTGATGTTTTGATTCTATCCTTTTTTATTTGATTATTGGGTCCCATCTTTGGTATTGAATGGTTTAGTGAAGTTTATCTTAAAACAATCCACGTGTACCAAGTTTTAACATCTGAGGTTGTGATTGATTCATATGCCAATGGGCCAATGCCCCAATGGTGTGATGATGGACCATTTTTCAAGGTTTGTGAATTGTGAGAATGTGTATTCAAATGTTTCACTGTTAAGTAGAACCGTAAATCGTGTCATATTATTTTAGTGTCGTGTCACTTACTTAAATGGGTTAAATCAATTTAATCCTAACTCGACCTATTTAATAAACGAGTCGTGTCGTGCCAATTCATGTATTTGAACGGGTCGATTTCTTTTCGAGTTAGCGTGTCATGTGATTTTTACATACTAAAGTAAAAATTAGATGGAATTGCGTCGTATCGTGTCGTGTCTACCTATTTACTTAAACGGGTTGAACCACTTCAATCATAAACCAACCTGCTTATTAAATGGGTCGTGTCGTGTCAACCCGTGTAATTTAACGGGTTATATTCTTTGACCAAAACCCTTTAATAAAGAGTCGTGCTTGTGTCGTGTTGGCGGGTCATATTACAAATAAACAGGTCTACTTTTAAGATATGTAATTGAACGGTAATCACTTCTGTTCAGTAGATTCCAACCCCAAAACCATTGTCTAAGTTGGAGAAGATATGTGATATCCTCCATGTGCCGTTTTATCCAGTTGGAATATCGCTTAAGTAAAAAAATATATATATTACTTAACA
The DNA here is from genome assembly GCA_016808085.1 of Suaeda aralocaspica. NCBI lineage: Eukaryota > Viridiplantae > Streptophyta > Magnoliopsida > Caryophyllales > Amaranthaceae > Suaeda > Suaeda aralocaspica. Next base: position 4,976,653 of record PYUH01000120.1, on the reverse strand, counting down.
CTCTAAGAGAAGAATAAAATAGGATGTTTAACCTTAATTAAAATGTGGACAATAGTAAGTAAAAGCGATAAATAGCAATCCAACTTATTTATATTCATGAATTTGACGATTATTTGGGTGGCACATTAGCACATTAGATCTTCCCATAATTTTAATTATGAAAAAGTGTCTTATCCACCCAAATAATGCAAGATGGAGACATCACTTTCACTAAAATACGTCCATGCATTTGCAATTTGGCATAAGACCGAATTCCCTCACTAGTTTCCTCATCTTCATCTCCCATTTATCTATTTTATTACCTCAAAGTGACCAATGATTGTATGTTACCTTTTTAGTATGCTTGTTGTAGATGCGATATGACTTACATTATGTTTGTTTTAATGGAAAATAATTTTCAAATAATAATAGTTAAATTATAAAAAAAATAAATTGAAAGGACAGGGAGGGGGGAGGACGTAAGGAAAAGAATAGAAGAGTAAAACATAAGGATGAAAATGTGTCATACCTTGTTTATAAAAGAAATTTAAACTTTTTTTAAAGAAGTTTTTCACATTTCAGAAAATTAATTTCCATTCCTTCTCAAGATAAATAAAAGAAAATGAGGAAATGATGGTAAATCATTTTCCTCCAAAAAAAATAATCTTTTTTATCTTTATCTAAAAAAAAAGTGAGCAAACGATTAATCTTAGGAAGAAGTTGAATCTAAATATTCAAAAGTGAACAAGTAACATTCCTAATTTCAAAGTGGACCTGGTGTGCAAGAGTGCATTTAATTGATTGGAGCTTTAAAATCATTTTAATATGTGTGTCAAAAGACTCTAATCCAATGTAATCATAAAATTTATGTTATACATCATGCAACAAGAAGTTTTCTTCGAAATGATTTTTTTTTTAAGGAAAATGATATTTATCGCCCTTATGGCTGTTTATAAGAAAGGAAAAGTGAATAAAAAGTTAAATCAAGCATTAAGATCCTGTTCTCCTTATCTTATTTTTACTTATTTTCAACAAAAATAAGCTCAGTTCAGCAAAAATCAGTTTTAATCCTTAATAAATTGGTTAATGATTTCAGCAAAAATAAGTTCAGTTCAGCAAAAATAAATTGAAGAGAACATAACCTAAGTATTTCAAATAATGTGAAATTTTGCCGTGAAATTTTAAAATGTTTTTATTTTAAGAAATGAATTTAATACTCCATATCATTTCCCTTTTGTTTAAATAAAAGAGTGTCATGTTAATGTCCCGTAACTGTCATCCTTGAAAACATATGCTTTTCTTTATTTATTTCTATCAATCATAATGAAGATATGATTTTCCTGGCTATTACCTGGCAAAGTTACAAATGACACATTTAATTTTCTTACAAGGGTTGGAATAACACAATTCACTCATTCAGTCCATTCACACATAATTGCACATTCAACTCTTGAATTCCGGTAGATAGAAACGTAGCAATGTAGCATAACATTAATACACTGGACCACTGGGGAAAGAAGGTATGAGTTGCCCATTTTTACCATCTTCTTGACTCCTGAGACTTTTGCTCGCTAAATCCACGAATATATTCCTCCAGTGCTCCCTAACATACTTGCGCCACTTACATGTGATAAAATAGCAAGATTGGAGCTTATAAATGCCCTGTGCCAGAGCTCTTGTTTCCCTAATCCTCAAAAATACCAACCCCCAATGCTGTCCGGAAACTACATATTTGGCCCAGCATATGCCAGAGGTACTGTGGTGCATGAGCGCTCATCCCTCATAAAGATGCATACTTGCAACACTTCAAAAGCAACAAGAGGGAGGAAAGAGATTATGTGAAGCGAAAACAGGTCAAGCAACAGGAATTTTGGGTTCTCCAAGATTCACAAAGGCTTGTGCTCGAGCAAGGCGTCCTGCTGCCGCATGCCATGATACAAGATGATCCATGAAAACATTTACATACTTCGCTTTATCATTCTGTTTGCAGAGAATGATATTAGAAACATACATGACATCTATATTCCTAAATATAAGATGAACATCATTGACTAACAATGAAGAACAAGGCATAGCTTACCTTATAATCCAAGTAGTAAGCGTGCTGCAAAACGACAAACATGGATAGGGTTAGATTATGATTGCTTATTTGCTTTAAAAAAAAATAGTTGGTATATATTATGCCAGAACAGAAATAGAGATTTGAAAGCAAGAATTACCTCCCAAACATCCAAGCAAATGATGGGCTGCCAAAGAATGAAAATTGAAGTTAAATCACATCTATAATCCTTGCCTAAAAGAAACTACTCTGTACATTGAAATATAAATCTACTCGAAGGATGTCTCACGATATCATCCCAAACAATGGGAGTAATTGCATTCGATGTCTTAACCACTGCAAGCTCCTTCTCGTTTCTCTTCACTATAAAATCATTTATGAAATGTTAAAGCATGCCGAATGTTACAACACATGTCAAAGATTTGGCAAAATGAGCTTATTAATGTTGAAAAGAAGTAAAAAAACATGTCAAAATACTTACAAACCAACCAAACCCAACCAGAACCAAATTGTGTCATTGCTGCCTCTATAAACTTTTCCTTGAAGTCTGCAAAAGAACCAAAATCTTTTTCAATCTGTCGAAGAAGACCAAGTGTTGGAGAACCCCCACCTCCAGGTTGCATAGAGTCCCAGAAAAATTCATGATTCCATACCTGAAATTGTTTACATTTATAAAACTTTAAGCTATAACAAATAGCCACTCCTTAAGCATCAACTGTTAGAATAAGGGTTGTCCAATGTAACGAAGGTATATGAAGCACCCAAAAAAGAAAAAAAGGAAAAGAGAAAAAGCTACAGATTAACTTTTCTTTAGACTATTCTTAAAATATGTAACCCGTAAAAGTACTTAAGTTCCAATGCCAGGTCTCATTTTCTACAATAAAAAATATGAACTGCTACATGTTTCAGCAATTCAGCCAAAATTGAAATCCAGCCTAAAGTAATTTTGGAATGAAGATAAAAGGCTGCTGAAAATAAAAAGAAACTTGATTGTCCCCCCCC
>PYUH01000120.1:4929881-4973588 GCA_016808085.1 Suaeda aralocaspica | reverse complement strand
TAGTGGTATGATTCTCGCTTTGGGTGCGGAGAGGTCCCGAGTTCGATCGGAATGCCCATTTTTTACATTATCATTTTTTTTAAATTTTGATATTATTTTTAAAAGATTTTACAGAGAGGATATCTTTATGACCTTAGTTGTATTTGAGCCAGTATCTGGTAAAGACATATTTTTTTTTGTTTGTACAACTGCATTTTTAGTAGTTGTGTTATCAATAGGAAGAGGATAAAAAGGTTGCTTCCAAATTAAACTACTGTATATTGTTGCAAATAAAGGAAAGAGAATCATATGAAATAGATGATTAAAAACATGTAATAATGGAATTACCGCCACCCCCCTTGGTACTTACAAGAATTAACAACATCAAAATTAAAAAACCTATGCTATTTGCGACTTACCTCCCGTACCCCTTCAACGAACATCTCCTCAACTGACCCTTGTACTCTGGGTCTTTATGACTAACAACACACATCCTCTCAATATTTCTACAACTGTGTAGTCTCTACCTCATCCAATCACTTAATTTTGGACATGTCTTCTCTCTCTGTTCTTTGGCTAGACAGTCTTTATGTCGTATTCTTGCCTTGCACCTATTCCCTCTCCCCTTCCCTCCCCATCCCCTTCTCTCCCCCTTCCCCTTCTTCCCCCTCTTTCATATACCCCATTCCCCATCCCCCCCCCTACCATACCCACCCATTACACATTAACACACATATCAACCCCTACCACAGACATCCTTTTTCCTCCCTCCCTCACCTCCCTCACCCTCCCTTTTCCCTACTCACATCTATGCTCTACCCACTTCCCATTTTCTCTCCCCCCCACACCATCCTATATTACACCCCACAATCCCCATATTCCAACATACCCCCCCACACTCCCCAACCTAGATTTACTTATTATATAACCTCCCTTTTTCTTCTGTTTTCCCTTCTTTTCCTTTCTCTTCTTTCTCTTTTCCCTTTCCTTTTTTTTCCTTCTTTCTCCTTCTCCTCTTTTTTTTCTTCTCTTTTTTTTTCTCTTCCTTCTTTTTCTTCTCTCACCTTATTTTCCCCTTTTTTTCACTCTTCCTTTCTCCCCTCCCCCCTCTTTCCCTTCTTTTTTTCCCTCTCTTTCTCTTCTTTTCTCCCCCCTCCCCACCATTTTCTCTTTTTCTTTTTTTTTTCTTTTTTTTTCTCTTTTTCCTCCCTACTCTTTTCCTCCTCCCTCTCTTATTCCAACTCATCTTTCCTATTTTACTATTATACTCTCACATCATCAAGACTATCTTTAGGACAACTTTAAGAGAGATATGAGAAAAAAACCAGGTGTTTAGGATAATGATTAACACACTCCAAAAACAAAATCCACATGAACCATATAAATCTAGTAACTCCACATAACAAATACACTAGCGAGAACTAAGACCCCTTAGATTATTTAATAACTTTTAAGAAAATACAAAAGAAAAATTTAAAAACACCAACAGCAATAAACTTAACGACACAACAAAACAAACAGTACACCTTTTAAGGACCATCAAACCAAAAACTATTACTTTGTATATGTCAAAAGATAAAAAAACAGTTAAAAAATATACAAGGAAAAATAGAGACAAATGTATTGAACACACACAAAAGAACCCACCAAAACAAAGCCAACAGAAACCCAAACACTCACACAAAAAAAAACAAGCTGACATAACACTGCATTTGAAGTGGTGTCAAACCAGATTTATATCTAAACCACACACAACACATCAACCAAGCATATACTATTTCGTGCAGGGAATGGTACAAGAATAGAGGATATTACTTGAGGGTAAACCGCGAAATGCAAAACAGCGAACCATCTAGACCAACCAAGACAACCCAAAAACAACCCAATAGTTCAAGAGGAAAACAAAAAAAATTAGTACATAGGAAAAGATACGTGCTCTCAAAAACTAGGCACATTGTTTCAAAAAGGAGTGTACCACACCACATCAAGCTAAAAAGAAGTAGAAAAAACTATATGATACTCCAAAACATTATACTTAAAAAAGAAAGTAATCAAACCCCCCCCAAACACACACAAGCTCTCCCGCACAGGCAGGTTCCTATCAACAACCCCCAGTTAAGCCACACCTACTTTCATGAAACACGAACTAAGACATCTTTGCCTGCAGTACACGGTCCCACCATCACCCACAAAAACGGATTACCACAAGTTCAATACACAAAAAGACACAAAAAAAACCAAACATAATAAAAGGATGGACAGAAATTTGATATATATGAGGGTGTAAAATGACGAATGTGATAAGTAGATCTAGAAGGTTGACCAAGAAAAAGAGAACCACACCCCCACCTTCCTGTCCAAATCCATTATCTTGCCTCTCGAGCGTCGCTTGTGTAGCGACTCTGCGTTCGCTCTCCTCTCCCCATTAAACCACACGGTACTCACCCGTCCTTCGGGAAGTTCACCTGGTTACTGTTTACGCTCTTGAACCCAATCACCTCCCTAAACACTTCTTTCTGAGTAAGCCAACGGCTTTTCCAAATTCAAGAGGTTGGTAGTAGATGGAGAGCTGGTCTTATATTTGTGCAAGTCGGATGAGACTTTTAGGGCACTTTAATAACTGATCTAGGCCATTTAAACCAAATGAAGGCAAACAGGGTGATGGAGGGGGAATTAGGCCGTGTTGGTTTGAGACATAGTATCCCAGGTGACCGTGATTTATACATAAATCAGAGAAAACGCTAACAATTTGGGAGAAACGACAACAAAGATAGCGAGCCCCCAACACCACATCGTTGATTTGGTAGCGGAAGATCACATGAACGGGCGAGTGCTGAATGAGGGATGTTGCCGATAACATGTGATTCCCTCACATGAGGACGTATGGAAACCGCAAATGTAATCGTAACATAAAGTCGAGGTAATACGAACCCCTCGACACTCCGTCGGAAGGCACCATAAATGTGAAAGACCCTTAGCACACGCACCGAACCAACCCGTCTCGAACAGCCGAACTCGACACCACACAAATAAGAGAAAGAAATACGGACGACAAGGCAAGTGTCAGAGCACGATAGCAACTAACTAACCATCGACCCAGTACGGTATTATTAACAGGTATTTGTCACAAACTATTCTTCACGCAGAACTACAAACATCTATATCCACACCAGTAGCCGAACTAGCGGACAGCATAGCAGTAATCTTGAATACGGAGATATCATGACTTATGTCAAGGCTCCTGATTCATATATTCGCACAGTACCATGCTCAAAAGTTACACAGGAATAGATTGGCTTTGCTATGAATACTTTCTAAAGTTTTTTCTAGCCAACAAGGGCTTTGCTAACCTCCTGATGCAACGAGATTGGTCAAACAATACCAAACCCGCCAACCCCAGATCAAGCTTGCCCCTCACAGGAAGATCTTTCCTGTGGGCAGCAAAAGAAAAAAAAAACTAAAAAACAAAAAAAGAAAATGCACCTCCCTACGCAGCATTATCCGTTCAGGTTCGAAGAGGACTTTCTCAGGTCTATCTCGCAAGCATGATGCCATAGCTGGACAGAACCCTGGTGCCTGTTATGGTCAATAACTGTTATATTGGATAAAAACCACAAATGAGATGTGTTTCAAGGATCGCTAAAAACCACAAAAAAATATCATGTTTTCAAAGATCGCCCAAATGGAATTAAAGTTTCATTGGTGCCTAGTTCAAAAAAGCATATGGAATAATTAGTTATTCTTTAATTGTTCTACATCAACTCTCAAACCTTACAACACTAGGAGGCTAAAAAGTCACCACGAATATTAATTAATCCCTGCATCCCACTGAGGCCCTAAAGGAGGGACAACGCAGCTATGCCAACCCCTTACCTCGACTTCAAGTGCAATATTATCTGCAAGTTCATAAACACTATCCTACGTTTGTATGGAATATATTTAATCCTCTTGGCGAAAGTCGTCATACCAAGAGTTACATGGACAATATTAAAAAATTTTTTTAGAAGTGTAAATATGTACTATACTTCAAAGACTCTACAAACTCTGAGGCAAGTAGATTTCTCCCAGCTTCACCATTGCTGTGTCTCCGTGACAGTTTCTTACAGCCAGAAACTGAGCACTCATTACGCCTCCATACCTTCTCGTACAGCTTCTCAGCACTACCATTCCAGCCATGCTCTATCAGCATACTTGCGGGCATATCAGTTATTTCAATGGAGCAGAATTTGGCCACCACATGGAGCAAAAAAAGTGGCTACTTTGGCACCCTCTGATGCAAGGTTCATAATGGAAGACATGGCCAAGTCATTGGGTCTACGTGAAAGGGCAAACTGGTCCATCCATCGGAACTCAAATTTGCTTTGCTCTCAATGCATCATCCCATGCGGCTTGCGGATGGGCATAGCCAAGTCAGCAGCACTGAGCAGCAATTTTGTATGATATTAACAGCTTTCAAATCATCCTATTTGGCACTAGATGTTCTTTCGGTTGTCCATAGCATTTCACACAACAGTGCGCGGTGCCAAGGCTCCAAGTTGCAGACACAATAGCGAGGTTATATGGTCATAACCAGGTGCAAATATCTGTTGTTAGCGGACCCAGTGTGTAGAAAGGGGCGTCATACACACATCCAGCTGTTTTTGATGTTTCAGGATATTTGTGATCGGAATGTGGTCCAGCGCCCTTCATTATCACCTGAGTTATTAAGCCACATTACTTCATTGTCCAAACTATGATTCAAGTATTAAATTGATGTGAATGAAAACAAAATTCACAGTAACACTACATTGTTACTGAATACTGATTAAAATAAAAATGATTTACAGCTGGCGAATAAATTCATCAGGTTAGTATACCTGCACATTTTAGTTCCAGGCTCGCCGTATGTGTGAGTTCACTTGAGTCAACAACTCTGCGAAGGGCAGGTCATCGCGTATAGATGATCCAGGCCTGAGCCATCCCCAATGATAGGCCATATCATATTGGTTTGCAGATATCAAAATATATCCCAGTGGTATTCAAAGCAAAGTTTGTCTGTGGATGCCAAAACACCACTTTGCTGATGGATCCTCCACGGAAAAAACAATGCAGTTCATGCGCTTTCGTGTCAGAGGGCATGTACCTCAGCAAGACACCCGCCCCAGGATAGTGAAGTTAATCAACACCTTGCCTCGCTGTTCGATCAAGGTGTCCTGTGAAAACTTCCCAATGTGAGATCTCTGCAAAAAAAAATGCCCATTTTCCTTCTCAAGTGCCTGATAAATGGGGACGTACCAACTGGTAAGAGGAGTGCGTTAAGATCCACTCTCGAGTCCGGGATATGTCGAGCCTTGTTGACAGATCCATGAGTTGGTGCACCCACATAGTTGACATTGATGAGCTTGTGCACTTCCTCCCAATCGAAACTAACCACAGCAGAATTTCCAATGTTCGCATTAAAACGTTTGACCAGAACAATTTCTTCCAACTATCATAGGCTTCCACTCTAAGTGCTTCTTGTTGGTCCAAGGGATAATTGCCGGCACGAGCAACCTTCAGATCTCACCAAATTCGGATCAGATTCTCACCGAGCAGCACAGAACAAATCTCCTCCGAATCATTCACCTGCTTAGCATATAGAACATTGAGGTGTATCTGGGTATATAGACCCAGCTTTTTCCCTCCTGTCACACCCAATCTTTGCGCAACTTTAGGGCGTCCTGTATTTAAAATATCCACAGATAACCCAAGCAAGTTAAATTCAAAGCCGTAATTATAATCTTAATCTGAGCTAGGCTTCTGCAGACAAGGTCCACTGAGCTAGAACGCAACAGCATCACGAAAGTATTGCGATTGGGTGAGACATGAGATCCTAACATCCCAGGAATTCTACAATTGCTTGAAAAAGCTGAGAAGGCCAATCAGAATATAAGACAAAGGTCAAAGTCAAAGCACTATAACATAAGTTGCAGCTAAAATGTATGAGTTAGCCTGAAACATGCCAGTATAGACACAAGTCCACAGGTAATGTAAAACAGAAAGGAAACGAGTTACAAAGCAAAAGGTGTTTTGCGAGTTATTGGAAGCTACAGAACAAAGATTTCTGTGTTTAAACGGCGACGGATAGATTTGCAGTTAGTGAGGGAAAGAGAAGGAAACAGGGATTATATACTATGACGTGAGGACTGATATTCTGAGGGCCATGGTGTCATAGTGCTGTCAAAATGGGGTTCACACCAGATAGATGAATGCGCAGAACCGGGAACCTGAGAAATTGACCTGATTCCTCATGAAGAATTCCTGTATGATAGTATCACAAAAAAACCATCATGCAAAGTGAAAGAACCAGGGTAGATAACAGCCAAAACATAAAAAAAGTTCACTGTGTCTGAGATAGATCATTTTATAGTATAATGAAAAAGGATACTTGGAATTAAAAAGATCTCAGCATATGAATTATACATTCAAACGAAAGAATATGCAATTACAGTAAATGATTAAATTAGAAACTGGGACTTTTGGGGGATCGAAATGACGCACCTGATTCTTTCGAACTCTTAGGGAAACATTCATTCAAAAGATGGGAGTGGAGAAAGAAAGTCAGAGCCAGAACGGGTCAACACGAGCTTCATTCTGGCTGGTTTTGTGCATTTGTGGACGGAGGATCAAAGGTAAAGGTGGCCTGAGTGCCTGAACTCAAGGCACTAGGGTGGAAATTCCTTACAGTGACCATTTGCAGACATTTCCTATATCAAATCTAGGCAAGACAAGACGTCCCTAGCAGGCCCGGATGTGCAGCAGAATGGTTGTCTTCTTGCACAAAACTGTTGTCAAAGCAGCTTGAGGATTGCCTCCTGAGAATCATGAAGATTATTCGTCAGAACAAGGAAATAGGGAATAACGTGAGAATTTTAGTTTTATGGCTGTTTAACAGAAAATGACAGTCGTTTTGTGTTAATTACAAGGGGCGGTGTTATTAGGCAAAAACAATTCAATAGAGAGTAAAGCCTTAAGCATTTTTTTGTATTACCCAATGAGAGTGGAACAACAAATTTAAATACACTGGCCCGAATACCAAACAAAAGCTGTAATTACAACCAAGGCAGTCTAAATGTTACCTATACGTAGTAGAATCAAAGTGACATTATACATTCAGGAAGAAAGAAAAATGTGGAAATTACGCTGATACAGTTCAATTCAAGTTTGGTTTTCGTACAATAAATCGTCTCTGTCAAGAAATTTCAATCAAGGATAGGTTCAATCTAATCCAACATCCATGTGTTTACACAGCTTCCAGGCATTCATAGTGCACATCTTGTCTCTATCCCTCATCAACTAAATAAGTAAATTTACCAACATGCCAAAATGTGACACACCTTTTTACGAAATCCCAAATTTACGAACATATAATTCAGTTGGAAAAAACAAGACCAACAAATACTAACTAAATACTTTATTCTTAAGAATAGCAGCAACGAATGACTAAAACTAACTCATCACATCATTCCTATAATTCAAAGTACTCTATAATCAGGAGGGATATTACGCTATTTAGCTAATTAGGAAGAACCTTAGCATGCAAAATAGTAGAAACAAAGTAAGTAATCCACAATGAAAATGAAAGTTCTAACTTGACGATCTACACCCCAACATTTTGTGAAAGATACCCAAAATCAAAAAAACAAATTATATTGAAAAACCACAACCCCATCAACATAAGTTCACAACACTTTACACTCAACAAGTTGAAAAATAGCAAATTGAAATGGATTCACTAAAGTTGCAATACATGAAATTTCCAAATATAAAATGAAATGAAAAGAATCTCAATTCGTATCAAATTTAATCAATGTATAGCATTGCCATGCAAAACTATTTTCTATGGAATATGTACCATACAAAATATTTAAATATAACACTAAAAATACATAAAAAAAAAATGAATTTGTTTTCGATAGGACTGAACTCACCCAAAATGTAGGAGAAAGAGAGTTAAGAGGAAAAATAACAGTGTCTAAAATTAAACGTTCATGTTTCAATTAAAACCCTTCACAATAATAAGATCGTGTTATGAATTTTTATATGACAATACAACCTTTCTTTTTTATAAAAGTTCCACCAAAAAAAAAAAATATTTAATAAGAAAACGTGCACAATAAGAAATCTGAGCTGACTACACGTGAAAGAGGGAAGCTCCAAAGCGCACTTATTTACACTTAAAATTCTTATTTCTTTTTTGCGAATTATAATAACATACCAAACTACCTCTATGATTGTGTTAAATAGCACGTCTTGTCCAAGGATTAAGATTGAGTATTTTGATTACCAAACTCAATAGTGAGGAATTACCAACAACTCAGCTAGTGACATCTACATGTAAAATTGTAAATAAAGCAATTTGAGATGTAGAATATACGTATATATCGGTATCCACATATATATATAATTATCCTATACACCCTACAAAAGGGACGACATGTAGAGATAACAAAAACACAATACCCCCAATGTCAAAACCAACCAACACACTCATGGCTGCCCCATAACGACGCACCTGACCGATACAGCCCACGCATTCGCACCACCAACGTCCATAAGCCCACCAATTCAATCGGGATTTTTGATTTCATTAGGATTTCGAAATACAAACAAAAACCAAACCTCACAACAATTGGATTTCCAATTGGGTTTCTGTTTGGGTTGTCGATTGGGGTTTTGTTGAATGGGTTTGGGTGTGCAAATGGGTCGTCGATTGGGTGTCAAATCTATTTGCTTATCTATGTTATATATCGTCGTTGGTTGGCCGTGGTTCATGGGTTTGTCGTGGTGCGTTGGTGGTGGGTTGTTGGGGTTTTGAATTTCCAATTGGAAGTTTGGGTGGTGTGTCTTGGGGATATGTAGAAAATTCGAGGGACAGTAGTCGTGATGTGGGTTTGGGGTTGAATTTGGCGGGTGGAGTGGTCGATTTGGGTTTTTGGGGATTATGGTCGTAGGCAGCGGACCTGCTGGGCTTGTTGGTGTGGTTGGTGGTGGGTGTGTGGCCAAAGTCAGTGGGTTGTGGCTGGCATGGTGGGGTTGGTGGCTATGGGGGGGGGGTGGTGGTGAAGATGTATATAATTTGTATTTGTCTAGGTATTTGAATACATATATGTATGATTACATTTTAATACAATGTTGAAAATTACAAAAAAACTGTGAGTGTTGTAACTAGTTTCTCAACTATGAGTGTTGGGTATCACCTTTTATAATAATTATGCTCACAGGTCCATATTATTGTGTGGCAAAAATCGAAATAGAACTGTAAGAGACGAAGGGGAGGGGCGGTTATGAGGGGGTGCAAGGTGGTCGATGGAACAGGGCCCCGAAATCTAAGAGGCCCAACTTCTGATATGTAGTATTAGTTTCATAAAATAATAAAAAGTTAATATTGGAATAAAGTGGTTAAAACATTATGAGTTACACTAAAGGTACCAATTCAATTCCTTACTAACTTTTAATTATTTTTTTTGGAAATACTTAAAGGTCCCAGGTTCCAACTAACATCAGCATTAAATGCTCTCATTTTCTCTCCAAACATAGCATAAATCAGATTTTTAACTTCAATTATCATTGTTTGCCCAAATTCTTAGTTTTTTTGTTACTCTCATTCTCAATTTTTTTTTTCTATCTTCCATAAACAAAACAATTATCATTAATTCTAAAATATAATGATTATCCATTCAAACCATCGTTAAGCTACCGAATTTCATTAGTCTAGTTTTAAAATCATTTTTGAGAATTTTATAATATAGTGAATTTTATTACCAAATGAAATTGAATAATATTAATAAAGGCTTCTTTGAAAAGTTTCATAGGGCCCGTACATAGAAATATGTTATTGTAGCCGGATCTGACGAAAGGGAGTATACAAAGTGTTAACATCATACATCATATCGACACTACGATGATACTTGATAACTATAGGTCATGCAAAGAGGGCATGACTATGGGCGAATGTATGTCACTTTGTGAAATGTTGCCATGCAAAAATTTACTTACAATTGTGAGATATTTTTATGTAGACAAGTAGTTACTCCACCTAAAGTTTGAGGCTTGTGCTCTAGTGCAATCAAGAATATAACATTAATGCTACCAACAAATAATACGTAGTAGTCCACAATAGCAAAATTGCTTTTGTGTCAACATTATTGCAAGTTTTTCTTTCAAGTGATTATGTGTTAGTTTTATTGTCATCTTTTTGTTTGAAGCAAAATTATGGACTAAAAATATTAGAAAACGATGTTTTGTGCTGATAATTGATTGCTTATCATCACTCAACCAATGTCCAAAATCCCTCATTTGGTGGACATGGCACAAATCTTTTTTTTCCTTTTTCCTCTATTAGTTTTTTTTGGACATTGCTGCATAAATTGAATTACATGTACATTCTTCAAAAATAACCATTAAATAAACAACATTTCAACGGATAGTACTATTCATTCTATATTTTTAAAAAAGTAGTCTAGACAAACTATGACCTCATCTACATTATGGCATGAGAAAGAGATCATTCATAATTTTAATTATGATATTGTAAGATATGAAAAATTAAGTTATTTATACAAATGGAGAGCCAACAACTTCAAGTGTGTTACATTTGACTTATGGTTGTGACTTGCTAAATGTGCCGATGTGATCCTCATCAAAGTGTATGAAAGACTATATGTAATTGCTTGCGAATGATAAATGTTTGATCCTCGTAGTAACTTAAATCAATAACTTCAATCCTATTATTTGGTACTCCGTACCAAGTAATTTTCTCAAAGAGTCTAACATTTGTTGAATTGATATCTAGGGTGTTCTCATAAAACACAAGACATTACATGTTTAATTGCATTTCTGAAACCACATAAACAAAATTCCAATAACCAAGAAATCCACCAATTACTCCCTCCGTTCCTCTTTATTTGATACGTTTGGAGTATTAACACTATTCATAAAAGAGCAGAATCTTATTAATAACTTTCAATGTATAAAAAAATATAGTCAATGAGATCTTATTTGATTCGTTACATGGGAATATATTAATATTCAGTTATTATAATTGTTACATAAGACAATAAAGATATTTAAGGCCAAATATGTGAATTGAACATATGTACAATCAAAATATACGAACCCCGGATCAACTATAGTATTTCCTAACTTTTATTGATAGTAGTTGTACAGTTGGTAAAACTTTATTATGTATGGTTAGGGCCTGTTTACCTCAGCTAAAAAACAACTGAACTGAACTGAAGCTGGACTGAACTGATTTAAGCAGAATAAACAGACCATAATACTTTAATTTGTTATCGACGCATTTGACTTGGAGTTGTGAGACAAAACACATTAAATACTCGGGTAACTAATTGATTCATTGATCTTACTTTTTTAACCAATTTTGAGGATTGTGAAAGAAAGTTAATGTTGAGGATAGCAATGCTTGCAGTTGGCAAATAGCCATTATAAAATTACTAGACAGGGAAGGTGGTGATCATTTAAAGGAGGACCCTTAAACCTACATGACTCTTTGGCATGTAGCTCTATCCACAGCCTTCAGCTCCACTTGTTTAGATCAATCAAGACATCAAACCACCACAATTTATGATGATGACATTGATTTTTTCCATTTCCAAACCAAAAATATCAAAGATTGCTTAATCTACCCATAGAGAGGTTTGTCAGATGATGAAACATTCTCAACCATAAAGAATGCATAGATTCTAAGTGAACTGCGCTAACTAATGTATGGCAATCGTAAGTTTCAATAGTTCTTTAGACCCTGTTATAACAGAGTCTTGTACCGGTGCCAACCTTATCATCAAAGCGTAGTATCCCTAATTCCTTTGAATTTAGTACAAGAGATTGAGAGAAAAAGAATGATAAAAAGTTGACGAATGTCGGAAATGTTATGAAAGAAAATATATGCAGAAAGAAATTAAAATAAATGTGTCAAAGAGACACAAGAGCAGAGATGAAAATCAACCTAAAACTCTAACCAATTTAGATCCGTCAATCTCACAGAGAACATCAGAAAGTTAAATAACCAAAAGTCGGAAGATTCATGGAGTGCAATTGAGATTTGTGATAATAACTAACAAGACCCCATAGAGCAGGCAAAACCAAGCAAAGCAAAAGCAGAAAGATGGGATGATTACCATTGATATTTTCCATGGATGGCCCAAAATATATACAAATAAGCACAGGTTACAATCACTATATATTTCCTGAATAATGATTTTCATTTACAGAAGATTCAGGTATTATACAAAGTTGATCTGCCTGTGATTGAGATTGCAGCAACTGTTATATAAGTACACGTTTCATTCCTACTCACGTCTCTACTCCTATCACCTGTGCTTTAAAGATTCCATTGTTCATCCATTTGATCATCACCGTGGTAAGTACCAGTCATGTTTAAAAATAGAGCGGGAATATGCAGTGCCTGAAAACAGGAAAGGGTGTATAATTAAGGAGCAAAAAGGGGAATGAAGTATATTGAATTGAAGTTGATTTCAACCGGACTCCCCACCTGGATTGTCAGATGCAAAATACATGGTGTAGCCCTCTCATTCCGGAGCTCGTTGTAGTTGAAGAACAGTATCTCTGTGTGCTGAACAAAGACCGAGAGTTCAGCTGGTGCAACACCAATTTCAACCACTCCTGTAATTCCACCTTCACCTTCTCTTGTCTACAACAGGATACACACTTTCAGAAAGACTTGACAATGATGCAATGCACCAACAAAAATACTTGATCCTTGGCTACATTATTACTCCCTACATACCGAAATTCAATGGCCAGTTTGTTTTGTCCATCTACACTAATAGGACACTTTTCTAAAACGAGCAAAAAATTGAATCTTAAAACCCATTGATCAGTTTTATTAACAAGAAGATGATATTGGAAAGTCATAGTATTTTAGCTAAGTCAAAGTGGCCTATTATACCAAGGACACAAGGGTAGAGAACCGCACACATATCAGAAAAAATGAAGACACTTGCATCTCTCTTAGGACAAAAATGGCTAGCACTTTAGCAACAGCAGTCAAAATTAGGGGAAACGTAAGGTCTCAGAAAAAAAAAAGGTCAATACTGCCATTCTTTTACATGGTCTCACTTACACATAGTAGTAGTAAGATAGGAGGGAAAGAGGAGGAACGGGAGGGTGGGCTCCAATTTCCTTCAAACTCTCCAGTATTGGATTATGATCTCCATTATATAAGGGAGGAGGGAATGAGTGGGTCCACTTGAAATTACCACACAACCTTATCATCTTCTTTGATTTTAAATTTCTTGGGACATTATGGACAATAAATTCTATTATTAAGCCCTTATTAATTCACCAATTATCTCAATAAGGATATTCAATCAATTAGCCACATAATTATGATTATGTCATGATTACTTCCATTCACCTCGATTTTTATAATAAAAATATTCTAAATAATTGTTTTAGCATGCATATTATTATTCATATTTTTAACTAAAATTTCATCAACCCATATAGGTGTTTTTGGGAACAGCACTTCAATATCAATCAAATGTCGATGCACGCATAGGTCTAGAAGTCTTTAGAGGGGACACGGATCCTCCTCTCCATCCCCTTCCTTCCCGCAACCCCGCATAAAAACAAGGGAACTTGTCCCCCTTCATTTCCTTCCATTCACTTTATCCAAACTAAGAGATAAGTAGCCCACAAATCATAGTACCATTCCAAATTTATATCAAGTGGAAAGAGCCTGAAGAAAAATAACATAAGGAAATATTCAAGTGAATTAAGGTAAAAAAAAAGACGTACCATCAGATGTTATACCAGAACATATTAAAGTATAATAGAAAAGTAAAGAATACCTTCCAAATGTGCACCAAGTCCTTCCAAACTTTAGGATTAGCACGTACAACCACTTAAGCCACATCAAGCGCTGACTGCAAAAGTGCTTTCACCTCTCCTTGTACACAACTCAACAAGATGTCCTGTAATACATATTAAGTTAATGCAACAGCAATTACACAAAGGATTCCATAACTTTCAAAAGGCATGCTGAAACCTGGTCCCTTCCCCAAGAAGTCAGCTCCAGAATCATCAATTCCAACCACTAGAGAGTGTTGCTAAGATTACTGGCCCAAAGGTTGGCTTAAGCCATACTCTGCTATTGCTTGTATGCCATATCAGTAGCTCTCTCCTTAATATCAAGTGCACCCGTTGAAACACGACCAGCATAGACACTTCTTCTGCAGCCGCCCTCCAAGAAGAGTAACTAGCGTCACAGCAGCTCATCCACGAAAAAGAGATATCTGTCTTCATTTGTGTAGGAGGTGAAGTAAAGCCCAATGCACCTCCAGACCTGGCAAATACTCAGCTTCTGCCAAAGGGAAACAAATAAATGGATATCAAAGAAACAAATACACCGTTAAGAGTTAAGACCCACATAAAGAACTAAGACAATGTACAAATGCAAGTTAACAGAAAAATTAATAAAATGCACAATAGATATTAACCTATCATTACAGTCTATGTAAATAGAATCATGACCTCAATTGAACAATATAAAATCATAGAACTCTCTGTAGGTTGCCTGCCTTAGATAAGCAAAGTTTATAAGGGGCTAATTAAACAAGCCACCAAAGTATCAAACTCATCAGAAAAAAAACTTCTCAAACTCCGTAAGACAATGCAAAGAAGTCTTCAGACTCGTTACCCTCAACTCTAGGGTGTCCTGCAAGAAGTTTTGCAACAGCAGTTCCAACTACTGCATGTCCGAGTCAGACGTGCAATACAGCTTTCTCATTTCCCTGCAATTTTTGCTGTTTTCTTCTCTAATCCCTGGACAAAATATGTTATCAATAGAACAACCAATTTACAATTAACACATGACTGAAAGCAGAATACAAAAATTAACATGTAGCATCTAAAACTAAAAACTGGTAGAAGCATCTATGTAGAATCCGTATACAGATTGAAGATGGTCTGTATTTTATAAAATTTTGAAAGAGCACACGCCATAATTCATCACATAAGGTCAAAAACTTCGGCAACAACTGAACGAACAAGGACAATTTCATAAATCGTCAATGAGATAACCTCTGAATATTCTAGAGCATTCTCCCTCAAACATGAAAACACAAAGCCAACATACTATTCCCTTTGCAACAGTTTTATAATTACCAATGTTCTAATTTCTTACTTTGAGATGTGACATCCAGTGTATCAAACTCCAACACCAGTACATGCAACAGGTACAATGAATCAGTAGGCATCAATTGATTAAATTTACTAAACTAGTCAAGGGTGTACCAAATGTACTACACCTACCACTATGCCAAGTAACACATTTGCTTGTTTTGATCAAATTCCATGGGAGAACTACCACTGAATGATTCCTTTTTTATATTATTACACAAGTTATTGTCAGGCAAAATTTCTTGCACATATTTTAAGCTCATCCTGCAATTACTCAACGAGAACATTCATAATACCATAAGTGAACTAGTGAAGTATAAATGGTATTTCAGACCAGTAAGGCTCATTGATGAGTCTTTCATGAATAACCCATGCATCACAACTGAGCACCATTCAGGCAATTAGTGAGCATTAAGCACCAAAGCAACAATTATATTATTGTTTTAATTTGAAAAGAAAGGAAAGAACCCAATTTTTTTTTTTGGGATCAAGGCCTTGTTGTTGTAAGGAAAAGAACAGTAGCAGCAACAATTACCAGACACAAAACTACATATTTGAGATTAAAGTAGGCCTTAACAACACACACAAAACAAGTCCATACCAAGCAGGAAAGCAGACGTACTGCTATTGATGCTCCACTGCTTGAATAAAATCTATTTTCCCCACAACAATCTTAACTCTGTCTGCCAGCCAACAGAGCAGCTTCATTTACCAAATTAGCAAGATCAGCCCTGCACAAAAGTAACAAAAATGCTCAACAAACAGGATTATGAGATCAAAGCAGAGTTCAGGGAATGTATATACCCTGTAAAACCTGTGGTCATACGAGCAATATCACTAAGGTCAAATCACTCCCAAGAGGAAGTCTTTCTTGAACAATGCCTTTCGTATAGATTCCATTCCTGTCTTATCTGGCGTTTCCACATAAACCAAAACATGTGAAAAGAGGTAAATTTTTGGTAAAAAATTTTCAACAAAGCAAGATTTATGAGACATCAAGAAGGATGAACAAACCATAACCAACACGATCAAATCTACCGGGTCTACGAAGTCAGGATCTAAGACATCAGCCGATTCGTTGCTCCAGAACAATAACAGCAGAATTGCTGTCAATCCATCCATTCTGCCAAGCACACATTTGTTAATCTAATGGTAATAGTCTGAGACAAAACCAAAAGAAAAAATTCACAGAAAATTACAGTCAAAAGCTGGTTTAGAGTCTGCTCTCGTTCGTCATTGCTCACAATGCGAAATTTCCATCACGACTTTTAGCAACTGCATCTATCTGAATTAAGAACCACAATCTAATCTCAACAATCACAATCCCATGGCAACAAGTTCATAAATTCTAAGCTCTGTAGTGAGAAATGCAGTCAGTCTGACCTCATCAATAATATAATGATGGTGCTTCTTTTTTTGCTCTGCAAAGAGATCACGACTCTTGACGCTCCCATTCCAACTATAATTCAACAAATTCACTAGCAGAACAACTAATGAATGGAACTTCTGCTTCCCAGCAACAGCCTTTGAAGAAGAGTTTTTCCTGTACCTGGAAGACAACCTGCAGAGGCAAATAAACCAAAGTCTATGACCAAAACAGGGCCTGATAAACAAGAGCAGAACCATACTCTGCACCTAATACAAGTCAAGTTTTAAAAACATGTCATCAGGATGAACACAATACAGGAAGAGGGAAATGCCATAAAGAATTTCACACACAAGATTCCTTTATGACAGAAAGCACAGCTAAATGACAGCCCAGTGCAGAAAATAGCTTTGAAACCTAGCCTATGGAACGCACGAATAATTGATTTCTGAAAGAATTCACAACCTTACAAACAAAGCAAATCTTGTTATCAAAAACAAAAATATATATATATATAAGTTTTCCACAACCATTTGAAATGGTGATACTTGAAAACTAGTTCTTTGCCCACAAATCATTGACCCTCTTATAGTGTTTTGTTATGGTAACAGATTGAATATGATAGTCTGTTATCTAAAATGTTGAGCTTGAGAAGCTGTCCTTGCACAACATATCATCAAACATAACTGATATATGTAGTGTGTCATCTAGATTCCAATCCTCACCAGTAAAACACCAAGCGAGGAGGTGCTCCAAGTCGTACATACTTATCCGGGTTCCTTAAGAATTCCTGTCCATTATACAGCAATTGCCTATCGTTATATTTACCAAAAAGAAAAAATACACACACACACAACCTGAAAACTCAGCCTACGGGCAATTCATACCACAATCTCTTCTAATTCCTCCTTGCCTCATTAACTCCAGCTATATCAGCAAAAGTGACAGTTCTCTTGCTCGGATACTTTTGTGCCACCAGCACTCCCCAGATTTACGGCCTCTAAGCTGACCAGCTGTATTCGTAAATGTAACAGCCAAAAATACACAGAAAGTGCAACTTATTCAAGCAAAAACTTGCTTCAAGAATGGAGAGAATAGTTGCACACTGTGAAAAGCTAATTGGAAATCGCTGGAGAAGTCCAGCCAGAACAGCAACATAGAATAATGTTATCTGCAAATGGAGCTGGAATCAGAAGCATGCAAGTGCAGTAGTTGAATCCATATTCACGAAAAAAACCAGAAAACCATTTTGCACATGTGAGAATGCGACAGAAGTGGCAGAGAATCACATCTAGTTGCACAAACAAAATGAGAAAACAGAAAGGTGAAGTGAAATGGAGAACTGAGGAAACGCAAAACATGAAGAGGTAATCAGTAAAGTCAAGAAATTGATGTTCTTTGGTTCATCATAGGCCATTATTACTATACAAATATTTACTAGAAATACTTTCTAGTACATCTAAGAAGAGGTAACCCATGAGTTTAGTCCACCATCCAAAACAAGAAGCTTGTCACTATCAACCAAAACTAGCTCACCCGAACACATGTCAAGAAAAAACAAACCATAGCACAACAAAGCATATGATAAGTTGATAACCCACAAACTATTCACCTACAATGGTGTTGAAGCGAGGACGAGGTCAGAAGGGATGTTAAACCATCCCACGATGTTCCATATGCCACATCTAACGATATCTAAAAGACTAGTGATGTCAATGTTATATAAAGATCCCTTGATCACAAACATAGAAAGAAAATTCAAAGGTTATCAACCAAACCACTTCAATTAAGGCATCTCTTGCTCAATTTTCATAAGAGACTCACCCTCTTCTACCAAAGGTCTCTTATTGCAACACCAAATCATTTGCCTTCTACAAAGAAATTACAGAACTTTTTTCCTGTCCTTTAGGCAGTTAATCAAATTGGCAAACCAACTTAAAATAGCTCTCACTGGGGACCAGGAAGCAGTAAGGTGAACCAGAGAACATATACTCATGTCTCATTGGATAGTGGGTTGGCTGTTGGCGCTTTACATCATCTTAAAACACAAACCTAAAAGCTGCAATATATAAAGTAGTTAGCATTAAGGAACCAAAAAAATTGGCAACTTTCAAATGAGTCCACATTGTTCAAAATGAGTGAAGGTAAATTTAGTCCAATAACAACCTCGGCATCGAATCAGACATGCCTTCAAACCACAATAATCACCAAATTTGCAACTAGGAAGCATTTCAGGTTGCAAAACAGTGTTGATATTTTAATGAGGTTCTCAATTTTCAAATGTACTAGTGATTCACATTGATTTCAGCTCAAACACACACACATTCTAGTTACACATTCACATTCATCAAAAAATCACATCCCTAAGTCATCATCAACTTACCAAAGCCGAATTCATAAACCCGCCAGACCGTTATCCGGGGACCCAAACTCAACATGATGTCAAGCATTCTCATAAGGAGTCTTATATCAACCGGCCTCGTCGTAGTATAAACAATCCTCTCGTAGGCGCCACGCCTCTCAACAACAAAGCCTCTGATCCATCAAACTACTCTCACTACCCTTCACTTCACCCTCCTCATTCTTCAACTTAAACATTTATTAACTCCATCCACCTCCACTTCTGCACCTGTTCCCATTAATCTTACTCACAAACTCACTATACGGCACGAATAAACGTCGTCGACGGCTTCGGTTCTGACCCCGGTAACGAAATCCCCGGCCTAGAAGCCGCCAAACAAACATCACAATCCCTAATTGCAAAAGCAATACCCCAATTTCTTGAGCTTGTATCATGGCTGCCACCTCCATTTCCCGCCCACCACCTCTGAACCACTCTTCCCTTCTTTCTCCCTTTTCGGTGTCGAATTCGATGAATTCGACGTCGAAGAACTCGAATTTGAGCCTCCATTTTTCCCTTCCTTCGTATCTTTTTCTCAGAAGAGTTCGAAGTTGAGGTAGAATCAGTGTCTTGCTCATAAGAGCTATTGGCGCGAATTCTAGTAGTACTACAATTAAAATTACGTACAATTTCCTCTCCTCCATGAATTGGAGAAATCTCTTGAAGCCGAAACCCTAAATTGACGATACGAATTGCTATAATCGACAAGTTGTTGAAGAATTTCGCAGAAATTCGAGAGTGAAACCCTAGGGATGAAGGACTACAGAAAGTAGCTTAATCCCTGGCAGTAATAGCTTGGTTTATAGCAAGGATTTGAGGTGTGGAACATTAGGTTTTCGACAATTGCTGCCATTTTTGTGGAAAAATTCAAAACCCTACAAATTTGGGATTTTTGTGAATGTCGAATTAATTTACAAATCGTACAACAAAAAAAAAAAAATTAAGCTTTTGAAGGAAAGAAAGAACCTTTAATTTTTTGTGAATGTAGTTTTGAAAAGATAGGAATTTAAGATGTTTTGATGAGAGGCTTTCTTTTTCTTTAATCTTGGAATATTGACCGTTGATATGATTCTTTTTAGTTTAATGGTTATTTAACCGTTGATTTTGTAAGATGATATTTACGTTTCAAGTAAAATGTTTTTTTTTTTTTTTTTGTATGTAAGAGGTTAAGGAATTAAAGGATATAAATACAATGCAAAGTACTAAACTACAGAATTTATTAGGTGGTGTGTACTGAAAATTAAGCATAATGACTCGAAAACATCATTTTTAATTGGATGTAAATTAATTTAATTGTAATGATAAGAGTTACAAACAAAAGAATACATTGCTTAAAATGAAAACTTATATGAATTATGATAAAATCATATGTTAGTGGATATATAAAGTTTAATCTCACTAATTTTTCCATTATCCATTATGTTGTTTTTCTTTTATTTCCTATTCTTTATTTCCAACCCGAATATTATGAGTACTCTAATCGAAGTATAATTATGCGAATTGAGAGTGTATGTCTTAGCCTACTAGGAGTGCTAATTAATTATGGGGTTTTGAACTTTTGATGTTTTTTTGATTCTATCCTTTTTTATTTGATTATTGGGTCCCATCTTGGTATTGAATGGTTTAGAAGTTTATCTTTAAAAACAATCCACTGTACCAAGTTTTAACATCTGAGGTTTGTGATTGATTCATATGCCAATGGGCCAATGCCCAAGTGGTGTGATGATGGACCATTTTTCAGGTTTGTGAATTGTGTATTCAGTTTCACGTTAAGTAGAACCGTAAATCGTGTCATATATTTTAATGTCTGCTGTCACTTACTTAATGGGTTAAATCAATTAATCCTAACTCGACCTATTAATAAACGAGTGTGTCGTGCTAATCCAGTATTGAACGGGTCGATTTCTTTTCGAGTTAGGTGTCATGTGATTTTTACATACTAAAGTAAAAATTAGATGGAATTGGTCGTATCGGTGTATCTACTATTTACTTAAACGGGTTGAACCACTTCAATCAAAACCAACCTGCTTATTAATGGGTCGGGTCGTGTCAACCCGTGTAATTTAACGGGTTATATTCTTTGACCAAAAACCCTTAATAAGAGTCGTGTGTCGTTTGTGTCGTGTTGGCGGGTCATATTACAATAAAACAGGTCTACTTTTAAGTATGTAATTGAACGGTAATCACTTCTGTTCAGTAGATTCCAACCCCAAAACCATTGTCTAAGTTGGAGAAGATATGTGATTCCTCCATGTGCCGTTTTATCCAGTTGGAATATCGCTTAAGTAAAAAATATATATATATACTAACACTCTAAGAAGAGAAGATAAAATAGGATGTTTAACCTTAATTAAATGTGACAATAGTAGTAGTAAAAGCGATAAATAGCAATCCAACTTTTATATTCATGAATTTGACGATTATTTGGGTGGCACATTAGCACATTAGATCTTCCCATAATTTTAATTATGAAAAAGTGTCTTATCACACCAAATAATGCAAGATGGGGACATCACTTTCACTAAAATACGTCCATGCATTGCAATTTGGCATAAGACCGAATTCCCTCACTAGTTTTCCTCATCTTCATCTCCCATTATATATTTTATTACCTCAAAGTGACCAATGATTGTATGTTACCTTTTAGTATGCTGTGTAGATGCGTATATGACTTACTTATGTTTGTTTTAATGGAAAATAATTTTCAAATAATAATAGTTAAATTATAAAAAAATAAATTGAAGGATAGGGAGGGGGGAGGACGTAAGGAAAAGAAATAGAAGAGTAAAAATAAGGTGAAAATGTGTCATACTTGTTTTATAAAGAAATTTAAACTTTTCTAAAGAAGTTTTTCACATTTCAGAAAAATTAATTTCCATTCCTTCTCAAGATAAATAAAAGAAAATGAGGAATGATGGTAAATCATTTCCTCCAAAAAAATACTCTTTTTATCTTATCTAAAAAAAGTGAGCAAACGATTAATCTTAGGAAGAAGTTGAATCTAAATATTCAAAAGTGAACAAGTACATTCCTAATTCAAAGTGGACCTGGTGTGCAAGAGTGCATTTAATTGATTGGAGCTTAAAATCATTTTAATATGTGTCAAAAGACTCTAATCCAAGTAATCATAAAATTTATGTTATACATCATGCAACAAGAAGTTTTCTTCGAATGATTTTTTTTTTAAGGAAAATGATATTCATCGCCCATGGCTGTTTTATAAGAAAGGAAAAGTGAATAAAGTTAAATCAAGCATTAAGATCCTGTTCTCCTTATCTTATTTTTACTTATTTTCACAAAAATAACCTCAGTTCAGCAAAAATCAGTTTTAATCCTTAATAAATTGGTTAATGATTTCAGTAAAAAAAAGTTCAGTTCAGCAAAAATAAGTTCAGATAAGTACGAATAAGTTCAATTCAGCAAAAATAAGTTGAAGAGAACTAACCTAAGTATTTCAAATAATGTAAAATTTTGCCGTGAAATTTTAAAATGTTTTATTTTAAGAAATGAATTTAATACTCCATATCATTTCCCTTTTGTTTAAATGAAGAGTGTCATGTTAATGTCCCGTAATGTCACTTGAAAACATATGCTTTTTTATTTATTTCATCAATCATAATGAAGATATGATTTTCCTGGCTATTACCTGGCAAAGTTACAAATGACACATTTAATTTTCTTACAAGGGTTGGAATAACACAATTCACTCATTCAGTCCATCACACATAATTGCACATTCAATCTTGAATTCCGGTAGATAGAAACGTAGCAATGTAGCATAACATTAATACACTGGACCACTGGGGAAAGAAGGTATGAGTTGCATTTTTACCATCTTCTTGACTCTGAGACTTTTGCTCGCTAAATCCACGAAATATTCCTCCAGTGCTCCCTAACATACTTGCGCCACTTACATGTGATAAAATAGCAAGATTGGAGCTTATAAATGCCCTGTGCCAGAGCTTTGTTCCCTATCCTCAAAATACAACCCCCAATGCTGTCCGGAAAACTACATATTTGGCCCAGCAATGCCAGAGGTACTGTGGTGCAGAGCGCCACTCCCTCAAAAGATGCATACTTGCAACACTTCAAAAGCAACAAGAGGGAGGAAGAGATTATTGGAAGCGAAAACGGCAAGCAACAGGAATTTTGGGTTCTCCAAGTTCACAAGGCTTGTGCTCGAGCAAGGCGTCCTGCTGCCGCATGCCATGATACAAGAGATCCATGAAAACATTTACATACTTCGCTTTATCCTTCGTTTGCAGAGAATGATATTAGAAACATACAGACATCTTATTCCTAAATATAGATGAACCTCATTGACTAACAATGAAGAACAAGGCATAGCTTACCTTATAATCCAAGTAGTAAGCGTGCTGCAAAACGAACAAACAGGATAGGGTTAGATTATGATTGTATTTGCTTTAAAAAAAAATAGTTGGTATATATTGCCAGAACAGAAATAGAGATTTGAAAGCAAGAATTACCTCCCAAACATCCACAAAATGATGGGCTGCCAAAGAATGAAAATTGAAATTAAATCACATCTATAATCCTTGCCTAAAAGAAACTACTCTGTACATTGAAATATAATTACTCGAAGGATGTCTCACGATATCATCCCAAAAATGGGGTAATTGCATTCGATGTCTTAACCACTGAAGCTCCTTCTCGTTCTCTTCACTATAAAATCATTTAGAAATGTTAAGCATGCCGAGAATGTTACCACCCAGTTGCAAAACACATATGTAAACAAATAAACAAACACAAAATACACAACCAAAATAAACCCAACACAGCCAATGGTTAAACAGATGCCAAAGATCTAAAACTCCTTGAGTCTAGCAAAAAAAAAAACAAACAATAAATAACAACTAAAAAAAACACAAAACAACAAAATAACAAAAACAAAACCAAGAAACAAACAAAAATAAAACAACAAAAAAAAAGAAAAAAAAAAAAAACAAAAGGAAAAGAAAATAAAAAAAATAAAAAAAAAAACCAAAAAAAAAAAAGAAAAAAAAAAAAAAAAAAAAAATCAAAAATAAAAAAAACGAAATAAAATAAAAAAACAAAAACACGAAAAACCCAACAAAAAGAAAAGAACAAAACAACAAAAAAACCCCGCAAACAACACAAAACAACAACAAAAAAAAAAAAACAAACAAAATAAAAAACCAACACAAAAAAAAAAAAAAAAAAACACCAAGAAAAACAAAAAACACAACCCACCAAACAAACAAAACAAAAAAACCAAAAAACAAAAAACAACACAAAAAATAAAAAACACCAAAAAAATAAAAAAAAAACCAAAAAAAAAACCAACATCCACCAAAAAGAGCGTGGAATCAAAAATGAAAGAAAGGGGGGGGGGGTGGGGGGAGGGGGGGGGGGGGGGGGGGGGGGGGATTGGGGTTGGGGGTGGGGGGGGGGGTGGAGGGGGTGGGGGGCGAAACAACACACAAAAAAAACAAAACAAAACAAAAAAAAAAACACACAAACAACAAAAAAACAACAAAGCCAAACACGCAAGAAACACAAACCCAAAAAAACAAAACCAACAAAAAAGACCAAAACAAAAAAAAAAAAGATTGGAAAATGAGCTATTAATGTTGAAAAGAAGTAAAAAAACATGTCAAAATTCGGATACACACCAACCAAACCAACCAGAACCAAAATTGTGTCATGCTGCCTCTATAAACTTTCCTGAAGTCTGCAAAGAAACAAAAGCTTTTTCAATCTGTCGAAGAAGACCAAGTGTTGGAGAACCCCCACCTCCAGGTTGCATAGAGTCCCAGAAAAATTCCTGATCTCCCTACCTGAAATTGTTTACATTCATAAAAATTTAAGCTATAAACAAATAGCCACTCCTTAAGCATCAAACTGTTAGAAAAGGGTTGTCCAATGTAACGAAGGTATATGAAGCACCCAAAAAAAGAAAAAAAAGGAAAGGCATAAAAGCTACAGATTAACTTTTCTTTGGGACCATTCTTAAAATATTAACCCGTAAAAATACTTAAGTGCCAAATGCAGGTCTCATTTTCTACAATAAAAAATATGAACTGCTACATGTTTTCAGAACCAGCCAAAAGTGAAAATCCAGCCTAAAGTACTTTTGGAAAATGAAGATAAAAGGTGCTGAAACTGAAAATAAAAAGAAAACTGTTGTCCCCCCCCCCCCCCCCCCCACCCCCCCCCACCCCCCCCCCCCCAGAAACCCCAAAAACCCCCCCACCACCCCCCACCCCCCCCCCCCCCCCCCCCCCCCCCCACCCACCCCCCCCCCCCCCCCCCGCTTTAAAGGAGCAAAGAAAGCGAATACATAAGAATTTTCCAAGTTGCAAAGCATGAAGAGAACGAGCAGAGTGAGCAGGGGAGAAAAGAAAATTGATGGTATCAATGCATTGCCTACTGGAGTTCCAGATAGAAGACATCACTGCCAGGCAATACCACCCATTAGTGTTGCTAGTAAATTGATCAGAGCTCAAAAGTCAAACCAGACTATGAAGAATCTGTGTTTAAACCTAGCTTATTAAACTAAGTATAGAAAACATTGAGGCATAAATATATCAAAAGAAGAAAGCTTCCACAATGCAACCATAGCTGTAATAAGTCCAACCAACAACACTAATACAATACTCTGCAATATGTTCGTATTCAAACCAAAAGGGTAAGCACTTCAGGCAGACTTCATTAATTATAATCGAATAACATAAAGATCCATGTTCAATTGCTCATGCTCATTCTAAAGCCATAAGCCACAATTAAACTGGTCCTGCGATTTCACTGGGAGTCTTACTAGAAATTTAGGGGTTTCAGCCTTCCTAGATATTCTACGTTGGAGTATGGACGTGTGGTTGTTTACTTGTTTCAGTGGCTGACCCAGTCACCTTCAAACCAGGTTAAGACTCTCAAGATCAAAGTTTGACCTCCTCCCTTCCATTTCCAACAGCCTTTCCATTTCCAACTGCCAACACTCAATAAAAAGCCAGTTGTATGTTTACTCTAGTAAAGTTAAGCATCAGTTTGGTACATCATTTTTCAAGCATCCTCTGAAAGATTCCATGACAGTTAAAATGCACATAATGCTAACTTAGGAACCTTAGAATCATTCAACAAAATAGATGGTATAGCAGCCCAATAATTCTGGCCATACTAAAACAAAGCTCAACAGAAGTAAATTGTTTGGAAGTGATAAAAAGTATATTAGTCACTTCAAGCATGGAAAGCAAGTCAACAGAGATGAGGATAACAGGTGCAACTGTGCAAGTACAATGATATGCTGTTGCCACCATAACCTGTAGGAGGAACAAAGTGCTGCATATGAAATTTTTAACCCATGGTTCACACGTAGACCACTAGAAAGTAAAAAACTAGACCTCACAAATAGGCAAGACCGCAAGACATACCCCTCGCCTACATCATTCTAAATATTGTAATCTAGTTAAAGGAAACTTCAAAAGCTATCAGAGACATAGACTGCATGTTCTATTAGCTCTACTAATAGGAAATAAGATACAATACGGAGTATTTCAGAAAGAAGCAACTATTATATAGATGTATTCAGTATTTTTGCTACATGAATGTACAAAACTCACCTGAGCAGCATCATTGAATTCTGGAAAGGGGTTTCCATAATTGTATGTTACTTTCACAAGCTCGTCCATAGTATAGCCATACAGTAAGTCACTCTTACTTAAATGTCTATTCAAAGCTTCAAGGTAACTTCTATGATGCTCTCCCCAGTGTACCCCTAGAGTTTTCTGGCTCATATATGGTTCTAATGCATCCTGCAAATCATAGAAAAAAAGAACATGCTTAAGTAAAAAAAAAGAAAAAAGAACACCCAAGAAATCCAAACATATAAAGTAATAAATATAGATATTAGATAGTCACAGGGAAATACATATAGTTGTCATGTATGTGTCAAGCATATAAAAGAAAGATATGAGGATAATATAAAAAGAAAAATGAAGTATTCAATTATCTAAAACTTAATGTATAGTTTTTTTTAAGTTAGAATGGCAACTTCACCAAAATCACATGCAACATAATCATAACTAGAAAACAAAATTAATCCGTATATGGGATGCAGCGTAGGGCTCCACTCCATATTGTATACACAAAATACGTTGACATATTGGTATCATGAGGTTTTAAGAAAAAAATCCCCTAGAAGTTTAGAGCTAGCATCAGGGTTGAAAGAAAGGCATCAGATTGAAAGTCTACTATAAATCAATGCTGGTGCTCAAATTCAAAACCATCAAAAATCATCTTCATATTCAAACCACAAAAACAAAAATATGATTTAAAAAAACTCCGTGATGATAACTTACAAGGTCATACAGAGGCTTTTTCATCCCATAGTATGCAATGACGCCAGTCCTTCTCTTTGGTCTTTGATGCCTTCTTTTCTGCTGCACAATTAACGCCATTAGATAGACAGCAATATCTTTCGTAGCTTCCATCAATAATTATGTAAAGTCTCCCTCGATATAAACAACAAAGAACAGACACAATTACTGATAGAGTATACAAATGATTTATGGGCCTCAACGATCAGCTTAGGCTTTTGGTTGAGTTGGTCCTCTAATATGGCATCAGTGCCAACGTGACTCCAAGGTCACGAGTTCAAATCTAATCCACTCTTCACCTTCATGTGGAATAATAATTAGCTTTGAGTATGGGAGGGCCCAGGACGCATCCACATTTCAAGCCCCAACGGGCTCTCATGTGAGAGGGCATGATTGAGTATATAAACTATTTTTACGCCTCAACCACCAGCTTAAGGTTCCTCTAATAGTTACTTAATCAAATTCCTCAACTTCCTCCATACAATAGCTAAAGGAGGCATGGCTGGGATGCACTAATTTTGAGCTTCGCCCATTATCCTATTCTTTACTAGAATATCTTAAATATTCATCCAACACCGCATAGCAACACTCAACTTTTATGTTGAAGTGATATGAAACAACTAGTACTAAAGGAACTAACTGACATTCATCTTTCGGAAGGAGAAATTTAATTTATACTCAAAAAGTAGTTCGACTAAAATGACTACCTAACCGAAACTCTAACTCTAGTATTCTACCTCCAATTGCCTAACCTAGTTTTTTCCTAACCAAAAATTCACTCAACCCCTATTAACAATCAATGTGCCATTGTGCCTGCAGCCTGCATGTAATATCAAAATAAGCTAATCTAAAATAGACCTAAGCCTGAAACCAACCTATATGATAGGTCACCTAAACATAACCCAATCACCTACCAATTTGATTTGGATGATCTAAATTTAATTTCGAATCAAATGAACAAATTTCCGCTTTTTTTGGTGCATTATTAGGTGCAACCGGTTGTATCGTATACATCATCCTCAGGTGCTACTAAAATAACAGTGAATTTTTAACAATGCTGAAATGCCCACAAAAATACAAGCAAGAAACAAATTACCCAAATTTGAAAAATCAAGAATAAAATACTACAGTACCTATAATAACAGCTTAAAGAGAATTATTTATACCTGATAACAAAAGGATGAAGGTGTAATTCTGGAAGACAATTCATTGGCATGAAGAGGTGAACTCACTGGAATTATAGCACTTAAACTTCCCATTTATTCTGATTTTCCTAATTCAACCTTAATTTAAAAAAAAAAAATAACAAAAATAACACCCAATAAAAATATCAACAGTTTTGTTATGCAATAACTTCACAAAAGAGAAAAGAAAAAAAAAACAAGACACAACTTTTAACAAGAAATTCAACTATAAAGCAACAATTTTGCAAATTAAATTGTTAAATTCAGTATAAAAAGAAAAAAAGAAATTGCAAATTATGAGTTTAGCAAATTATGAAGAAGAATATAAGAGCTTACCAGTGAGATAATTTTAGGGCTTGAATTTTTCTGGAGGAATTTTTTTTTAATATGTTTTTCTTTTATTTAATTTTGATTTGGATATGGCGCCTTTGTTTACAGTTACAGAGTAATTCGGTAACCACTAACCAGCTAACAAGAGATAGCGGGCCATTTATCGGGCTTATGTTTGGCCTTGGACTAACACAGTTCATTTTGTTGGGCTTAAGCTTGGTGTACTCGGCATTAGTTTTTATGGGTAACTTTTACATAAAACTAAATGTTGTGCTGAAAATTTTAGGATAACAAATTGACGCTAAGAGCCTAAGAGTTAAGACTGTGCGTGTTCATATGATCAATAATCGTTGGAAATATCTATCAAAATAAATTTTAGAGATTACGTTTTTATTTTTCATCGTTTTAACCAGTTGTTTAAAAAAAAATTGCAATTTCAAGCCTAACCAAAGACTACCCATGTGTGTAATTGACACACATATATATATCTTAACAAATGAATGAGTATTATCGGATACTCTTATGTGTAAGAAGCATAGCTATGTGCCTATGTGTATAATTGGCACATATATAAGAAGCATATTTTGTGTTTATATTTCTACCTAGAGTGACATCCCATTGAATTGAACGTTCTGAATTCATATTCCAATCACAAGAGCAATTTGAATTATATCCAAGTTTATATAAGGTAATCTTTCTTTACACAATGTCAGCCGTAATTTTATGTTTCCTCGATTTTTATATCACACTTCTACGGCATAGAAAATAAAAAAATAGGAAGGAAACATAAAATAAAGCCTCTTATTTCAGTGTACGACCTTGGTTTTGTGTATGCAATAAAATAGGAAGAAACAATAATAAGAAAGGAAATTATGAAAGGCCTAAATTGAAGGACTATAATGATCTACGTGAGCCAAACAATCCAATGCTTCTAAAAATGAAAACATTTGACCATATTCTTTTCTCGAAGAAAGAGAGGAAAAATGAAATTGTTAGAAGTGTATGTATCAACATCTTTTATGATCAATTATTTTGTCATTATTTCCTTCATTTTTCTTAAATTTTCTAAATTTCTTTATAATTTCATCTATTTTTGATATTTTATCATCATTTCTTGTTGTTTTTCAATAAAAAAAAAAAAAAAAAAACTAATAATTTGTATTGCATTTACACACCACCATGAGAAAACTAAAATCCTACATCCAAGAAATGGGGATTGACACCAATGGTGTTAAAATCTTGGTTAATGCAAGTTTTCAATATTTGACAAAAACATGTTATCAATGGGCAAAAGATCACCCTCTTGTTTCATGTGTTTTAATATTCTTTTATCTTTTGTACATCTTCATCCCTTATCTTTTCAGCATACTCTTCTATACCTTCCCTTTGGTAATTTGCTTCGCAATCCTCCTTGGAGGACCGAGTTTTAGCATCGAAAATCATGGACAATGTATACAAAACGAAATGACTACTACCACCACGACCAGCAATGGTAATAATAGTCTTGATGTCAAATTCATTGATCATAATAAAATGAGTAGAAGAACATTGGGGAGACAATTACAAGACAACCTCCTAAATGATAACATTTTCGAGAATGAAACCAAGAATAATACGTGCAATAATAAAGTTGAGGATAAACATAGTACTAGTGTATCTGATACAGAACCATCACAAAGTGATGATGATGATGACGAAGATGGGGAACAAAATAAGAAGAAAAACAAGCTTGTGGTAGAATGGACAGAAGATGATCAAAGAAATTTAATGGACCTTGGTTCATCGGAGATTGAGAGAAACAAAAGGTTAGAAAGCTTGATTGCTAAAAGAAGAGCGCGAAAATTATATAGTATGCAACCAAGAAAGAATGATTATTACACCAGTTTGTTAGATGATCAAAATGATGAACAACATGTGTTGTTAGGATCAATAGACACGCTTCATGTGTCAAGGGGAGAGACCGAAGGTGGTGAACACCAACAGCCAGGTTCAGCTCCTTCGGTTTTGTTGTTTCCTACGCGAAATCCTTTTGATCTACCTTATGATCCATGTGAGGAGAAACCTATTCTTAGAGGAGGTAGTTTTGATGAAGAGTTTTTTTCTGATCAACAACCACAACAACAACAACAACAACAAAGTTCATATATCAGTAATAACAGTTACAATCATAGTGAAGTGAGTTTTATGGATGATTTTAAGGATGATCTTAATCTTAGGTTTCCTAGCTTCTTGACAAGGCCAAGGGAGGTGTTTGGTTCACCAGGATTCAGCCGATTTAGAAGAGAGTCCGGTAAATTTTTATTTTTATTTTTTTGGTATATATGCACTAGTTCCTTCGTCGTAAAATATTTACAACTTCGTTTATTTTTCATGATTATTAAGACAATAATTTGGTGATTATTATCATTGTATAATTACGTACAAATTATTAGATAATCAATAAATATATTGAGAATATACAACGTAAAGAATTTGTTGATTTCTCATATATTAACGAGAAATGTGTTTAGAGATTGAAGAAGAACGTAATCAATGTCAAATGTATCTATATTAAAGAACTACCTAGTATATGTTTTGTTTTGTCTAATTTAATTGATTTTTTGGGCACAAGTTGAATGATTTTTCTTATAATTATAGATGAAGAAAGAATTAAGGAGATGGCAGAAGAACTATCCATCAAACAAGGTACATTTTTTACCCTACTATCCAATTATCTATATTGTACATCTGTACACTAGGTAGGTAGGCAGGCTAGCTTGTGTTACTACTCCTATCTCCAACACTGTGTTCGAATTGAATTGAAGAAAAGTTTTGAAGGAAAGGAAAGCAGAATAATAGGATTGCCAAACGGGGAGGGAAAAGAAAGCTAAGAGATTTATCAAGGATAGTGTTTATTAAAGAGAGTTGTTTTGTAAGCACTAGTTGTTCTTTCGTCGTAAAATTATATTTATAATTTAATTTATTTATTTTTAATGACTATTAAGACAAAAAATTGATGATTATTAATATTAAATTATATAATTATATACATATTAAATAATTAATAAATATATTGAAACTATACCACATACAGTATTTGTTGATTTCTCATATGTTAGCGAGAAATGTGTTTATAAATTGAAGAAGTAATTAATGTAAAATGTATCTAGATTAAAGAACTACGTGGTATATGTTATGTTTTGTTTTAATTGATTTCTTGGGCATAAGTTTAGTGGTTTTTCTTAAAATTATAGATGAAGAAAGAGTTAAGGAGATGGAAGAAGAACTATCCATCAAACGAGGTACATCTTTAACCCTATTATCCAATTATCTATGTTGTACACTATCAATTAGCTAGGTAGGTAGGTGGGCTAGATTGTCTTACTACTCCTATCTCTAACACTATGTTCGAATTGAATTCACAAAATTTTGAAGGAAAAAGGAGGGGAAGAGGGGAGAATAGGATCGAGGCGAGGAAAAAGAAAGCTAAGAGAGCTCCATTTTCTATCTAAAACTCTCCAATTTTTGAACAATTTTGTTTATGAAAGAGGGGACAGAAAATGGATCTCTAGCTCCCTCTCCTCTACCTTATTTCCCTAGCCAATAATTCATATATATAAGCTAGGGAGCTTTTCCCTTTTCCATCCCTTCTCCATTTCCTTGTATCCAAACAATAGGTTAAGTTTTTTTCCACTAATTCACTTTTTTTTTCAAATGAAGAAAAACGTAATATTCATATAGCTGAGTCTGGCACTGTTATTTTTTTGAAAAAATAATAAATCACCTTGCATGAAGGTCACTTATAAAAAAAATGTGCCAAAATTAGTTGTTTATATGCTCAAAGTTTTATAGTTCCTACTAATTTCTTGTTGTGTTATTCTTATATAGCTCAACTAAGCAAAATTCAAGGTGATGGACACCATGATAATGAATCCTCTAAAATACAACCTTTTGAAGAAGATCAAGAACCTCGACAATTCGAAAACCCATTTGCAACCCATGATGATTCCATAACTTATAATGATCTTACAATCTTATCAAGAAGTAAAGACAACGAATTAAGAACCTCAAATGATGATGAAGAAAACATATTTCACAGTGGATCAAACCTAATCAATTCTAGTACTAAAGATGATGAAGTAGCTCATCAACAACCCATACAAGAGCATTTTGTGGCGACTGATCACAAAAGACACATCGACGATGAGAATGACAAGGGAAGCTCTTCATCATCATCTTCATCTTCTTCGCCATCCCCATCATCATCATCATCAAGTGAGGTGACTACTTTTAATGCATCAAAGAATGAAGCGTTTAGAAACTCAGTAAGAAAAGTTCTTACTTGCTTATCATTTCCAAGGAACACCAAAAGTGTGGTATTAAGTGATTCTACTAATCTTCTAGCATCTCATACTAGTCCTACCAACACTATACCCACAAAGATGCAGGTATTCATCATACTATACAATATTAGTCCAAAGTTGGATTTTTTTTTTTCCGTAAATAATAGAATTGTATAATACATCAATATATTAGGTGCATCGTTTTTTGGACAAGTCACACTGTGAATTTAACACGTTTTTTTCATCATTTTTAATGAGAACATGTACAATAACAACTAGAAGAAATAATGATAACCAATAGATAATGCATAACATATAGCAAATTTTGGCCTTTTTTCCTCGCCTATTTTGTTTTAATTACTAGTTTATTTTTGCACCTAGTGTTCACTAGTTCAACCAATATAGCTAATGGCCGATGCTTAAGATTAGTTTATTCTATCAGATAACATATTAGATATGCGTTTGAATTAGTAGTTACATTTTAGTTAGAGATTAATTAAACCAAGTTTGCATATGTAGTAAATAACTTGATGGTTACACTCTTGCTTAATTGAAATCATGTCATCACTTAACAACCCTTATCTTTGGAATGTATATAGGAGCGATCAATATACACAAGACCTCGTCATATGTCAAATTTCTCAATTGCATCAGACATGCAAGTTGAGGTCTCAGAAGCAGGCTCCCCAACAACAGCTGCCACGGGACACCAGACCTCTCTAACCGACGAAGACTCATCATCATACGACGGCGATGTTGAAAAAGATGTTAACTCAGGCGACGAAGATTTATGGAGTACATCACCTCATCCAATAACATTACGCGAATCAAATATGGTTAACAATAATTATCTTAAGTTACCTCCTTTACTACAAGATCCTGATAAAAGTAACACTACATGTTCTTTAATAAAGAACTTGTGTAAGAAAGAAAGTTGTTGTCATTATCATAACCAAGATGAAGATGATAATGAAAGACTTGAGGTTGATGTGAATAGTACTAATGGAGATATAATGGAGTCGAAATCGCCAACATCGTCATGTTCAGAAGGTTTGACATCTCATATGCAGAGTAAAGTAGAGCATCTTGCTGAATATTTGGCTAGTTTGCCTCCAACTCCTAGTGAATCTTGCTCTAATGATATTATTGAGGTAATGCCTTGTTAAACAGTTTTGCAAAACTCTTTCTTACAATCACTTGTTTTTTTTTTTATTTTAGTTGACAATTTCTTAGGAAAAATAATGCGATGGATGACATGTTTTATTATAATGTTTGGTCAGTCCATTTGATAGAAGAATTGTTGAATGCTACAAAACTAATCAATCATGAGAAACACAACTACTTCTTTTTTATTACAATTGTAATGCATGATTTACACTATAATTTTACCGTTTTGAAAAATTTCACATAAAAATGTTATTAACAACAAGGGATATGATAAATAGGATTGCATAAAATATAAATGTGATTATAATCTTATAGAGTATATAATAAACTATTTTCGGGCTTCAACCATTAGCTTTAGTGTGACGTAAAAATTACGAGTTTAAATCTCATCCATCTCTCCTTTCTAGGTGGGATTAATTATTAAACGCTAGGTATGGGGCTCATGATGCATCCACACTTCTAGCCCAATAAGCTCTTGTGTGATGTGGCGTGATAGAGTATATAAACTATTCATGAGTTTCAACTATTAGTTTGAGCTTTTGGTTGAGCTGTCCTCTAATATGATCATATATCATATAGGATGTGGAATCATCTTATATGGGAGAGCCAAGCGCGACGGAGGCAACACAGGTTCATGAATTGTATCAAATGTCTGAGATAATTATTAAAAACAAAGAAGATTTAAAAGAAGTAGAAGGATTATCTCAAGGAAGTAGTGAAGAAGGTACTGTTACAAGTAGCCCTATTGAGGCACCAAGAGATAAGAGCTCAAGTTCTTATAGATTCAAAGCATGTCATCAACTCAATGCAAATGATGTAGATCAAGGTCAATCTATTGCACAAGGCAACCATTTAAGAAGAATTGAGGTAAAAGTTAATAATGCACTAATTACTACCGAGTGTCGAAGTAGATTAACTTGTTTTAAAATTAATATGAGAACATCATAATTTTCATATTGATACACAAAATAAGGTAATCAAATGACATTTTTGTGCAATAGTGTGTGTCTACGCATTAAAAAAAATATGTTGTCTCAAACTTGTGTACCACTGTACCATTGAATATCATTGGTCCAACTCATTAATCAAGTAAGAGAGAGAAATTATTTTTAAATTTTCAGTTTACAAAATAAAATAAAAAGTAGTTATTTTTATGAGGTGGACCAATTAAATTTGGTAGCACACATTTGTGGTACAACATATTCTGACTCAGCTACGCATAGTGGGAGTCTGGGGGAGTGAGGGGGGATAGTATGTCATTTGAAAGGAAACATATTACTTTTTCCATAATATCTACTGATGAAATAATGCCATTTGATTTACTGATATTGGCAAATCAATGTTTTTTCCATGTTATTAACTAAGAAATTATCTTTGTTACAACTATAATCTAAAGGAATTCATAAATATGTTAAAGTTTATTTCCCCTTATGAATTCGATTATAGGAACAAGACGAATCTACAGCCACACATGAGAATGAGGTCGTGATTCCTGATTCATGTTCTACTACTTGTCAAGAAGAACTCTTTGATCAAACAAGATTAATGGATGACATGAAATTTACACCACAAGATCAAGTTCAAAGCGAGGAAACACATGAGGCACATTGTAACCACGTTATTAATGTAAGTATATACTAACTCCGTAACACAGTAGGTGCAACAAAAGGATAATATTTGTCAAGTCATAGTTTGTTGCATCTATTGTGTTTCTAATGTAGTACCTATTATTGCTCTTAATAATTCTTAATAATTGCACTTCCTTGCTCCCATTTGGCGTTTATCTACATCTACATCACTTACACTTCCTTTGTTTTTCTTTTATATAACAGCATTAGAATTTGACATGTGATTGAAGGAATAACAACAGAATAAATGATGTTTATTATGCATTCATATGCATGAGTGCATCATCCTTTCATAGCGTGAACACCAGTTAAAAAAAGGTATGTTGCAATTAACTTGCAACTTTATGTTGATATTGATAAAAACATTGCAATTAAGGAAAACACCAAAAATAAAGATTTTCGTTTAGATTATACTATTCTCTAAGAGGAAATAATAGTTTCTCACTATCAATGCTTATTTAAATAATATCATCTTGTGAATTTACTGAAATGGGTATGAAACAAATAAAGAAAACCCATAAACGTGTTTGTATTGGTAATTGCCAGTTGATATGTTAACAAATA
Source organism: Suaeda aralocaspica (assembly GCA_016808085.1). Lineage (NCBI taxonomy): Eukaryota > Viridiplantae > Streptophyta > Magnoliopsida > Caryophyllales > Amaranthaceae > Suaeda > Suaeda aralocaspica. Next base: position 4,937,110 of record PYUH01000120.1, on the reverse strand, counting down.
AATACACAACTCTTAATCTTGTTTTTATTTACCGAAATGCCACTTAATATGTATTGGAGATATATTCTCAATATATTGTTGGCATAACAAAAGATAAAGTTTGTCAAGACAGAAAATTAGAATTAGCCATAAATATTGCTATATTGTTAACTAATATCTTTAGTTAGGATAGTTTTCTTAATGCATATATAAAAGACTTAGACCCTGCTTATGTAATTCAATATCATTAATATTCATCTTTCTCATAGTTTCAACAATATGCATATTTAGTGATAAACTGGGTAGTCCTCATTTTCTAAGAATGATATATCATAAAGTTTGAATTTCATTTTGAAATGAGCATTGATCATTACCATGGGTGAATAATCAACATGTTCATGTTGCTAACATTCTTAAGCTATGATGAATAGGGTGGTATATCTAATTCTGAGGAGAGCGCAAAAGCTCGAGCTATTGATCATTTGTATGCATCAAAAGGCAATGGGCTTAAAGAAGATTGCCACATTTGAATCGACAACAACAGAACAATTTTACGTCGAATTAGTTCGTTAATTGAACTCTTTTAGGCTAATTAGATTTTAAAGTTAAAATTCTAAGTAATATTTCAGGGTTTCAAAGAGCATCACTTGGTGTTTGATTAGCTTAATTAGAGAAAGTTAACATATAAAAAGTTCGTGGTTAGGAAGTTCACAAGTAGTTTTTAGTGAGAGTGATCAAAATTCAACGGTAAATGTATAGTATTGTAGATGAGGTAGATGTCTTTTGAACATTGTGACATCAATGTAATGAAGCTAGAGCTATGAATTTAATTGTGTTTGTGTAAACAATCTTTTTAATTATTATGATTTGATACTTGATTATTATATAATGTGGAGTACGGATTAACAAGTTTGAACAATTTAATACAATGCAAAGCTACCAAATACTTGATGATGTAGTTGAGTTCTTTATCATATTTGACAATTATCAAATGCCAAGTACAAAATTCGGGTATTAGTCATACAGTCAAACTACTCAAGATAAGTGATAAAGTTTACTAAGGTTCTATTCTCCTCAACTTATTTTTGTTGATCTGAACTTATTGTTGCTGAACTTAACTTATTTTTACTTATCTGAACTTATTGTTGCTGAACTTAACTTATTTTTACTTATCTGAACTTATGTTTGCTGAACTGAATTTATTTTTGCTGAAATCCTTAACAATTTATTAAGGATTGAAACTGTTTTTTACTGAACTGAACTTATTTTTGCTGATCTGAACTGAACTTATTTTTATTAAAAATAAGTAAAAATAAGACGAGGAGAACATGGCCTAAATTATCTCACTATCATTGTATCACTTCATCTAACTATTTTCGTTCATTAGAGGCAAAATGGTAATTTAAAACCCATTCTTCATCCCCTAACTTATACTACTCCCCTTTTGGTATAGAATTAGAGAGAAAATGCACCATTTTATCCTTGTTAATTCTTATCCCTATTGTTCTTCTTAGGTTTGATCCTTATCCATCAAAAATTCGAAATGAAATACAATTTTTACGGATTCTACTTACCTACTTTATCCGTCATTTTTACTTACTACTTTTACTATAAATGCAAGTATTAATTTACGTGTTACATTTTTCTTTTGGGGTGTAGTCCCTATATAGAATTTTACAATTATACCTTTATTTTTGTTACCTTCTCATTTAATTTCTTTCTACTTTAAATTTATTTTTATTATCTTCTCAATTAATATTCTACTTTGTTCTCAATCATTGCATTAACTGATGGTCCAATATATTTTATTGTTTTGCATAAAAACTCAATCCAAAAAAGTATGTACTATGTAGCAAGTTGTTTGTTACTGAGGAAGTACTTTTTTGCAAAATTCTCATGCCCACATGCCTAAGACCTTGCGGGAGTGTTTGGTAGGTGGGGATAATGGTTGTGAATGAGACTAATAATCCCAGTGGCCATTAAATCTGTGATGGGTAGGTAGATTTAGAAAGAGAAGGGTAGTAGTGAGAACGAGAAAAATATTATATACTGTATGACACTTATATCTGTATCAGCATCAATATCGGCTAGGTTAATGACTTAATAATTTAGGGGCTGTTTAACAAAACTAGTTGTAGCTGTTAGTTGTAACTTTTGAGTAGATGTTAGCTTTTGATCAGCTATTAATTAGTTGTGAAAGGTGGCTATTGAAAATTAGCTGTCAAAAAAGCTGTTGAAACTATTGGTGTTTGGTAAAATTAACTAGTTATTGACATTATAAAATCAATAAATGGTATGGTATGAATTTCACATATTGGCTTATGTTAATTTGTACTTCGTATTAAGAACATAATGGTTAATGCTAGTAATTTAATTGCATAAATCAAACAGACACAAATAAGTCTCTAGTAATTAAGATTGTCTTACATTCTTATCGAGTAATAGTTCAACAATTACACAAAAATATTCTTCCTTTAGTCTAATAATATATGGGATCTTACTATCTAAGACCAATTGTATACGAGTTTTTGCTAACACACATTATACAAATTACAATCTCCATTCGTATTACCAATTGTGTGAAATGGTCAAGGGAATGCTTGTTTAATTTGTTAACACACATTATACAAATTGCGATCTCATCTTTCCTCTTGAAGAAACATGGGAATAGAAGGAACAAGCAGCACAATAAAAAGAACTCACGCACAAAGTGTCCAAAATAATGAAAAAAATTAGCAAACATAACCCCTAACAATAAAAAATTAGCAAACATGACCCCTGCTAGTGTCCAAATTAATGAAAAATTAGCAAACATGACCCCTGATGCTGACCACTTAATTAAGCAGCCATGTTTTCCATGCCCCTCTTGTCAATTTATTCTTCGCATCCTCCAGGCTCCATTGAAGGAGTATCAATTGAAAAAAATTGTGCGCCACCATTTTTATCTTTCATTTTCAAATGTGAATTTTAAGCTATCTTATAGATTACATCTACCTAATTAAATTTTTTTGTCACTCAAACTCTTACAAGTAACTATTAAAATACACAACACCCTAATAATAACGACAACAAAACAGGAATTGAGAATTTTTGAAATACATGGAATTCCATAAAAAATTTACTGCGTATAATATTAGAATGAATAAAATTTTCAGATTGATTTTCAAATTAAAAAATACTGCATGAGATTGTTAAGTATTGTAGTGGACTTTGTGGGAAAAAAGGGAAGAAAGAAGGTTAATGAAACCGAATGCGTTAGTTGAAAGAGTAGAAAGATGATAGAAGAATAAATAATGGTTGAAAACTACTTTTGACAATTGAACGTTATAATTTATAACGTTTGCAAATAACTCTTCAATCTCTACCTCAATTTCTAATCTCCATTTAAACAACTACCTTGCAAAACCCTATCATTTTTTATTTCCTTAAAAATTTGACATTATCCAATCTCTAATAATTACCTCAAAAACTGTTTAATGAAACGTCACGGCGTCACTAAAAAAAACACGAAAACGGGAAAATAAACATGTACCGACTGTCAGCTTTCTCCCGCCATATATTTTTCATTTGTACGGCTAACAAATCCACTGACAAACAAACCTTCAAATTCTTCCCAAATCCACTCTTTTTTTTTTCCCTCTCAACTCAAACTTTTCTCTAAAATCCCCAATTTCCCCCAATTCATTGAAATTCAATGGAACAAAATTGCGTTTACAAAAACCCTAACTTTTCAATCGAAGAACGAATCAAAGACCTTCTTTCTCGAATGACTCTTCAAGAGAAGCTCGCTCAAATGACTCAAATCGAACGCAATGTCGCTTCACCTCACTCCCTCAAACACCTTGGCATTGGTATGATAACTCCTTAATTCTCGAATTTTCTCTTTCCTAGGGTTTTTGATTTTCCGTGATCAAATTGAATTTTGTTGATTTTTGATTTTTTGTTGTTGTTGTTGTTGTTGTTGCAGGTAGTGTGTTGAGTGCAGGAGGAAGTGCGCCTTTCGAGAAGGCGGTGTCGTCGGATTGGGCTGATATGATCGATAGTTTTCAGAAATTGGCGTTGGAGTCACGGTTAGGGATTCCAATTTTGTATGGTGTTGATGCTGTTCATGGTAATAATAATGTTTATGGTGCTACTGTTTTCCCTCACAATGTTAATCTTGGTGCTACTAGGTTGGTTGATTTCGCCTTTTTCGAAAGTTAATTTGATTTCGTGTTATGTGTTTGAGTTGTGTTGTGAGTGTTTAGTTTGGTGGATTTTGTGCAGGGATGTGGATTTGGCTCGTAGGATAGGGGCGGCTACCGCTTTGGAGGTTAGAGCGAGTGGGGCGCATTACACCTTTGCTCCTTGTGTAGCTGTAAGTGATTTTTAATTGCACTATTCATGAGCGTTTGCCTTTCTTTGTGAAAGTATAGTAGTCGTACTGTCGTAGCCTCGTAGGTATTAGTTTACATTGATGGCACCAATTCGTCCATGGTTTTGTCATATATTTAACGATTATTGTTAGTCCTTAGGGTTGTGTGTATCTTAATTGTTTTGTTTAAGAGGCTCGCTCAACCGATTCGGTTTGGGGTATCTATGTGCTAGGGTAAATCATTGAATTTTAGGTGCATGTAGATGAATGAGTTGTTCCAAGTTGGAAGACTAGAGAGATAATGCCACTTGTTTTTGGGGTTATTCTTTCTATGATCATTTAGTCATGGGATGGAACGACACGGTGAAGAGCATAATTCATAGTTTAGAAGAGTTTTCTATGAGCTAGTAAATAGGTTGCCATTTCTTTTACTTCAGTGGTAGCCCCACATTCAAATTTTATATCTTTGCTAGACTTCAATATGGCATTACCGCATCAGAGATTCGACTTGATTGTGTAAATTTGTGTAAAATACACGGTCTTTTGTGTGGAATTAGATTATAATTTGGTTTCTATCTGGTGCCTAGAGCTCAAAGAGGATTGTTGTTTATTACTACATATTGCCCAAGCTTTTAGGAATGTGAGGTGGAAATGGGTTTGAAATTAAGATTTATTGATATAATCGTATGTAGTTTATGTATGTTCTCATATTCCAGTGATAGAGAATTGAAGAACCAATGGCCCCCTTATAAATCTTGGAAGTCAATTTTTTTGTTGCCGATTACTCGGCTTGTAGTCAATTTTCATTTTCTTAAAGTTTAGGGACAACCATCCCTACATATTGCATGGGCTACACAATTAGATTTACACTATTGTAGTAAAAGTGATGATTAATGTGTTAAGTGTAAGGTTCAATCAGTCAAGCCCTTATGCAGCAAATGGGGTCGGCTACATAAACCAACCCCTTTCCCTCGGATGCTCTTAGATCAAGTGCCACATGCTCTTGCTAACCCAATTTTTTTGAGGCTCTAGTTTCTTTTTTGTTTCTAGTGGCAGGGCTAAAGTTGAAGCCATTATGAATTCTTAATGGTAATTATGTTGGATGATTTACTTTAATATGTTGTAAAAAACTGAATAAAATATAATTCAGAAGGAAATTGTTTGTAAGGAGATGACAAGTATTGAGGATAAGAGAAGGGAAAGTCATTGTGTTTATTCATGTGCTAGATTGGCTAAAGATACTTTAGTGAGGCAGGTACAAATTAGGGGTATGGGGATCTAAGAAGAGGCTACGGTTGGCTTAGAATTGAAAAATACGAAGATTCTTGCTTTTAAATGTGAATTTCCCTATTTAGCTCTAGATTGAGATAGAGTGGAGGAAGAGGATTTTGGTGGATGAGCACAACGTACCGAGTGATTCATATAAAAGATCCCAAGCATTTGGATTAAGGCTTTGATTTTGTTTTGTTAGATTGAATTTAGAATCCAAAGGGGTTTGATTATGATTCATAGCTTTGAATAAGTTCTCTTAGGGCCTGTTTACTTCAGCTTAAAATCCGTTCAGTTCAGCTCAACTCAGTTCAGCTTTTCTCGTATTTTGCTATTCATTAATCCTTCATAAAAAACTTTTAGTTCAGTTCAGCTCCAATCAGTTCAGTTCAACTGTTTTCAGTTGAAGTAAACAGACCCATAGTTATGATGTCATGCTTTTGACTTCTCGACTCTCCAAGTAAGAATGTTGTCCTAAATATGTTGAGCCTCTCACCCTCTCCCTAAAAGGAAAATAAAAAGTTTGTTTTATGCATAATCACTATTATAAGGACATGATCATCTTTGTTCCTCGATACTTCCGTGCTCTGTCCTTTCTCTTCTTCAAGAATGTAAAAGCTGGCATGTTGTCTTTTGATAGGTATGCAAGGATCCAAGATGGGGAAGATGCTATGAATGTTATGCTGAGGACACTGAAATTGTGAGGAAGATGACCTCCATTGTGTCGGGATTGCAAGGGGATCCACCAAACGGGCACCAAAACGGCTATCCATTTTTGGCAGGAAGGTGAAGGATAAGTCAACTTTCATAATTTAATAAAATGCTTTCATTTTGTTAGCCTATTATCTAGAATTGCTGGTTATTGCGAAATATAGTTCTGTATGGATTTTTCTCAATATGATTTTAGTTTCCTTTAAGTAGTTGTGCTGTTTTCATTTCTTTCAAAGTTTTTAATTTAATTTTATAATGTTTCTATTTACAGAAAGAATGTCATTGCTTGTGCTAAACACTTCGTTGGTGATGGAGGAACACATAAAGGTATTAATGAGGGGAATACAATCTGTTCATATGAAGATTTAGAGAGGATCCACATGGCACCTTATCTGGATTGTATCTCTCAAGGAGTTTGCACTGTCATGGCCTCTTATTCCAGTTGGAATGGGAGAAAGCTACATGCAGATCGTTATCTTCTCACCGAGGTTCTTAAAGATAAGCTAGGATTCAAGGTATATGGTCATATTTACATCGCCACCATCTAAACATGAAAAAAATAATATTGCTTTACAATGGTCATTTTCAATTCTTGATTCTACCTTGGTCTTTTCTATTTTTTAAGTAAATCAATGGCTAGTTCAGCCCCCAGTGTGACAACAGTGAATCCTGCTCTTTTTTCATTAACTTTGTTTTAGTATCTATTGCATCTTTATTTATTGGTAATCAATGTTTTACTATTTGTGTTTCTTATTTACTGCTGCAGGGATTTGTAATTTCCGACTGGGAAGGTATTGATAGACTTTCTGAACCTCAAGGTGCAGACTATCGTTTCTGCATTTCAGCCGCAGTCAATGCAGGAATTGACATGGTAAGAAAAGTAACAGGACACTGAATTGTAGGCCCCCCCCCCCCC
>PYUH01000120.1:4873073-4922492 GCA_016808085.1 Suaeda aralocaspica | reverse complement strand
CCCCCCACACACACACACACACACACACCGTATCTTCCAGACATGATGAAGTGTGTATGCAGGTAATGGTACCAATGAGGTATGAAAAGTATTTGGAGGACTTTACCTATCTTGTGGAATCAAAGGAGATACCATTGTCTAGGGTTGACGATGCTGTTGTGCGGATCCTTAGGGTGAAGTTTGTTGCAGGAATATTTGAGCATCCTTATACTGACCGGTCTTTGCTGAATACAGTTGGTTGCAAGGTTGGTTTTCATGTATATATTTGTTTCACTAGGTCTTGCTTTATTGCTGTTGATCTGATTTCCTCTGAAGTGGGTGTCTTTCATTTTCTCCCCTTGTTTAAAATTTGATATCATAGGGTTACATAATCACGTACTGTTAAATGTCCGAATTATAACTCCCTCCCTGTTGTTAAATGTACCATTTTTACTGGTGTTTTACACTTTGCAGAAACATATTTTGTGCTACGTGTAAAAAAGTAGATAATTAGTTTAACCATTCTCTTATTTAGTCTGTCCACTGAATCTCCTATCTTGTGCTCTGAATTCTAATCATTTGGATAGTGTAGTAGTCTCATCTCTCATTAGGTAAAAATAGTAAACCTCTGGGACAAAAAGGATCTCCTAGGGCTCGATACCGGTGGCCTGGGTTTGTGTTATGCTGGTCACTTAGACACCTACCCACTGACCATGAGAAATATTCCAAAGAGGTCTATATACATGAAAGCCCAAATGGCTTAACCTTATGGAGTTTAGGTTGTTTGTGGATCCCAAACGTGGTCTTCTTTCTTTCCTGTGAAATTTTGTAAATTTATGATCCTAAAAGAGTCTAATTTTCGAACTTTTATCAGTAATGATGCCAAAGAGTTTAATTATGAGGCAGTTGTGACTTGTGAAGGGAATGGATCTTGGCCACATTGCCACCACATTGTAATGGACTGATTCAGCTGCAGAAAACAATAAAAGAAAAATGAAGAAAAAGAAGAATATGGAGAAGATGAAGGTAGTTGTTAGAATAATTTCAGATAAAACTGTAAAGTAACAATAAATTAGGCGTAGGAAACTAAGGCATTTAAGCAGCTGAACTCATTCTCAAAAGTTTATAATGAGAACAATTTTCTGAATGATTGTTTGTGCACTTCCCCTATTTACGTTAATTTTCTTGTACACATCACTTCTCTCTATAACTCACTCACAGAAGCATATTCCTTTACAAGAGTTCACCCTACACATTCTCTGCTCTGATTTTACAACTGAATCTTAATGAGTTTAATGGCATTCTCCATTGTACCTTTTCCTTGGTGTGTCGCCTTTGGCAAATAGACTTTACTGGGGTTTGGGTTGGTTAGTCTGCTGTTATTATTTTTTCTTCCTTTTTTTTATTTATAATTATTAGACATTACATATTTACATAAGGACTTTGTTGCGATCAGATAACAAGAATGTGCCCTTTTTGATGTCCATTCGATTTCATGAGGTCTAAACTATTTGCTGGCTAAACACAGTTTTAAGTTTCTAACTGTTTGGCTTTGTGTCAGCTGCATCGTGAGCTAGCACGTGAAGCTGTCCGTAAGTCTGCGGTACTCCTGAAAAATGGTAAAGACCCAAGATATCCATTCCTCCCGTTGGACAAGAATGCCAGAAAAATTCTTGTTGCTGGAACACATGCTGACAATCTTGGATATCAATGTGGTGGATGGACTATAACTTGGTATGGTCTTGGTGGCAGACTTACTGTTGGTATGTATTTTCTATGACTATATCTTGTTCTATTCATCTTCTTTACAGATTTAGCCTGTCTTGTTAGCTTATTCTGTTTTGCACTATTGTTGGTTTTATTAAGAATTATCATCTTCATGCACTTAAACTGATTTATTAAGTAGTCGTGTCATTAAAACTTTTACAAAAATCCCAGTCAATGGACTTATGCGATTTTATTTTTTGCTTTATAATATTGGATGTTAATTACTCATGGTGGCTGGTATCTCCATACTATTGGAATCAGTATCAAATTTAGAGTTTCAGATTGATACATCATTAATTTATCAGGCACTACCATCTTGGATGCTATCAAAGAAGCAGTTGGTGATAATGCTCAACTGATATATGAAGAGTTTCCATCACCTGACACTCTGGCAAGAAAAGATTTTGACTTTGCCATTGTGGCTGTTGGTGAAGCTCCATACGCGGAGTCCACAGGAGACAACTCAGTGCTTAATATTCCTTTTAACGGAGCTGATGTGATTAGTGCAGTGTCAGATAGAATTCCTACACTTGTCATTTTTGTTTCTGGGAGACCTTTACTTTTAGAGCCACAACTTTTGGACAAGATGGATGCTTTGGTTGCTGTATTTTTACCTGGAACTGAAGGATTTGGAGTAACTGATGTTCTATTCGGAGATTATGAATTTGAGGGTCTACTCCCAATTACTTGGTTTAAAAGTGTTAATCAACTCCCGATGAATGCTAGGCATAACTCATATGATCCTTTATTTCCGTTTGGTTTCGGATTGAAAACTGATAAGGGAAAGCATGTAATTTGATGAATTTGGGCATCAATACTCACTGCAGGTGTTGTATTATTGGATAGACTCATAGAAAACGAAATATTATTCTGAAATAAATAGAACTTCTGCTCTTGGTTAATGATCTGTCTTATCTCTTTCTAGCGCCACCCATTTCTATCAATTGAAACAAGCAAAATTATGAAGTTGATTTTTGAGTATGGGTTTAATCCATTCTTGTCCATCAAGACTACGATCGCAATTATTAACAACTGAGTTTGAGATGCATTGGAGAGTCGGACTTTGATCCAGATCATCAATTTTATGGGTCACTTATTGTCAAAGAAAAAAGATTGTGAAGTCTGTCATCAAACGGTGCTCTACCAAAGTGTTTCTTCTCATCTGCTAATCCATTCGGTATGTCCTTTAAATCTTTTATCTAGCTTTCTACATGTGTTTTCATTGTTAGGTTCACAAAGTATAATCTGTCTTTATTTTAGTGTATATGGTGTGATGAAGTTATTGATCATTGGCATGGAGCATATGAATTCAATGTTTGCTGTTCCTTTGTTTCTAGAAATATAGTAGCCTTCAATTGAGCATGCTAGTAAACTCAAGAGGACTAGAGGTGTGTTTAAACTAATTTTCTCTCCTCTTTGGTTTGGGAGGGCTTGCTGGATGTGCTATAATTACTCATCTTTACACTTATGTTTTTGTTTACGGTGTGGTGAGCTTGTGGCTTTATCCCCCAGAACAAAATGGTCTCCTAGTTAAGAAGAGAGGCATCTTAGGTTAGAAAAGGAGGGATTATTATCTGAGTGTACTTGAGCTATATGCTCTGTGAAGTGTGAACAGAGCTGTTTGGACTGACAGCATGGAGCTGATGTAGGCTTACATGAACTCCTCCTTATCTCTTTTGTTTTAATTGATATGACATCTGATGGAGAAATACGTATTATCTTTCTCCATGGGCTAAGGCTTCAATTGATTGATTTACCTCGGCCTGGTTATTGCCTAATCATTGAAGTTGAAAAGGGGACAGTTTTCCTGGTACCACCAAAGGCAAAACATTTGTTGTTGCCTTTGGTAGTACCTTGCTTGGTGCCACCGGCAAGTTACCACCGGTGGTACCATCGACATCCTCATGAAAAGGCAATAAAGGATTTTTAATTTTTGATGGACATATGCAATTAGGACCATTGCTTAGCATTTTCATGACATATATTTTCTTTTTAGAAGCTACGTTTTAGATAGGTAATTTGATAGAGGGAGGGAACAAAATACTGACCACTTCATTGCATTGTAATGCTTGTTAAATAATTATAGGTTGTGATCGTCGCAAACATTCTTGATTCCTTTGCCCATGGAAGTTTTGTGTGATCTTAATCATAATCGCAATCACATGTGTGATCATAAAGCTTGGTAAGATACAAGGTGTTATCTATTTGGATATCTTCAAGTTCTGCACATACGGGATGATTCGGATTGTTTTTTAAGATTTATTTGAGCCAAAGTTATGTATGGTTGGCTTACCTTATTGATGACTCATAGTTATGATCCTTAACAACACTCTTTGTGTTGTTGTATAACCCACTCGTGTGATTAGAGTAAACTACATTATTATTGGCCATTGGTGTCATGAATTAGTGCATGATCGCGATATAAAGGACCGTGTGTACGTAAAGCAGAGAGCATTTTGNATGTGTTTTCATTGTTAGGTTCACAAAGTATAATCTGTCTTTATTTTAGTGTATATGGTGTGATGAAGTTATTGATCATTGGCATGGAGCATATGAATTCAATGTTTGCTGTTCCTTTGTTTCTAGAAATATAGTAGCCTTCAATTGAGCATGCTAGTAAACTCAAGAGGACTAGAGGTGTGTTTAAACTAATTTTCTCTCCTCTTTGGTTTGGGAGGGCTTGCTGGATGTGCTATAATTACTCATCTTTACACTTATGTTTTTGTTTACGGTGTGGTGAGCTTGTGGCTTTATCCCCCAGAACAAAATGGTCTCCTAGTTAAGAAGAGAGGCATCTTAGGTTAGAAAAGGAGGGATTATTATCTGAGTGTACTTGAGCTATATGCTCTGTGAAGTGTGAACAGAGCTGTTTGGACTGACAGCATGGAGCTGATGTAGGCTTACATGAACTCCTCCTTATCTCTTTTGTTTTAATTGATATGACATCTGATGGAGAAATACGTATTATCTTTCTCCATGGGCTAAGGCTTCAATTGATTGATTTACCTCGGCCTGGTTATTGCCTAATCATTGAAGTTGAAAAGGGGACAGTTTTCCTGGTACCACCAAAGGCAAAACATTTGTTGTTGCCTTTGGTAGTACCTTGCTTGGTGCCACCGGCAAGTTACCACCGGTGGTACCATCGACATCCTCATGAAAAGGCAATAAAGGATTTTTAATTTTTGATGGACATATGCAATTAGGACCATTGCTTAGCATTTTCATGACATATATTTTCTTTTTAGAAGCTACGTTTTAGATAGGTAATTTGATAGAGGGAGGGAACAAAATACTGACCACTTCATTGCATTGTAATGCTTGTTAAATAATTATAGGTTGTGATCGTCGCAAACATTCTTGATTCCTTTGCCCATGGAAGTTTTGTGTGATCTTAATCATAATCGCAATCACATGTGTGATCATAAAGCTTGGTAAGATACAAGGTGTTATCTATTTGGATATCTTCAAGTTCTGCACATACGGGATGATTCGGATTGTTTTTTAAGATTTATTTGAGCCAAAGTTATGTATGGTTGGCTTACCTTATTGATGACTCATAGTTATGATCCTTAACAACACTCTTTGTGTTGTTGTATAACCCACTCGTGTGATTAGAGTAAACTACATTATTATTGGCCATTGGTGTCATGAATTAGTGCATGATCGCGATATAAAGGACCGTGTGTACGTAAAGCAGAGAGCATTTTGCTTTGTCTCCCAAAACACTGTCAGTTTTTGAGCCCTGGAGTCATGCGATGAGCCTATGACTTTTTTTTTTTTGCTGTAGATTATTTATTAGATTGAACAAGATTTTGATGTTCCCATGGATAATAAACTATGAATAAAAGTAACGAATGACATGTTAGTGGAATTGGATTTAGGTAGTCCTAATACAATAAGCTTTAGTGGAAAAGATTCTTTGTTAAAATTGAAAATGTCAAATCTTTTTATTTTGTCGGCGCCCTTATATATTATGATCATCATCCAAAGAAAAACTAATAATAATAGGAGGGAAGATTATCCATCCCCTAAAGTGGTTGTGTTGAGTGACCTACTCCCAAATTATATTTTGAAATTCATTGATTGGCTTAAAACAGCTTTTGGTTAGTGATTTTAATAGAACTTTACCTTGAGTGATATATTTTTTGTCTATCAGGAGCTTTTGGTTGGATAAATTGTAACCTTTGTAGAGCTGCCTATGAGCTGATTGTAATGTGAATGTGAGGTCTTGTCTACTTTAGAAATTTTAGAAAGCTATTCTCAATTAGGAATGCTATAGTTTGGTACCTACAAAATTAAGAGATGAAAAATTGTGCAAAAGGAGGAAGAAAAGCAACAAAACTGGAATCCCATCAAGTGCGTTGTGACACAGCCAACTACATTCAAGTATCCAATGCCATGGTCCTTTTCTCTCTTTTGAGCTCAATATCCTTTTGCAGTCGTGCATACGATTTTGTGGATGAATATGGCTGACTTGTTTGAGGCATACTTAGAGTATGCTTGGAAGCCTGAAAGGACATATTAACCTATTTCTTAAGAAATGCCTTGCCATCGAGCTTGACCGTGACATTGGAGAGTGAATTACCTGCTAATCTGCTATTTTACCTGTCAGATAGGTAGTTGTTTTGTCTAATCCCTCATAACTAACATATTTGTCACAGCTTAATTTCCAAACTAAGTGTTTGGATAGACGTAGGTACTGTTATGGGTATGACATAGACAGAAGACAGGAAACATGAAAATTACTAGGTACAATATGAAATATTTGTCTCAACTCCCAACGCCTGAAGGCTGAAAAAAGTGTTTCAAATCGCAAATACATGACATTGTTTCTAGGGGTGTTTCTAATCTTTCTACTACTGGTAGATGGAATGTGGCAGAACATCTTATTATGCATGCATGGTTTATAAGGACTGCTAATCCATTGTGGTCAGCTGTTGCTTGATGATGTCGAACACAACTAAGTATTTATATAGCTATTGTGTCATTGAAATTAGCTATTTGGTGTTGCATCAATATCTTCTAACTGTATGCTCTACGTTCTCAGATATTTATTTATGACTTAAATTTGGGGTAAACTCTATGTGAAGGGGATCCTCCTTGTTGCTTCTAGATGTAGTCAGAATTTGGAATCGTATTATAGAATTGTAGTTCTGCTTCGGAGTTTGTATATTGGCTTATTTATAAATTCCTCATGAATCATGACCTATTCCACCACTCTACCTGATTGAAGGACAACTATATCTATTGAGGAGTTTTAAATTTATTACATTGATAAATTTAGGGAAGTATATCAAGCAATTGAGAGGCTAATAAACAAGTAAAAGTAGTGGGATTCTCACATTTCTTGCACGGGACCCCTTCTATGTGAGTGTTTATCAATGTTATAAATTTAATAAATTTATAACATTGATAAATTTATAATTTTCCACATTTATTTGAGCGAATCCTTATAAAATTAGTCATATCATATATTGTTCTATAATGCTGGTTGAGTGGGATAAAATAAATTCTGCCTATCATATATTAGTAGCAAATCTTTGTTATTTGAGGTGTTTTATCATACGTTTATCCCTTACTGTTACTTTTTGTCTGACTAAATCTAACAAAGATTATAGAACTCTTGTATTAAGACGCTGATGATTTGTTTGAATTGGTTGTAGATATTAAATGTTTTCACATTTATCATAGAATCATAGATGCCCGTGCATTTTGATATTCCTTACCTTTGCCTGAAACTGCCTAATACTCTTATAACGTCGTTCTCAAGAGCAAGCGCAGCAACTTAAATTGCAATGTAGTGATTTTGTTTATAATTAGCTGCCTCATTTTGACAGACGTGTGTGAAGTATCTATTATTTCTTTTTATTCCCTATTTTGATATTAAATATTTCATAACTTTCAAGCTTGTATGCAAAAATGTGGATCAAATACCTAGAATGATAAATAATTGTCCTTCCAAGTTGCTCCAGTGCTTGAATGATGACTTTTGGACATGATAAACTTTGCATGATATTTTTAAAAGATGTTGATCATGAATACAAAAATTTTCTCTTAAAACAATCAGATGCCTGTGTTTTCAGCCATCTGTTTTCTATTCCCATAAATCTAGCATAGCTGTTATTAATCATTAGGTACTAGCAATCTTGCTGTGCTTTATGTTGCATATTTGATAACTTTTGATTATGATTGCAAGTTCTCTTTCGGAGCCTTTGATTATTATCCTTGTTGCTGCATACTTGGAGCTGCATGCAGCTTGTGCTGTCGTATGACTTGTATCTAATATGTATGTATCCCGTTGTTTCAGAAATTTAGTAATACTTGCAAGAGAACAACCTGAGAATCTGATTTTGGCTTGGACAGAGGCTTAGAAGTTAGGATTTCCGCTGAGCAGGGGGCTTATACTGTTTGCTGAATTTATAGTTATGATTGGTATGTAGGTCATTCTCAGGTTTTAAAATCTTTGATCGTTTATTCATTGTTGTGGAATGACGAACTTGTATTTTGTTATGAAGTAGAATTATTACTAAATCAGTTGTCTGATCATAAGTTTTTGGTTGAAGGTGGCTATGGCATTCTTTATGGAACACAGTAGTGGTTTCACTTTTCTGTGGAGTGTGGACTCACATCAAAATAAAAGGCTTCAATACATCAGAGACAGAGCATCTCTTCCTCTCATAGAAGGTCTGTCCTATCATCTTTATTTTTGTTTCCTTTTTAAAAGATGCCTGAGATATTATCTTTCTTGCAATTTATGCGTTTCACTTTGTCTGTTATGATGTCATGAAACCCTTAATTTTTGGAAAATATGGATTCTTACATCTACTAATCGCAGTTTCTTTTTCCCTCTCTTTTTCTTTCTTGTGCTGTTTTGTACTGAATTCGTATCCCTTTCTACATTGATTAGTGTTGAATTGATCACTAGGATAGAATTGTCACCTTTGTAATATATGACTGAAACGTATTACTACGTTATCTTTTGTGTTCTTGTCAAGGTGGTTAAGTAATGAATTAATGGAAGCTTTGTACCTAAGCGAGTTTTTACACTGAATGCTTGTGGGCATAATGCTTTCGACTACTTGGTCAAGTCCATTATTCTTTAAAGGGTGATAAACGCAGTGAAGAAATTCTGGGATTGA
Source organism: Suaeda aralocaspica (assembly GCA_016808085.1). Taxonomy (NCBI): domain Eukaryota; kingdom Viridiplantae; phylum Streptophyta; class Magnoliopsida; order Caryophyllales; family Amaranthaceae; genus Suaeda; species Suaeda aralocaspica. The sequence continues at coordinate 4,913,607 of PYUH01000120.1, read as the reverse complement.
ATAGTTTTTTTTTATCTTTTTATTTTTTTATCTTCTTCAGCTGTCTTGTTATCTGACCCTCCAAGAGAGTCAAATACCAAAGGCTGTAATGATAGAGAGTATTAAAAAAAATCAGAAGCAAAATATTCTGATGTATACAAATGTGGCTGACAGTAGATTCTAAAATTCAACAATATGAATAAAGTAGCCAAGGTGCTTTTGGGCGCAAGGATGCTTTTAAAAAGGAGGGAACGGTTAATTTTGTCATTTTGCTGATTGTTAAACTGATTTATTAATTGATTAAGGATTCGAAAAATTGAGGAAATAGCGCAGAAGCTGAAGAAGAAACGTAAACTAGGAAGGAAAAATAAGGAAGTGAACTAAGATAAAAAACTTTTAGTAGTGATAGTTGTATTGCCTGAAGATCCTAAGATAGTGGTCAGAAGGCAGCCAAGTGGGAATTCCTAGAATACTAGCATAAAAATCTTGCCTGTCTTACTGTTACTACTTGCAAGTGGAAATTGGTGTGGTGAAGAATTTTTTGAGGATTTTCACTTAGGGTCCGTTTGGTAGGGCGTAAAACATTTTCGGATGAAAAATAGTTTTTCATGAAAAATCTTTTATATTGGAAAACTCATTTTATATGTAAAATGATTTACATTTTAAGCATTTTTCATTGTTTGGTTGGATGAAAAATCAAGTATTTGAATTGTAAGATAAAATGTTTTTCTTCCAAGTGTGATGGTAAATGTTTTCCTCCCAATTTTGGAGATAAACGTTTTTAGCATGGTGGAAAATCATTTTCCACCCCAAGTTTTACATTTTAATATTTTACTCGAAACCAAATGATGTAAATGAGAAAACTATTTTCGAGGAAAACGTTTTATGCCCTACCAAACGGACCCTTAAAGGAAAAAATAAGGTAAGAAAATGGATTAACTCTTAACTTCTTAAGTGAAGCCAACCTAAAACATCCTTAGATCCTTACGAGTGATGAGAGAGAGATTGAGATCAAAAATCAAAAGGTTGTCTAAGGGCTTTTTGGTTTATTACTTTGATATATATCTCTAATATTTTTTTACGGAGTAATATTTATCAACTAGTACTAAAGCAATCTCCTAATTTCCTCAATTAATGATTGCTTAAAAAATCATGAAAAACAATTAAATTTATGAATATAGGTTAATAAATGTACTTTAAAATAAAAGTTTGAACATTCAATAATTGATATATAACTATAAATTTTCTTTTTATCATAAGTAAAATTTGATTTTTGACCTAAATAGGAGTGATTCATTCTTTTTCTTAAAAATTGAGCATTTGCTCGGGAATATTCTAGTTAGTTATGGGAAAGTTTAGGACGCCAAATTTGTCATTCTAGAGAAGTTGTAGGGGAATTTAGGATATTAATTTCATCATTTTTATAAACATGTCATTTGATGTGTAAACTTGGTTTATTCTTCATCTCAAATCATTTTTAGGGGGAAAACAAATTTGAAATGGAGGGAAAAGAGAAAGTTGTTAAATTGAAAAGGTTCTACAGGTAAGTTCTGGGCCACTGGTAGTCTGGAACCATAAGAATCTGTTGCAGTTCATCTCAATTGATTCATAATTGTAAGATGACCCATAAAAAGCAACAAATCATATCACAAGTCAATATCTTGTGTATGGCACAACATATACTTATGGTATAGCACATAATTCATATTTTTCTTATTATTTTTAGATCCAACCAATTCCAGTCAATAAGAAGAATTATTGCTTAAAGAAGACCAATAATGCTTGGTGTTAGTGGACCTATCATTTAGTCAAATTGGCACTTCTTGTGAAATATGAAATCTTCCTGGGGAAATTGATGCCCTATTTTAACAGTTGAGGCTCCTATTGAACTTCATTGAAAAAAGTTTTAAGTAAAGAGTTGATACACCCATCAATTATCACATTTATAGACATGAATCCCAATTCTAAGGCCTATGTTACTTGGGCTCTTGAAAGTCATGTTTCCCCTGGATAGTGGATAACTGGATACTCATGTTAGACATGGGTAAATCTTTAAGTCCAAACCTTTCCGCCAGTGTCCATATGTAAGACCACACATGGATATTTGATGTGAAATGAAGAGTTGATGTAAGTCAATACTTCCTCCAATCATTATTTATTGCTTTATTGGAGCTTTAAACAATTTCCAAGGTGATTAAAACACATAAGAGAACTTTCCCAAAATAAAAGACTTGAAGAATAATGCTGGTTTGTTACTGTGGGTTCCACCATTTGAGAAAAAGTAGAGAGAAATAAGTTACGGCGTATCATATAGGGAATGGAGTAGAAAATTCCGAACATCCCGAAAAAGAAAATGGAGTAAAGATTTCAGGGCTACCCAAAAAGAAAAACAGAGAAAGATTTTGGGACAGATGGAGTATGGTTTAAAGATGCACTTGATGGGGAGCTTACATGAGTGCATTGTTGTGCTAGAAAATGCTGCAGAAATAGAGGTTAAAGTGCCAGTGAAGTTTCAGAAAAACAATGATAGTTACTGATTAGGGAAAGGCTGAGAATCCTTTTCCATCTAATGAAAAGCTGTTATATTGTTACTTTGTTAGCTTTTGCCTCCTTGAACAAGGTCTGAATCTAAGCCTCAGAATTAAATAACTGGACCAAACTTTATGAAACAATTTGTTAATTGGGTTCTTACAATATACTACCACTAATCATGATATGGTTACATAATTTAAGAATAAAAGATAGTAGCCGCGTGCTAATACAATAGTTTTTAACAAATACAGTACAAAAGGTTGGTCTAGAGAATTTAGTGGACGTTAAAGAACATAAAAATTGTAATGTTAATCTTAATGAATCTCGATTTTGTTTTCGTATATGCTTTTTGAGGTTAATAATCTAGTTGTAATCTTTGCCTTTACCAGTAGAAGTAATCCACTAATCCTTCTTCCCCTCTTCAGAAAGTATCTCCTAGGAAAAGGTCTTGGGTGAAAGATTTGCAAAAGATTTAGGAAGAAGCATATTGTGCTTTAGATAGTGGAATGTGGACTCAGCTGTTGTGGCCTTATATTTAGGTCAAATTACCTAGTCAAGTAGGCCATTTTGAGGTAGTGAAATACCATGTTTCAAAAATAGTAAATGAGTCAAAAGGATTAGAGAAGGAATGCTTGAACCGGGATGAAGACAATGTGTTGTAGAATTGTACCAAATAAGTGCTCTATGACTCACCCAATGAAATTGCAGGTTAACCAGTTTTAGGATTGGAAGTTTGTAATTAGTTGCAGATATTGAACTCAAACAGATTCAGGGTTTAAATGGGGATATAATTCCGTCCTAATCAGAAAGATTATGTTAAATTATTCGATATTTTCCCAACTTTGGAGGAGAGTAAGAAGTTAAATGTAATCTTGTGGTACGAAGGATATAAAGTTTGTGGTAGTGTGATCCCAATCACCCTATCGCTCTAATAGGAGTATGCCAGTATGGTATATGGATTGTAGAGATCCTTTCATTAGGCTGATGGTAATCGTCTCCTTGGTTGTAGGCTCTAGTTAAGACAACATATATAAACACATACAAAACTCACACCAAAACCAAGAAATAATTGTACCTCTTAAATGTTGTGTCAATTATTATTATTATTATTATTATGATATGGTTTCCTGCCTATTATAGACAGTTCTTAAAAACAGGCCTCATGATTGGATATTCTTATCAAATTTCAATGGCCGTACTTGCTCTTTCCTCATGAAATCTTGTACTAGTTTACCTATAAACAAAGCATATGCTTATCTTTGGTGAGTATCTTCCCTATGCTTATCAATAGTTTGTTGGTGTGCCTCTGCTTTGCTAGATTGGGTGGGATAAAGAAAAAAGTATAGTTGCCTAACTAGTTAGGCATATTAATTTAAGATTACAATGTGCTAACTAAGTATCTTTACTAAGCAATCAAAAGTTAGAAAGTAAGGGTATAACTGGTATTTTGCCTCGCCTCTTCACCCGCCCATGTAGGTCTAAATGTTTAGGAGTTAAACCCTGTATGCAAGAGAGTAAGTGTACCCACAACAAGAAGATCATAATAAAGTTGCCATTGGAATAATCATTTGAAGTAGTTCTCATAAATCCAACATTTGATCAAGTTAAGCCAAATTATAAAATCATGCTCCTCTTTACTTTTTAACTTAAATATCATGGACTAATAATATTCACATAGACAATACCTTGCAGCAGAGAGCCAAAAATACAGCTATCTTCTAGAAAACATAAAAATTAAGAAACCTCCGGAACAAAGATGTAAACAGTACAAACTACTATGATTAAGACAACATCCTTGTCAAAAACACTAATTTAAATTTTTATGTCATCCATGAGGGTAGTGCTGTGTTGGTTGAATTTGGAAACCCATGCTTTGAGCTCCAGCATAATTTTCTAAGTAATCCCCCCTTTGCAAATTCTGTCCTTGCACTTTCACCCCATATGAACCAACACCATAGGGTGCCATGAACAAGTTCCCCTGCATCGAATCGAAAGCAATGGCTGTTCCATTGCTCGATTGGTCCCATTGAAAATGTGTTTTCGGCATTGTAATTGAATTTGCCTGTTGTTGGGTCTGCACTGTAATTGTGGACTGGTCAGGTGAATTTGACCTCTTGCTGTTATTATCAGGCGAAAGAGCTCCATTTTCGAGATTAACAGTCGTTATATCATGAATACTTGCTCTTCTCTTGTCTTTCCCTCCTGAAAGCTGCCTTATGAAGTATTTCTGTGCATGGCTAGCTACTTGGGTTGGAGTCCTTGTAACCACAAAGTTCCTTGATATGTTCCTCCAATCTCCTTTCCCATATTTTTTCAACCCCATCAAAAACAACCTGCAAAAACAAAACATTTTTTGCAACCATGTCAAAATTTGTTACAGAAATTGTACTTGTTAAACACCCACCAACTGAAGATCATAAAGTCAAAACAAACAAAAACCCCACTTCAACAACAATGCTTTTGTATCAAACTAACTATTATCTTGTCTTTTGAATATTAATTAATATTAAGCTCAGAATATTGCAGTCATAAATTTGATCCTCCAATCAAAGAATTACTCAACACACCACTAGCTACTTCCAAGTTTGATATATTAGCACATTTTATTTTAGTCAACACTTTCATAAGAAAACTTACTTGTGCTCTTCTTCAGTCCAAGGAACTCCTTTCTTCCTCTCTTGTTCAGGAGGCCGCACACCAGGCGGCCCCCTCTTGCCACACCCACCAGGGCTGTAACCATGCTTGTAAGCATCATAACCATGGTGGTTAACCCACTCCAAGGTAAACGCCGAGGCAGAATCATACCCCGGAATGGGCACCAATCCAGCTTCAATATTACTAACATCGTCCTCTAATTCCTTATATTGCTTGATTACATCCCCAACTGTTTTGCCAGGGAGCATAGCAGCCACTTTTTGCCAACGATCTGGGGTGTCTTTATCATAAACAGCAAGGGCATTTTCGAAAACCTTGTTTTCAGCTTGTGTCCATCTTGTGCTCCTACTTTCATCAATCAACCAACTAGCACTTGACAGGTATGATGATAACACTTCCATTTCCCACTTCATCAATTTAGGAATTTTGGACTAACCCTCCCCAAAAAAAAAAAAAAAAAACTTTCAATCTTCGTTTTTTTGGATGAGTACTTAATTGATTGATGAAATTTTGGAGAGAAGTTGTTTGAGCTGTCAAAGAGACAGTTTTGACTTCATTATTTGAGGTGGGGAAAGACAAAAGAAAAGCAAATGCAGAGGTTGAGATTTTACAATGCCAATTTTTGAGAATTAAAAGGGAGCATTTCAAAGGAATCAGAATACTCCTACTACCTTCCCCCCCCCCCCCCCCCTCTTTTTTTTCTTTTTTCTTTTTTCTTTTTTTTTTTCACTCTAGCATTAGGCCTACCCCCCCCTCTTGTGGAATCTAGAAAAAGACTCACTTACACAAAAAATCTTGCAAAAATATCCCAAACTTAGGAAAAATATATATAAAAAAAAAAATGATTAGAATTCGAAAACAACAATAACAAAACCAGAAGACCAGAAATTGAGTTGGGTATTATGATATTATAATTGATTAATGATTAAAACCCAAATCAAAAAAGGGGGGAAAAAAATAAAAAAAATTTGTAATTAATATCCTTTTTCTGAATTATTAGACAGAAGAAGTAAGTTGGAGGTTGTAATACCCAAATCAGGAAAGTAGAGACAGAGCAAAGAAATTTGTGAAGGAAGAAGTTGAAAAAGGGGGAAGCTGAAAAAGGAAAGACACAAGTAAGAAAACAGAGTGATTGAGGATACAGAGGAATGAATGAATGAAAGAAAGAAAGAAAGAAGTTGTAGGAGTGAGAAAACAAAGAAAATCAAGCAGAAAAGGGTGGTGAAAGAGAAAGATCTGTTCTTTCTTTCTTTGTTACTTTTTTTTTTTTTTTTTTTTTTTAAAGAGAGAGAGAGAGAAGGGGTAGAAGAAAGTAAAATAAAGGGAAAAAAAAAAAAGCAAAGGTAGCGAGGTTCAAGGAATGAATCTAAAATTTAGCACATCTATGTATGCTATGATGCTATCTATGCTTATGCTATGCTATGCAAACTGGGAAAAAGAGAGAGAGAGAGAGAGGTAGACAGTGCACAGCAGAGGCAGAGTAAGAGAGAGAAAACTTAGAAAGAGGTATTCAAGATGGTGGCCTGGTGTGTTGTGATTGGCCTATTTGGTTTTTGTGGATACTGCAACTATATTTTTATTAAAGTTCATTCCGTTTATTAATTTATTTAGCTTGTGTTGTCTTCTCGGTTTATTTTTTTTTTTTTTTTTAAGAAACTAAAGTGATTAGAGTCAATGAGATTGAAGTTTATTGGAATGGTTTTTATTATGGGAGCTTATTGGGTTGGATTGAAACTTTTTGGATTTGAATAGTGGAATTTATCGGAGATTTTAGTATGAATGGCAATTTATTTGATGATTATTAGAACTTATTGGAATGGATTGAAACTCCTTGGGAAAAAAGTTTCCGTGAAGATATTGATACTACGATGTTTAGGTAACCTTTAAAAAAAATAAGTTTAAAAATTAGATAAGTTTTAATCAAGCGTGCTTTGGTGTAATAAGGGTCTGTTTACTTCAGCTGAAAATAGCTGAATTGAACTGAACGGAAATTTTTGTATGAAGGATTAATGAATAGCAAAATAAGAGAATAGTTGAACTGAACAGATTTTAAGTTGAATTAAATAGGCCCTAAGTTTCAATTAATTTTTGTTTAGTTCTAATAAGTTCAAGTTTCATAAATCATACCCCATACCTTGAAAGAGGACATATCTCTAATAGAAATTACATTTTTTTTGTGACTGAATATTAGGCTTTTATACAAGTATTTGAGTTTTATATTTGAGTTTACCAAGTCATTAGTGAATTTTTAAAAATATATACGTATAATGAATAAAAAAAATAATAGAAGGATTTGTTAATTTAAATTTAATTATTAGCGAAACTTTATAAGTTTTGATAACTCCTATTAGGTTGAAATACGATTAACTCTACTTTCCTCACAAAATAAGTGGCTAAAATCAATTATGCGATGGTAGTAGTCCACCAAAGAAATAGTTTTGCCTTTGAAGAAACAAACATAGCAAAAATAAAAGGGAATTGAAGGTGAGTTTTTAATTAATTTAAAATTTGGAGTACTTAGGTTTTTAATTAGGCAATAAAATAATTGAAAAAGCGCAGAGGATGACACCTAATGATGTATGATAGCAACTCAACCATGGCTACCGCCAGTCAATTAGAGACTCGTTTTGCCAAGCTATCATTAGGGTGTCAAGTGTCAACTCATTGTTATTTACCTTAATTTAATCAAATTCTTTAAAAAAAAAAAAAAAGACTTGCTTCTTTTCATAACTCCCTCCTTTTTGTTACCTACCAATGCTTTAAACTATGACAGGTTCTTTTCAATTAGGAAAGGATAATCCAGTCTCATCTATGTTTACTTTTGCTTAATTGTGTCCAAATTACGCTTCATTAAGAAGTTTAAACTTAGTTTAGTTTAGTTTACTTCCCTCTGTTATTACCTTTATGCAGTTTTTGAAACTCTATGAATCTAATCATTAAAAAAGTTGTATCGATAATTGTTGATCGATACTTACACAGATTAGTTTATATGTGGCAAATCAAGTTCAACCACATATAACTATTTTTTTATACACTCCGTGATAGAAATGAAACAAATTTGATCAATGCGGAGTAATAATAACTAACTATAATTATTTTTCTATTAATGATTATTAGTTTAGGTTAAAATGTCAAAATATAAGTCAAAATTGTTAAGTTTTGAGGTTTTAATAGCACATAGAGTTAGTAAGTTATATACTTCGTACGTGGATTTGCCAGCAAATTAAAATACAAGTAGCAATAATGGAGGCAATACATTTCACACAATCATTGCAATTCTATCTTTTCCCCCAAGCAAGTGATAACAAATGAAATGAAACAAATAAATAGATGATTTTTAAAATTTTTTAATGCAAAGTTGTTATGGAATAACAAGTAGCAAAAGAAATGAAACAAAAAAACTTTAGATGATTCCACATTTCCACATTTCCAAACATGCATTTGCAAAGAGATTTTAAAAAATCTCTATGTTGACCTTCCCCATATCTCATTAGAAGTCAATAGGCTACTTTCTTCTATTATAAAAATGCATGAAGTACTAACTAATTGTTTTGGGATTCAAGCTTACTAGCTAATGTATCATTGCATGTACTAATAAAGATCCATTGGTGTTCGAGTTTTCTTTTCCATTTTTGGGTTACCCATTAAACCCTTTGTTTAGTAAGATTTTATTTTTGTCCCTTCTCATTGAATAAGTTTACTTGGAGGCACTAGATTTATAGAAGCGTAACAATTGACATCAAGTTAAAAGAGTAAAAGACGAAATAAAGAATAAATTTATCAATTGAATTAATCTTTTTAACAACACTTATAATTCAAAAACAGTCCCATTAGACATAAGATCCGGTATGTCTAGATCTTTTAGAACTCAAAGATCGAAACTCCCTATGTACTTTCACAAATAGTATCCCCACTTAACACTTTTCAACGCGAGATTTGGGGAGATGGAAGTCAACCACCCTCAAGCCTTCAAGGTTAATAACTAATCTTATTAACGTTCTACCTTGCTTTTAAAGCCTTATTCTTATAAATTGAATTGAACCGATCTAAACTTAACTGAATTAAAATGAATATAATATGTTAACTCAAAAAGCACTGGACTGAACTAAAATCAACTTGAGTTAAAATGACTATATTGATTTGGACTGAATTAAAATGAATATACTATCGGATTTCTCAAATTGAGTTGTTTTGGTAAAAAACTCAAATGACTATATTGTAAATAAAATCAACTTTAAATTAAAAAAAAAAAAAAACAATATTTTGAATTGTGGGTCTAGTACACCTCAATTTGAGATGTTAATTTGGTATTTTTTTAAATGTTATAGTAAACAACTCAATTTGATAAACTTGGAATTTTCCCAAAAGAACATGCCTAAGTATATGGGTAATCATTTTTGTTCGAAAACCTATTGTTAAGTTCAAGATTATTGTTAAAGATGTCAAATTGAGGTCCAACCTTGGTGTTTGAGTCAAGGTCTGGCCTTGGTGCGCCGATGTAATTCGATTATGATTTCTAGGACCTGTTTACTTCAGATTTAAATCCATTCAGTTCAGTTCAACTCTTCTCTTATTTTGCTATCCATTAATCCTTCATAAAAAACTTTCAGTTCAATTCAGCTCAGCTCAGCTCAGCTCCAATCAGTTCAGCTGTTTTCGGTTGAAGTAAACAGGCCCTAAGTCACTGCAAATATCTAGTCATTCTTGGTTTGAATTAATATTCAACAACTCTCACCTGGAACTGTTTTTACAAAAAGTAATCCATCTCTCTTTACTATTGGAATCTTTCTTATGCTAATTGATTATTTCATGCAAGTGAAGTGAGGTACTCGTACTCTCGTAGAACAATAGTGAACATGTGAAATTGTTAGGAAAGGGGTAAACAAAAGACAGCAAGAACTCAAGTTGTGAAGATTTTTTGTAAGGCAACAAGTTAACTAGTTGGTGTGGGGTGGAACTGAGCTCTCTCTTAGTAACTTTGGATAGGTCAGGCTCCTAAAAGAACTCTGTACTAGTAGTACTGTAGTTGCTGCAGTAGTAATGGTAGATTAGTAATTTATTATTAAGTACACTAACCACTTTGCACTTCACTATTTTGTTTTGGGGGGTACCCTTTGGGAGTATGATGAGGACACTTGTTGAAAAGTTATTGGATCAGGTTATGGCACAAATATTATTTTTTATGGTTTTTTTATTTTAATTTGTCCAAAGCACAAGGAGCCAATCATTCAACTTGTCCAAGTAGTAGGAGCCACGTCATTAAGAGTTCTGCATCAACCTTAATGAAGTACACTAATTTAAATCATTAAACGTACTTGTACTGTACTTCCGTACTATACATGGTCATATTGTTACCCCTCGATTTTTATTTACTTGCTATATTGGCTCATAGATTAAATGTTTATGTGAGACCAATTACAACATATGTTTCTTATTAGTTGTAACATCCGTCATATTGTTACCCTTCGATTTTTTTATCTCACAAATAATACTCAAGTGTTGCAACTAGTAAAAAACGGAGGTAGTATATGAGGATCACAACTTTATAGAATGGTCGAAAGAAAAAGTGGGGTATTAAAGAAGAAGATGACAACAATAAGAGTGAAGTAGGAAGAAAATTATAAGAAGATGCCAAAAAAGATAAAGTTGTAAATATTTGTGTGGGGACAAACCAAAAGAAGAAATGTACCAATTAATTTGAAATTTACTTTTTAGATATATGTAGCAAGTAAAAAAAAAAACAATAGAAAGAGTATTTATTTTGATAAGTAAAAGTGGGTTAAAATCTTATAGAAGTATAACCTTTGGTTCAAGATTTTTACGACACTTTGACCTTTATACTAATTATCAATCACACTTTGACGATTTATTGTGATCTATATGCCAAGAAATATATATATAGTTAATATGGGTGTCTTTTGATTCGCCTTGATGTGTAGTTTATTGATATGCCACTCTCGTTATTTATAAAAGTGCATAATCAAAGTTATAAATAGTTGAAAATAGGCAAGAGTAAAAAGTAAAGTGTTGCAATCTTAGACTGGAGGTAGTAAATATTTTATGAACCAATTCAGGTGCAAATGATAAATAAATTTAGACAAAGTGTAATAAAGAGCGTCAAGTGCTCTTAGCTTAGGTGGAAACCTAGAAATAAAATTACAATGAAAAAAAAAATATCAAACCTAAGTAAGACTAGACCTGTAAATCGTGTTGGGTCGTGTCGGGTTCGTGTCGAGTCATCAACTTAAATAGGCCAAGGCCCCTTGACCTGAAGACAACCCTTTTAACTAAATGGGTTATTTTGGCTAACTAGAACTCGACACAAATTGACCTGTTCAACTTGGCACGACCTGCCTGACCTGTTTAGCTATAAAACAGTATTTTTGAGGGAAAAGAGCTAAAACTAAGATTATGATAACATTAAACATTCATGCATTCATTTAATCATTAATATTTAATATATTTCAGTACTTCTTCTTCATACAGCACTAACAACAGAGTAGTGCAGTAGCTAATATCTGGTACTAATGTACTCCAAATGCTCAAATACATGAACTTCCAAAATACCATGATTCGTCAACTCCATACAACCACACTCCAAATTCTAAACCAAAAGTCATAGTGATTAATTAAACGCTCACAAAACATAAATTAAAATACTTAATTAGTTTTACAAACCAAATTTAAAGTTTCAAACAAAATAAACTCTTAAACATGACTATTTGGGCTTGATTAGTGGCTGATTCCTTCTTTGTTTCAGCACTCTCCTTTTCTTGATTAACTTTCATCCCCGCCACTTGCTCACACACCTCCTCCATCAAACATTGAATAAAACCTGTTAAGTGTCCAACATGTTGGAGTACTAGTTAAACAAACATAAAAGAAAAATACTAAAATAGTAATAGACTAATAGTACAAAAAAAGAGATAGAAAGAGTCATAGAAACACCCAAGAGGAAAACAGTAAAAAGTACTACAAATGTTACCCCAATCACGTATGCAAACTAAAGATTCAGCAGTACTTGGCTTCATTGAGCTCCTATATACATCTAGGACTTTTCCTCCAATGCTAAAAGCAGATTCAGAAGCTACAATTGAAATGGGAATGACCAAGATGTCTGTTGCCATTCTAGCAACGATGGGATACCTTCCTTGAAGAGCTTTCCAATACTCAAGCACATCCACTTCACTTGTTCGAGGAAGTCTTTGCTCTTCCAAATAAAGTTGTAATTGAGACTTTCCGGATGAAGCAAACTCATTACTATCAAAGCAATCAAAGTCCTTCAAAGCAAAATAAGTGCACAAAAGTTATGACTAGCTTAAATAATATAAATTGAAATTCAAAAAATCAGATTATGTACTTAAGGTACAAGATTATCATCTTCATGAAAGTGTCAGATGCTTGGTCTATATTGAGAATATGAGCATTGCTCTTGCTCCTTGTAGAACTAGAAGGGGCAAAAGAAGTTGATGCAGTAGAAGAACTATACTCATCAAATAAAGCAAATAGTTTCTTCTTGAACAACTCTATCTCAATTTCACCAGATTACTCATAAACCTTTTTAAATGCCCAATCAATAACTTGAAATACAACAACAATACCCATGATGGTGCTAAACTCAGACTAATATTTGTCAATCTTCTCAAACATTTTTACAGCCATGCCTTTCAAAAACTCATCACTACTAGCCAATTGCTCTTTCAAAAGCAATCTAACCTTTAGCACATTTGGGAAATAGAGATTTGAGGTTGGGTATTTTGTGCCAGAAAAAGCTAATGTCACTTCATGAAATACTTGCAAAAACTTACAAATCTTTTCAATCCTATTCTATTCTTCAGAATTTGGGCAATGCATGAAATTTGCATCAGTTTTTTCACCTTAACAACTGCTCCATCGATCTTTTTCAAACCCTCTTGCACGGTTAAATTCAGAATGTGTGCACAACAACAGATATGAAAATAATCACCATGACTAACCAAATCCAAGTCATATTTCAGCCCCTCAACCATTGAATCATTACATGATGCATTATCTAAAGTAATGGATGAAACCCTATTATCAATCCCCCATTATTTCAATAGACAAATTACTTTTCCAGGTAAAGCGGCACCAGTATGAGGAGGGTGTATACAGGCAAATGTTAAGATTTTTTTTTTCTAAAGCCAATTTTTATCAACAAAGTAGGCAGTTAAGGAAATATAGCCATCCGTGGTCACAAAAGTCCAACAATCAAAAGTTAATGCTATTCTACCAGGAACATGTTGCAACCTTTGATAAAGTTTAGATTTTTCCAATTTATGGGAGTATGCAAGTGTATGTTGATAATATCGCACAAGGTATGTTTGGACTTAGCAATTCCAATAATTCATAATTCAAATTACGTTTCCCCTCAAAAAAAAAAAAAGTGTTAAGTTACTCCCTTGTAATTTTAGTGCTACAAAACAATTGTAGGCTTGGATATACTCACATTTGTTTATAGTCAAACACAAATTTGATGATCCGTCTTGCCCAATACCACGTCATTTATGTTATTGGTGGCCCCATTGGAAATCTTGATGATATTTGTAAAATCCGATTGAATCATCTAGTTTGCTAATCTATAATTTTATAAAGGAAAAATTGTTTTTAATAATCCCACCTTTTGCATATTAGAAAATAACAGTCCCACTTTTGTGTTTTCTCTCAGTAATCCTACCTTTTAATCAAATTTTCTTCTAATGGTCCTTATTATCATGTTACCTGTAAAATCAGGTTACCATTTTGGTTTGTAGGTAACCCGTTGACTTTTGTTTATTTTTTGACTACTTATTTAATTTCCTAATTTTAACTTTCAACTAACAGCTGATTAACCCCCCTTCATTCATTATATAGCCGTTACTGGTTATTTCCTCTTCCCCATCCATCATTTCCTACTTCATTAATCTCCGTTTTCTTCTTCTCTGTGAACCCTAAAAATGGCGACTAATTCCCAAAACACACAACACTCCCATAATACTGATTGCTCATCCCCAAGTGGTTCTCGTTCAAGGAGTTCTGGTGAAATTCCTTATCAAGTTTTTTGCTTTCACAACGAGGTGGCTCCAATAAAAGTAGTTAGACACCCAGGTCCGAACTATGGGAAAAGGTTTTATGGTTGTTCTAAGTGGCCGGTGAGTGGCAACAATCCACCTCAAAGTTACGCAATTTAGTTATGTGTAATTGTTTTTTAATTATTTTATATTATTCCCAAAATTGTGTACTTGAAATTAGGTTAAAATTATTGCAATTTATGTGTTAAGTAACCGTTTTGCAGCAACAACATTGTGGGTTCTTTCAATTGGTTGATGAAGCAAATCAAATTAGGGACTTGCAGTATCAGTTGATGGAGAGGGACTGTCAGATTTCAGAACTTGAAATGCAGAATGGGGACTTGAAGGCTGAAGTAGCTGTTCTGAAGCAGCAAGTTACACAGAAGCAAGACGTTGTTGATGAACTTTCAATTGAATGCTGTGAAAAGGGTGCACTGTTGGAACAGTTGATTGCAAAGAAGAGGGTTATGTATGCTTTGTGTATCTCTTGGGTTGTCTTTGGTGTTGCTTGGTTGTTTAAAGCATAGTTGTGTATGTTTATTTAGTAGAATTAGTTAAGGGGTTGTGTTAATTCGTTAGAGGTGATTATTTAGTACAATTAGTTGTAATTGATGGTAAGGGTGTTGTGGTCATCATAGCAGCGTATGAAAGTTTTTGTTGCTGTTGTTATGAATTTTTTGTAAGTGAATCTGTTGTCAATGAATGAATGAAATTTTGGTGAAGAACTTTTTGCTAATACATGAACAACTAAGCAGAGCATGACACAAAACTGTTACATATGGAACAACAGCAGTTGTACAATGAAAGTGAGCAACATATCTTGCATTCTGAACTTTCTGTAAACATTCAACCAATAACTAACACTGATCAGGAGATAAAAACACATTAATAACATTCAACCAATGTTGATCCAAAGTTAACAGCTTTCAAACCCAAAAAAACATACTTTAACCAAAGTCATAAACATCTAACAAGTCTCAATGACACGAAAAACAACTAACAAATGCTAAACAAGATTAGCCAACCAAAACCAATTCCTACATAAAAGTCAAATCTTATTGAGGTGCAGAACAAGTGAACCATGATTCAAGTGCATGTCCCCTTCCCCTAGCTCTACTTGCTCCCCTTCCTTGTCCTCTGCCCCTTACACTTCCTCTACCTCTGCCTCTGCCTTCAGTGGTGCTTGGTGCAGCAGAACCCCTGCTCCTTGTTTGTATGTTGCTGCTTGAAGCTCTCCCTCTTCCTCTACTCAGTACCACTCTCCCATGTCTTCCAATCCTGCTTGGTTCATCAGTTGTGTCATGGTGAGTGGCTGCTTCCAAGGTTGTTTCAGAAGTGCTCTTTGGTCTCCCCCTTTGCCTTTTTGGTTGTGGTTGATCTGTGTTGCTTTGATCTCTGTTGGGACATCTTCTCCTGTTGTGGCCTTTTGCATTGCATAATGAGCAGCTCATCTCCATGCCATGTTTTGTTAGATGTCCAGGTTTTTTAGGATTCTCATGTGGATCTTTCTTTCTGTTTTTCCTTGGCCTCCCTGGACCTATCTTGATGGGTGGTGGTTCAACCACCAAGTCACAGTCTGGCCAAAACCTGTCTCCTTCTATTGGTGGGATAGAATATGCATAGGCCCTTGCATATACATCTTTCTTGTACCACTCAGCTACAAAATCTTCAGGTGATTTGTGACAAAAAAAGATGGCAGCAACACCATGACAACATGGAATGCCAGTTGCATCCCATTTCTTACATGTACAAGTCTTGTTTTCTAGGTTGACAGTGTATGACTCTAACCTATACTGAACTTGAAACAGAATGGTTGAAGAGGGAAGGACCTCACATTTAGATGCCTCAACCTTTTCTTTGTCCAACTTCAACTGCACTCTAGGACTGATGTTTGTCTTCCATTTTGTTAACTCTTTCTTTTTCATAACAAGCCTTTGCATCAACAAGGCTCTTATGTCTTCAAGCATGTGGGTGAGATGTTTTGTTCTTGCATGTATGATGAAGTTGTTGAAGGTTTCAACCATATTGGATGTGATTACATCTACTTGTGTCTCTGTCTTCATGTATCTTCTGCAGAAAAGCTTTGGATCATATGAGTTGAAGGCAATGGCAGCAGCTGGGAAGTCATCTTGTAGGCTTTGAAAAGCATCTTTGTAATCTGCTGCATTGTATGCTTTTGCAATACTCCAAAATCTCAACTTCATCTCATCACCTTTGAAGGCTTTGTGCCAATTTGAGAATATGTGTCTTGCACAATGCCTGTGTTCTGCATTTGGAAGAACCTGAGCAACACAAGTAAGAATGGACTGCAATGAAAAACAGCAGAACATGTCAGTAATGATAATCAAATAAATGACAACACTTAAACATTGAAAAAGATGGAAATTGTTAGATGTTATTACCGGATTTTCATCAGAAACAATGACAACTCCAGTCCCATCAGATAACCTCAAACAAACTTGTATTTGCTGCAAGAACCATGCCCATGACAAGTTATTTTCTCCTTCCACTACTGCCCAAGCTATAGGATACATTTGATCATTCCCATCCCTCCCCACAGCTGACAGTAGTTGACCACCCAAGAAGGTCTTAAGGAAGCAAGCATCAATGCATACCACTTTCCTACACCCTTCAATCCAACCTTTACTCACAGCATCAAAACAAATGAACATTCTTTGAAACACCTTAGCACCACCAGATTGTGTGTAAACTAACTCAAACTTACTTCCAGGACTTGCTTGCTTCAAAGCTTCTACATATCTGCCAACTTTAGCATAATGGCCTTTCATTGATCCATGAAGCTTTTGATGTGCAAAGTACTTGACTTTATATGCAAAATCTGTCCTAACTAACACCTTGTAAGCCAACCTAATTGATGTCTGAATTTCCTTGGCTGGCCAATGAGGTCTGTTTTTGAAAACCTCAAGCATTTGATCTGCAACCCAAGATGCCTTTAACTGCTTATTCTTTTGCATTGTTCTCAAACAGGTGTGCTCCTCTCCCACTGTCTTCAACACAAACACTGCTCTCCTTGTGTCCCAAGAAAAGTAAAGCTTAAATGGACAACCACCAGAACAGTTGACACCTAATCTCTGTTGCCTATTCTTGTTGCTTGTTGTGAAACTTATATTTCTACCTTGCATTACAGCATACTTAGCAACAACATTCTTCACATCAGCCTTTTTACCAAACCTCTGCCCAACCTTCCACTTAAAAGTCTCAAAATCAGTGTCTGGCCCAACTAACAATCTCCTTCTGACCTTTCTGTCAGCAATGCTCTCCTCATCCCCACTTGTAGGTGGTGTTTGAATCTCTTCATCAGATTCATCAACATCAGCAATTATGTGTTCTTCACTTCCTCCCTCACCTACTAAGTGTCTAGCATAAGTTGGTTGAGGTCCAAACTTCCCTTGTTGAACTTCTCTCTCAACCCTAGCAGCCACTTGAGAAAGATGCTCCCTACAACCCCTAACTCTCTCTCTTGCTAATGTACACTCTTCATCACTAGTATCAACCTCTGGTGCTACAGTTTCTTCAAAATCAGGATCAATACCCTGCTTCTCTTCATCATATCCTAAATCATCAACATATTCATCAAAATCATTCTCATCTACCCCACTCTCATCTTCAGCTGGCCTGTACTCTGGGTCAGACTCATCCTCAGATGTTGTGTAACCACTAAGCAATTGGTTTAAAGTGAGAGGACTATCAGGCCTATCATCAGTGCAATCTTCTTCAGCTTCTATTGTATGTTCAGGTGGTGTCACTTGTTTTTGTGGCTGTACAGATGGCTCACAAAGGGTTTCAGCTTGTTGTATTTGTTGTGTACAATGAGAAGGGAGTGGCTGTGAGAGGTGAGGCTGAGATTGAGTTTTGACTAGAATCTCCCAATCCACAGGTTCAGGTGAGTGTGGTTCAGGTGCAGTAGGCTGACCTGATTTGGTTGCATAAGATTTGAAGTCAGGTGAATGTGGTGATTGAGAATGAGGATAATGTGATGTTTCAGAATGAGGTGACTGTGGTGATTGAGATTGAGGTGACTGTGGTGATTGAGATTGAGGTGGAATCTCAACTTGGAGAGGAATAAATGGGTCAATGACACCTACTTCTGAAGTACCCAAAACTATTACATCTGGATACTTTTGTTTCCTACTTTTGTCATTGGTTGTTGTGGGGTCAACATTTTTAGGGCTACTGTTTTGTATTTCACCACCTAGCATATTACTTTTAAACCTTGGACTTGTCCTAAGTGGTCCAGTTTTCACAGCTGGGGTTTTTTTGGGCTTCAGTTTAGGGGGCCTGGTATTTTGTGGTGGATTCAAAAGGCTTTCAACTGACTGCCCACCATGGTGCACAAACAACTCCACCACCCTACTATTACTACTACTACTTAGTTCAGCCATTTCTCTAACCTTCTCATCAGTGTACACTTTTCTCAAACCCTCATCTAAAGTCATGTTGGGCAGCAAATAGTAAATGCATTCAACATTATCATAAGCACCACACTTTCCCACCAAATCCTTTAACCAAAACCCACACAATACATCAGGATCCACTTTAAATGTTTTAATCTCACCTCCCCAATACAGTATCCCTCTGTTAGTCATAGTAAAAGAACCACCATGATGGTATTTCAATGTAATCAAATCCATTTCACCTACATGAATTACAACAACATACATTCAATGACAAAACCATGTACAACAATTACGCCACAAACAACAACAACACCCTGAACAAAAAACCAACTACAATTCCAGTAACTCAAAGCTAAACCAAGTAGAACCCAAACAGCAACAAAAGCCTGAACAAAAAACCAACCACAATTCCAACAACTAACAGCTACAACAACCATAATTGCCAAAAAAATAAACATAAAAGTGGGAACAACCACAATTGAAGAAACAGATAACCAAAAACAGCAACCACAACCTCAATTCCACAAAAATTCAAACTTCCAATTAAAATTCAAACAAAAACGAAAACAACATCAACTAATACTTGCCAAGAATTTCTACCTACTTACCTTACTCAGTTGTTATCCCTAAATGTTACACCTCCACCGTCGACAATTCGCTCAACCCTAGAACACGAAATCAAGCATGTCAATTGTGAACAACTAATGAAACCAAGCTTGTACAAATGAAAACAACAACGAAAATTAAGCTTTTGTATGGCTTACCAGCTAAATTGAAGTCGCCAGAAATGAATCAGAGGTTGATGTATCGTTTTATCCTCTTTTGGAGGGAAGCAGTTACAACCAAGAACAAAGAGAGGAAAGAGAGAGAGGGATTTAATTATTAATCACAACAAAGGAAAAACAAAACAAATAAACTGTAAAAAATTAATAATAAAAATAAATTAAAATAAATACATAGAAGTAACCTTAACAACCGGTCACCTATCAAAGGGACCATTAAAAGAAAATTTGATTAAAAGGTAGGATTACTGAGAGAAAACACAAAAGTGGGACTGTTATTTTCTAATATGCAAAAGGTGGGATTATTAAAAACAAATTTTCCTTTTATAAATGCACATTTCTTAACTTTTACCAATACAAATTAGTGAAGTTGATGCCATTATAATGTGTACTAACAACCATATAAAATGTAAATAAGACAAAGTTAATAATTATAACTAAGAAAAATATCATCATGCTAGATTTTGTTATTAGAATCTTCATAATATATAAGTTTCAACAAGTTTCTAGAAACAAATAGAGCAAATAATTAGCAATAATTTTTAACTCTGATATTCTCCCCATCCCACATTACTAGATACATTTATCATAAATGGATATTTCAATTTAATTGATGTAAATCCTTTTTAGACTTGTAATCCCCATATAAATTATTACAGCTTTATTCTTGATTTGTCATATTTCAACCCAATTTATTCTTACAATGCCTTCATTTTTATTATTTTGTCATTTAATACGTTACTTTTTCATTCATTTATTATATATATATATATTTTTTGTTTTCCTACATCAAAAACCCGATCAAAAAGTGAATGTAGCAAATTTTACGGGACGAAGGGAGTAATTAAAGCCTTAAGCCCAAAAGGATGTGGTCAATTGCATTAACCAATACTAGGCATGTTTATTTCAACTGAAAACATCTGAACTGGAAGTTTTTTATGAAGAATTAATGAATAGCAAAATAAGAGAAGAGCTGAACTGAACGGAACGGATTTTAAGCTGAAGTAAACAGGCCCTTAGGCGCTGTTCTTTTGGACTAAAACGGAATTGAACTGAACTGAAATGAGCCGAACTGAACTGAATTAAACTGAAGTGAGCTGAACTGAAGTGAAGTGGACTGAAATGAACTAGTAATTATAATGGAGTTGAGAATGAACTTAACTGAAGTGGATTAAACTGAACTGAATAGAGCTGAACTAAACTGAATAAAACTTAATAGAGATTAACTGAATTAAAATGTTAAAAATTTAAATCCAAAAGAACAGGGCCTCGGTAGTTTTTGATTTTCCATTATCCCTTACCTCAATGGGAGAGAGGGGGGGGAAAAAATCAAAGTGTAATTAATTAAAGAAAGGGATTCGTGTCGTATATACTCGTACAGTCATATGGGACACTTGGTAACGTAAAGGTAAGAGAGGTTAAGTAATTAAATAATAGCTATAGCTAACCCAGCTGTACAGAGGCCCATAATTCCATTTGTGTCAAAGCTGCTAATTTAGAAGGCTCTTTATTATTTGCCATTTTGGGAAAGGGACGCTAAACAAGAAGGGCATGTTTGTTTAAGCAACTAATCTTGGTTTCTCTCATTTAGATTAATGGACAAAAAGTAGGATTAATTATTAAGGCCAACCATATAATTATATTTTTTCTAACACAACAACAGAATTGTTGCGCTGTCCATATCACCGTCTTCTGTCTTTCTTTAATTGAAACTAAACAAAAGGGTGGCAATATTAGTTGACCACTTTTATTTTTTAATTACTATTCAAATAGTCTTAAGCGTGATACAAAAGTATGAACTTTTGCATTAACAATTTGCATTTGTAATTAACTTTGAATTTTTAATGAATGTCTTTGTCATATTTAAAGTATTTATGCGCTTCAGTTTAACTATATTTTGTGACATATGAGCCATATAAATATGTGCTGATATTTATAACTATCGTAATACTATAGGTGTAATAAAAGAGAATTATTTAAAAGTATCAAAACAATAATGTGTTGCATCTATTGTGTTATGAAGGTTTCATAGTCTTGTTTTTCGGTACCTTAGGTAGTATTTTGATTCATCTTAGGGCCTGTTTATTTCGGCTTAAAATCAGTTCAGTTTAGCTCAGCTTCGTTCAATTCAGTTCAGCTCTTCTTTTATTTTGCTACTCATTAATTCTTCATAAAAAAAACTTTCAGTTCAGTTCAACTGTTTTCCGATGAAGTAAACATGCCTTTATTATGTATTTTTTCCTTTTAAATTTTACAAATTCACAAATACATATTCTCTTTATTAATAATGGACAAAATTTTGTATTTGAAACGTGAATTCTAGGCTTTTTTTTTGCTTAAGTTTATGAAAAGAAAATGGTAAGTATCCCTTTAAATAACTTCAACTTATGTCCCTTAAAAAACAAAGTATGGGTACATTGGGAAGAGGTTTAAATGAGAACCCTCTTATATGAGAACTACATCAAAACTCCTTTATTCAAATATTTTTTTTACTTTTCTAAGTGTTATAGTGTTACTTTACATCTATTTTAATAGTAACAAGTTATAGACATTTATTTGTGTTTTAATCTATCATATATAATTGACCTATAAGCAATGACTATGACCACTTAAATGTTATACTCTCTCCGTTTTTTTTTTACTTGCTACATTTCCCTAAAATGGAAATCTCAAATTACTTGCTACATTACTTACTTTGGTAAGTAGGGTCAACACGTATCTTTACCTTATTGTCCTCGTTTTTGTCATTTTGCATCTACTTAATCTTAATTTATCCTTCTAACCACTACTCAACTAAAATTTATTCTCACTTTACCTTTTTAACACATAAATAGACAGATGGTTCCCACATTCAAAATGACATGCATAAAACTTTGTTTCATCTCTCTATGTAGCAAGTAAATTGGTACGGAGGGAGTATGATTTTCAAAGGCCTTAAAAATTAATTTTGTTTAAATTGAAAACTAAGGGTATACCTAGTTATAATACATTGTTAATAAGTTATTACAACTTTTAAATGTATTTAATACGGTCGTTATTATAGTTCTTACGGTTCTCATATAAAGAGAGTTCTATATATATAACATTAATTAATTGCAAGCCTGACAACCAACTAAACAACTAATCGAACACTGCATTCCTGATTTAAGAGGTATGGCAACTCAGAATGAATTTGGGACCATCTTTTATCTTGTACACCCTTTTTAATTTTTGTTAGTATAAAAATGTAAGTTGACAAAATAGAAATAACTTTTGACATGTAGTCATTGAACAAAAATAATTATTGAAAACCATGGTCAATTGTAGAAAATAAAATGTGTGCCTGCTTTTCGAAACAGTGTAACTTTTATATCTAGGTTTAACTTTCTTATAATCAAATGCATAATATTCTATAAACTTACAAGTTATTATTCAAGTTAATGTCTTGAGTTGTTAAGATGCACATATAATTGTAATTGAATACTTAAAAACTTGCAGGATTTGTGAAATAATTATCTTGTAAAAAAAGTACTCTCTCCGTTTTTAAGTGTTTGATACGTTTGAAATCTAACAATATTCATAAGATGAGATAATCTTTTAAATTACTTTTAATATATATAGTATAATATAGACATATGAGGTTTTATTTGATTCGTCTTACTGAGTACATTATTAATATTCAATTATTATAATTTTTACATATATGCAACAAAAGATATTTAAGGTCAAATAAGTGCATTGACATAAGTACAAATCAAAGTGTATCAAACAATTAGGATCGGAGGGTGTAAAAGAATACAGGATGTGAAATCGATGATGTTAGTGGTAGATCTAGAAATATAGAAATTGGGGTACGAATTAGGTTGCATTGTGTCTAGAACTAAGACAAAATAGATACATCTTCTGGTATTAAAAATGACAAATCTAATAATTAATATTTGTGGGTGCGCCAAATTCTAACATTAAATATCGTTATTATTCCCAATACGAGGACAAATCAGAAACGAGGACAATGAATTGTCCATCAATCACGTGAATTAAGCATGCGGCCATACTACATATGGTACAAATACATCTTTGTCTTTATAGTAAATACTCCTTCGGTCCTTTTTTACTTGCTACATTTACTTTTTTGCATCTTCCAAGACGCAACTTATAAAATTAACAGTTTTAGTTTAGTATAATAAAAAATTATATAAATTATATTTTTGGAAAATATACATCGAGACGAATCAAACAAGATTCCATATGACTATGTTTTTCATTACGTATTAAACACCAAAGTGAGTCAAAGTTACAATGTGAATAATGTTAAAAACACTAATGTAGCAACTAAAAAAAAACCGAGGGAATATATTATATGCCATATTATTGTTTCTGTTATTATAGGGAATCGCAAGAGCGGATGATCTTAGGATCTCATATTCAGGCGCCTTTAGCTACGTAACCTAAAATTTACTCTATTATGTTTAGTAGCACATTAAACTTCTTGTTCATTCGTTGTATATCTATTTATTTAATGTTATATACTTAAAGCATATGATCATAATAATATTGCATGTAAGAATGTACCCTCCTACAAATATTTTTATTACTTGTAGATGATAATGATTATCGTAAATGAATTTTAAGTGACACCTATAAATCTATGATTAAATTTAGCAAAGGATGTAGTAATTAAAAATAAAATGGAGTAATCAAACAACCAAAATCCTGTTAGGGATATTGAGGCTCGGTAGTATAGCAACAAAGTGCGATAAGTAAGCAAAGATTCTTTGGTCGTGGTCACATGTAACATGTTCTTCATTGACTCAACATAGAATGCCCATCTCTTTATAATGAATAGTATAGTCTATTGTATTCAGTATTCACCACCCAACCTTATTGGCTACATTGATTTTCGCAATATATAATACTCCCCACAAATTAGTTTCATTTTACGCTTGTGTTTTTCCGGTTGATACTACTTTTAGCACCCATTGCTTTCATGAATGGTCACTTTGAGGAAAATATATAGCACCTAGAGTTGAATGATGAATTGATGGCTATGCTTAAATTTAAGTGCCCATTTTCCATTTGTGTCCTCAAAAAATTTGCATTAGTGAAAATACTTGTTCAAAAAAAAAGGAATATACTAAACATAGTTCTAAAATTTTATGTGTAACGTGTTTCCAATGGAAATAATTTTTCATTTTAAACACCGATTACATTGGTGTTTGTGTGATTTTTGTTTAATTTAACAAAATATTATCAATTTTAGAATTATATTTAATGCTTATTTTTAATTCTAGCATGATCTCATCTAAAAATTACTCCGCTACCCTCCATCGAACACATTTCACTCCAACTATTATTTGTCACTATCACATCTCAATATAACCAAGTAATATTCGAATTTTATGAAGTACTTACTGTTTCGGCCACGAATTAGTGTCAACAAAGTATTATCATATATCTCAAATTAGTATTAAATTATTACAACTAATTTATAGCAGATGTAGTGCACTAGTTAGGGATGGTCACGGGGCAGGTCTAAGTGGACCTAAACCTGATTTCAGGGTATGGATCTAGAGTCACCTAAGATTCAATGGGTCTAAAAAATCTAGACCCTTATCTAGACCCGATTTGACGGGTTTGGCAAGTCTGTAAATAGGACTAAGGTACATAGTAGTTATTGCATTCAAAATTAAATCGTACTATACTAACGAACTTATGTATTGAATACGAGTTCAAATCTCACTACAATTACAAAGTCAATTAAATTAGCCAAAACCAAAATGAGTTCGAGTAAATCAGATTAATTACATACGAGTTCAGTTTAATTACATATGAGTACATATGAGATTATTATAGATTAATTATATATAAGTTCATACGAGTTAAAGATTGTTTACTAAAAAAAATAATAAAAAAAAGAGTTAATGGGTCCATGGGGGTGGGTCTGGGTCCAAATTGTTGAAATCTAAACTCAGATCCATTTAGTTAACTATAGACCTAGATCCATTGGTTTTCAAGAAATTAGATCTACACTCTTATAAATGGGGCAGGTTCACAGGATCCGGGGCGCATGACCATCCCTTGCTCTAGTACTTAAAGTGAGCTAAGATAGCATCCATAAACTCATTAACGAAGTGTTGGTATGAGAGTTAGGGCATGTTTACTTCAACTGAAAACAACTGAACTGGATTGAATTTTTTTTATGAAGGATTAATGATTAGCAAAATAAAATAAGAGTTGACCTGAACTGAATTGAACTTAGCTAAATTAAACTGATTTTAAACTGAAATAAATAGGCACTAAAATGCTTGTGTGAACAACGAAGTGTTGGTATGCTTCATAAACCTTCTTATCCTACATGGTTTTGGATAGGGCTCTTATATTTTGTGAACAAGCTGTAAACTTATAATGTCCTATAGTCAACCTAGCAACGAACGTAGCGGATATTATATCCTTGCTTTACTTTGTGGATGTGCACTCCCAAATGAAGTGAAGATTGAAGAGTAGAGTGAGCATATCAGCTTCCCCAACATAAGATAGAAAGCTACTATTCCTTAAGGTTAAAAAATTAACTAATAAAATATCATACATTTAATTTATGGGAGGAAAACTTATTTGAATTTATTTGAGATAGTCAAACCTAATTACAATTTATTATTTCTTCTAAAATTAGATTGAACTGAACATAGATTCACATTCGTTTTAGATATAATACATATCAAAATAAAATTCAAAATAGATGCAACAAGTTTCAATTACTTCTTTTCCGGTATGTTAATTTCCCGTTCTCTTCGTCACATTTAAAAAAAAAAAAATCTATCTCACCCTTTTACACTCACAAACAACATTTGACTAGAATCCTTTGCAACTCAAATTATTATACAGTATCTAATTTGAAGGAAGGTAATATATGATTCAATTACGGGTCAGATACATCTATCAAGGATATATTGAGAATAATAAAACTAAGAAAGTATAAGAGTGTGTTCTTTTCACAGGTTAAGATTGAAACTTAATTAAAAATAGATTGGATTGGATATAATTTGATTGATACTTATTGTAATTTAGGTCATGTTCTCTTCAACTTATTTTTGCTGATTTTAATTTATTTTTACTGATCTGAACTTATTTTTGTTGAACTGAACTTATTTTTGCTGAACTGAACTTATTTTTGCTGAAATCATTAACAATTTATTAAGAATTGAAACTGATTTTGTTAAACTAAACTTATTTTTATTGAACTGAACTTATTTTTGTTGAATTGAACTTATTTTTGCTGAAAATAAGTAAAAATAAGACAAGATAAACAGGGTCTTAATATGGTAAAAATAGAAATACTCATGCATAAATAAAATACACCCTAAATTTCGTGTTTTTCCAATATATCATTTACGTAATTGAATGCTTGGTTTGGGTAATTGAGTGAGGGTGTTCCAAACTTCCAATGTGAGCCGTAGAACTCAAAAACACGTAAAAACAATTGGACACGTCTTATGGCATACCCATGAGCACCCTTTAACATTTACAGTCAAGCATTTATAGAGCTTTCCATTATTGCGCCCTCTTTTGCATTTATAGAGCTTTCCATTATTGCGCCCTCTTTTATGACTATTTTCTTTACAAAATTTTGGGTCATTGATGATTCGAGCTATATATAAGAAGTATAAAGTGAAAATAAAATATTAAACTAAGTATTTATTATCTCAAATGAAGTAAAATTTTGTTATGAATTTTTCAATTATTTTTATATTGATAAATGACTTTTTTCAACATTTTTTCGGTTTTACTTTAACATTGTTTTTGTATCGTGAATCTGTATTCCCTAAGTAAATGAATAAATAATTAAATAAATCTTATCAAGTTATTGCAACTATTAAAAAAAAAAAGGAAATTGAATTATTGATAAACGAACGAAAGGAAGTGATTAGGGTGTTCCTAATAACATGGAAGTGAATGTCCCAGTTGATGCGACTTGTAACGTCATGATCAAGCTTCATCATTAGACATGAATACCTTAATGATGTCCAATTTCTCACGAACAATGCTACTACGTTTTTTAATCATACTTTAACTAACAATATAATACAGTTGATTACTTGATTAAATTATCTTAACTTCTTAATTAATCTAATCTCTTAATACACAATTATCCTAATGCTAATGATGATCCCACGTCTAAAAACTCACGTGGGAAGCAATAAAGCAACATTCCTATTTGTCACGCAACATTAAAAACAAGTTATTGCAATAAAACATTTTTTTACATCTAATTATTCTAACATGTAATTTGGCCCGGGATACCCCGGTCATCCGTTTAAATTATCAATCAAATATGTTATGTTTTATAAATTTAGTTTAAGGATGAAAATAATAATTTTAAAAAATGAGATTAAGGGATATGTTAAAATATCATCTTGTCGTTACCTTAATCAATGTGTTAT
Organism: Suaeda aralocaspica; assembly: GCA_016808085.1. NCBI lineage: Eukaryota > Viridiplantae > Streptophyta > Magnoliopsida > Caryophyllales > Amaranthaceae > Suaeda > Suaeda aralocaspica. The sequence continues at coordinate 4,885,756 of PYUH01000120.1, read as the reverse complement.
TAGAGATGCAAGTGCTGATAATTTATACTATACAACCAGTTGTTATACCTTGCTAGTTACCACTAAAAGGGACAAAATGTACCGTTTATTTTTAAGTGAGCTAAAGATTAGCTTCAAATTAAATGTACATATTTTTTTTTGCATTTGATAATACTGTGCTATGTAAATGTGACAAGCCTTTTTGTTACATAGCATAAATTTAGCATGTTTTACTTGTAATGTTAAAAACAGTAAACAAAGATAAATTAGTATATTATAGTGGTTGAGCTTTGACTTTTTTTTTCAAAGGTCACTTGTTCGATTCTTAAACTTTTAATTATGTTTTATGTTTATATATTTCAAAACAATTGTATTAAAGACTTAGCTTGAGAAGAGTCATAATATTTTTATTTAGAATGCTTTTTAAAATTTGCTTGGTTAATTTGATAAAGATGGTGGTTGACTTGTAGATGCATGCAAGTATGCAACAGATAATGTTTCAAGCAAAATTAATTAATTTTTGGACTGACAATTTGTACTAATTTATTTTCTTCTGTTCGTCGCATTTTCTGAACTGACAATTTGTCGTACTAATCCGTATATTACACCGTATAAAATATAATTTTCTAAATTAGTAGATTGCATATTTGCATGTGTGTCTTTGCGAATCTCAACAAAACCCTTTCTCAATTATAATTTGGATCCATTATTAAGTAATTCTCAGAAATGTTTCTAGAATATAACTAAAATTTTATCCGATGAGCCATGACAAATACGTCTTACAAATTGTTTCTCCTATAAATCATCTACCTATAAATTTCATGCACCATGTAATACGAGTACGTATATAAACTCGATAGTCGATACATAGTATAATTTTCTTTAATTTGATTACTTTCTCAGTCTTTTTTTTATTTGCTACAGTTACTTTTTCGCATCCTCCAAGACGTAACTATGAAATTAATATCTCGAGTCTGGTATAAAAAAATTATATAAAAAATTATATTTTTGGAAAATATACATCGAGACGAATCAAACAAGATCTTATATGACTATATTTTTCGTTACTTATTAAATACTAAAATGAGTCAAAGCTACAATGTAAATAGTGTCAAAAATCCTAATGTAACATCTAAAAAAACACCGAGGGAGTAATTAAGTAAAATCGAATATGATTTTGTGTCTTTCTAGACTCTTTACAGAGGACCTCGAAAATTTTCCACTATGATGTAGACAAACGATTACGAAGTAAGTGACGGAATTTTAATTGTTTGTAATATGATTTTGTGAATATTTATATTAAGAAGGAAAGTCAGAATAATTAAAGCAAAATGACAAAAGTATTGGTTTTGTAGACGTATAGTATAGTGGTTGGTCTTTTACAAGTACAGGGAACAAAGACACTTTTATTTGGTGTTGATTGCAATTGACCACTTCGCTGTAGTCCATACAAAGTACAGTCTGTCTTATTCCTCGCACTTCAAGTTCTTAAATACGATAGATATCGTATAACTCCGTATATACGACGTATTTGTGAAATATTTGTTTTTATTTTTTGTTTTCTTTGGAATATAGTGGAGAAACAAATAAATATAGCCCATCACTACTATTTAAACGGTCCATATGGGCCATCTCAAAAAGTTAAATACATAGTATCTAATAGCGATTATGAAAGTGGTGAGAAAAAAAAATTAAATAAATTAGTGATTACTTATTCAAAGTAAATCGCAGCAAAGTATATATTGAGACAAATACAAATGTAACAAGATTTTACTAAATAATGTAGTCGGTATTTAGACGATACATGTACAAAGTTTTAATATTGACAAAATTAAGTTACGTTTATATAGTGCATACCTTGTCACGATTAGGTTTCAATTTGATGAGTAAAGGCAGACATTTATCATGGAGGGGGCTGATTCTTAAGGGAGTACAGAGTGTTGCATTATTATTATACAAGTGAATCAAGTATAGTCAGCAAAGTTTATGCTATATTGCTAATTTGCTATATATGCATTCACTTTTTAAAGTTATGCCCGTATATATATATATATATGTAAACAGATAGTTGGATCGAGTCCTCGAGTACTGAGGTTATTGTATATAATAAGTGAGAATGTGTTAAGATATATTATGATCTTGATTTTTTGGACTTATTTTCAATTCATTTCAGTTAAGTATTCAGAAAATTTTACCCCTTTCTTAAACGTTACTTTACTAAGTTTCGAGAATTTTACTAAACCTAGCTACCTAAGGGTTCCATATTTTTGTAGGAAACTTTCATTATTATTACCCTCTCTGTTGTTTTTTACTTGGACCAAAAAATCGCAAATAAAAAACAACGGCGGGAGTATTATGTATACCCCTTATTTGTGTTGTACTAGTAGTATGGACTATTAAAACATAGAGGAAAAAAAATAATGAATCCATGTTTAAAAAATGAAGTAATAATGATTTAAACTATAAACAATAATGGAGAAAGTTGGCTTACGAAACACCGAAGAGACACCCACGGGCCATGACTGTCGTTGAAATAATATATTGGGGGTCATGCATGTATTTTATTTACTTCTACCAATAACAAGAAAAATACACCATAATTTATACTCCCTCTATTTTTATTTACTTGCTACTCCCTCTATTCTCTATTATTTTTGACGGTTACTATTCACCCTTTCATGTTGATATATGATATAATAATAGTGGTGGGATCAAATTGAGGTAATAATTGATGAGAGAGAAACAAGTTGCAATTAATGAAAACTTATTAGTGGGTGGTGTGGGGTCCATTTTAATAAAAAAATGTTAAAAATCTAATAAAGTTGTAATGTAAAGAAAAATATGGAACATAGAGAAACAAGACATGTAAAGAAAAATAGGGAACGGAAGAAGTACATAAGAGTAAAATATGTGAGAGCTTTTTGGTCCATATGTAGCAAGTAAAAAAAATGGAGGGAGTATATATTATATAAGGAGCAGTAGAATATTTATTAGTGAAAAACAATAATAAAAATACAAAAAAANGAAAAAAAAAAAAAAAAAAAAAAAAAAAAAAAAAAAAAAAGTGGTCAAGCACCAAATACTTTATTTCCATTAAAGGAAAGATACCGGAAATTTGCGTACTTTCCCTCTTTCCCAAGTCACATAATTGATAATTCTATTAGTCTTTCATCAATTCAATTCACTGCATCAATGTGAGGAAACAAAAAACACAAATGAGTGAGAAACAATTCACCTATAAATATAAAAGCAATTTGTTCTAGTGGTGGTAATAAAAGTGGAGTACTTAGAATCACCTTCTCGTGTGCACAATCTGACAATTGCACACTATACAACATTGAGTTTATTTTATTTTATTATTTTTTGTGTTGATAATTAAGGAAATAAAATCGGTTAACACCTTCGCGAATTGAAGGATGATCAAGAGAATTCTTGCACATGTTAAGGGAAAAACTGAAGAAGTGTCATAATGGGTAGACCAAAACATTGGTTTGTTAATTCATGGGAGTTAATATTTGTTGGAAAATATGCAAAGGTTTTGTTGAAGTTGTTTTATGAAAACAATGAAAGGTTTTTTGTTCCATATTGAAAGATTTATTTTCTTTTACTTAATTTATATATGTGGGTTTACTTATCTTATGTAAACTTATGGTATGGGCTCGAGAGGGGTCTCGCTACGTGTGTGCCGCCACCCGGCCCGCTTCATGACACATGACACGTGTGCGGTGTGGTACTTTAATTTTTCTAATTTTTTGAGTGCACAATTCGAAGTGTCAAAAACAATGTTTTATCATGACACAACATTGCTTATACAAATACATTAAACTTTTTGGCTTACATTTGTTCTTAATTTTGTTTTACAAGGATTATTTTACTCCAATATTCACACTAAAATAATATATAGAGCAGTATATAGAATCCTAAATCACCTTCTATATCTATTACTAAAACAGTTGCCACTAAATATATATGTTTTCTTTCATAAACTTGCCTCATTTTCTTGCCTAAAATCTATACATTTAGTTCTTATATTTTTTATATGAACTTGAACTTCGGACTTGGTTAGAGATTTATAACTTTTATTTTTTCTTTACAATTTAAAACCAAGCATGTTATTACTCCGTAATAAAGATATATATGCAAATCATAAAGAAATATCCTTTGTTTCCAACTTTTGAATGGTTGTCCAAGGGCCTGTCTAGTTTTTGCCCTATTTTTTAACCAAGTGTTTGAGGTAAACTTAGGAGTCCCTTCCCCGTTTATTTGCAGCTTGAAAAACTTGTTAATATTCCTCTTTAAAAAGATCTTTTGGGACCTTGAAACCTCCGAAAATGGAGGACAATAGCCTTTGTTTTTGGTTTATGAAAGGCTGTCTTGTGCCCCGTACATCTAGTTTCCATCCAATTTTTGTACCATATGTTCTTGATGAACCCATGACCCATCATGCTCGGTTCCAGCATCATAAAACTTATTTTGTTATTTAGATGCTTAGAAAAGACTATAGTGGTAGTTTTCGCTCTCTTGGGTCTATATCAGCGCTATTTGAACCCCAAAGGCTGCTCGAGGTCCTTATTTACACCAAAGAGGCACCATGTAAAATTTTCAGCAATTTTTTTCGGGATCTTCGGAACCTTCGAAAACTATGGATAATATACTTTGTTTTTGGCTTTCCAAGGGTTGTCTTGGATCCTGTCTAGTTTCTACCTTGTCTTCTTACTATGTGTTCTTGGTTAACCCAAGAGCCTCCACGTTCAATTTCAGCCTAGAAAAAACTTGTTATATTCCCTGTTTAAAGAGATTATGAAAAGGGCCTCACCAGTCTTTTTCGTTTCCCATAATTGTCTTATTGCCTTTTAACCATGTAAAGGCATAAAGCTACTCAATGTCCATTCCATAAGGGCGATATGTAAAACTCTCAGCAAACTTTTTTCTGAAACCCTGAAAATAGGGGTATTCACAATCTGATTTGATAGGCTTTAGCACCCAATCAAACCAAACCGCAAGATTACACTTTAGTTTGGTGTGGTTTGTAGCTTAACCGTTTTAAATTGAAAAAAAAATATTTACACTACCAAGCTAAAAATAAAATAATCTAATAATTAATCAACAAATATAAGTTAGAAGTAGTTGGATTAATGAAAAAAAAAACTATAAGTATATAACTACATTAAAAATATTTTATAAAATTTATTATTTTGAAAAAATATATTAAAAGAATATTAAATTAATGATTTACGGTCTAATGCGGTTGGTTTTGAAAACCAAACCAAATCACAAAATTACAGTTTAGCTAAAATAAAAACCTAAACGCAATTTCAATCGAACCAAACCAAATTGCAGTTTGGTGCGACCTAAAATGCACTCTCTACACCCCTACTTTGGACTTCATGAGCAAGAAACACCAATAATTAATCAAATTATTTAGAAAAATAAAAGATAAGGGGCACTTTGATTATCACCTACAAACACCACACTTCAAACTTAAGCCACACATTTTAGCTTCGTCATCCGCACGACCGTCATGTCAAAAATGAGCCAATTTTCTGAGTGTCTTGTGTACTTGCATTGTTCTTTCTTTCTGTATTCTTAACCCCTTTTGCATCACAATTGATAGTATTAAGGGTCTGTTTACTTTAGCTTAAAATCCGTTCAATTCAGTTCAATTCAGCTCCAATCAATTCAGTTTATTTCAATTCAGCTCCAATCAGTTCAGTTCAGTTCAGCTGAAGTAAATCGACCCTAAGTAATTAGAATAATTTGCAATTGATAGCTCGTGAATAGCATGTTGGAAGGTTGATTTGCTCAATGTGTTAGGATTATTTATATTTCTTTTTCTGTATTATTTTTTTGTCACTAGATAGCATCACTTTTTCTTTTAAGAATGCGAACCTATTTCACCAAAGCTTAACTTTGATTACTTGTAGATTCGACTTGTGTTGCACGCCTAGCTTATAATGGATAAATCTCACAACAATAGCATTATGCATTTGGTAAGGTCTCATCAAGTTGTTTATCACTTGAGTGAACTCGTATTGGTATAAAGGTTCCACACTAATCAAACAAATATGGAAAATTTTAGATGAAAAGAAACCGAATATGAAAAAGGTTGATGATGTATAAAACAACTAGATTACACATATTACATAACTTTAAATCTTTCATTAATTAAATAACCACTAGCAAATGAGCAAAATGCACGTATTACATTTGTTTCAATCATTTGCAGGGATGATAAACAGTTGGTTAAATTTTTAATCTTACTTGAGATTCGACCGTTGAAAGCAAATGAGCTAATACTAATTACTAAACGTTGATTATGAAAAGGGGTAGACTTTAGAGATAATTAATGGATATTAATTAAGATACCTGTGTCTTAATTTACCCCCTCCAATTGATAAAAAAGAGGGTTAAATGTTGCGAAATTATGAACTTCTCCAACAGTTTGAAAAAATGATACTACAGCGTACTGTTACAAGGTTAGCTTGTTACTATCTGGCATGTTCTTTTTCCTTTCTATGAACGTGTTATGTTGATCAAATTCATTGCGAGTAGTATTAAAAAATAACTGTTGCGATTAATTTGGAGTAGGTGAAATGAGAAATTTCTAACAACTCACTGTGAGATGGATAAGCAATTATCTCACAGGGGTAATTAGGTCATTTCTTATTGAACGGAAGTTGTTCAAAACAAACGGGTATGTAGTCATTGTTTTGTATACCTTCTGTCAAAGGTGTAAAGAAAAAAGGCAAATACAAAACTCTAAAACTAAAAATATATTCTACTGAAGGTGGATCCAATAAAGTACCACCTCACCACCATTGAAGAACACAGTTTCGCAATTAAGGAGAGGAGAAATGTCACCGCCAACCGCATTCGGAATTCGGATGCCTCCCACCACCAACCACTAGACCTGATTCAAACTTTCAATTACCATTGTTAAGGATCTAGTTAGTGTTGTTACATTGACCTATCGACGAAGATCCATCAGAACTCCATTGGTCTAAGTATGTTCTAAAAACAAGTTTTGTGTGGATTAATTTCACAGAGAATTCTATATTATTTGTAAATCTTTTTGTTTAATTTGTAGATTATATAATTTATGATCGGAAGTTTTGTCAAACTATAATTTATGATTGGAAGTTTTAACTGTGATTCGAAGGTTTAACCGGACAACCAGCTCCCAAGTTTATTATGAAAATTTACACGCATCCGTAATTCCGCTAAACCAACAACGCTTGACAAAACTTGTCCACACATATAAATTACTGCAAGTGATTGTAACATGCAAGTTAAATAAATTATTTTTTTTTAAATTAGTTAGAAGGAAAACTAATTTATTTAACTATGCAAGTTACTGCAGTGAAGAAGAAAGAGCAATAGTAATTGGAATTTTGGGAAAAAGTTAGATTTTGATCTATAAAAGTGGTGGGCCCATATAAATTCAACATAATTTGTGACTAGTTATTGATAACTATACAACTACTGCATACTGGTTGAAATTGTATTTGTACATGTGAGAGATACGCCCCTACTTTGTTTTCATAACTGCCATTGTGAGATGCTCTACAAGCATCTCACTGTGAGATATGGGGAACCCCCCGGATGAAATACTCCAATCAGGTTAAGTAAGCCTAGAGACATTGCAAAGAATGGACAAAGCTAACCTTTGGGGTATTCAATTTAGTACAATAACCTTAGCCTCTGACATTTCAAAACAAGTTGGATCTAAATCAGTCACTCAGTCAGCCCATTAACATATAATGTAATTGAGCCAAAATAAATAAATAGTTAAGTGTCCATCTATTCAGATAATGGGCCAAAGGCAACAGATTTGGGCCCATCTCTACACTGAACCAAGGTGTATTTGTGTACGAGTTCTGTCACGAATTAATTGCTACAAAAATAATACTACTATATGAGTTATAAAATAATATTTGTTGCAACTAATTTGTGATAAAGGTAGTAGTATATTAACTGCTAAGTTTTTGTGCAACATATGCAAGAAACAACAAATTTCTAGCATTTTCAAAGGTCTGTTGAAAGTTGCATATTTCATGTAACATAGCATTTGTATACTTCTGAAACAATAATTAAAGAATTGGAAACATTATATTAAAAATAAAATAAAATTTGAAGTACATAATGTAGGTGACCAAATTGAATATGGTTCCATCGTTGCATTATTGACTTATGATGCTTATTTAAAGCTTGCTCAAAAAATGAACACCTCTTCTATCCCTTACATTTTGAAAATTTGTATATATAAATTGCAAATAAAATTTTCCACTCTCTTGTTGTCTTTTGTTTGGTTGTCACCCCAAAAATATAATAAAATCCAAACTTAGGAAAAAGAATATATTAATTAAGCAAATTGGCTTATTAACATTTGGGGAAATCTTTAGGAGGTGGTATTAAAGATTCATTAGGTCCTTTGCCATTATCCACCAAAAATGCCATCTTCAATCCCCATGTCGTGTGAATCTCCAAATGACAATGCATGAACCAAACACCTGAAAATATAATACACAAGAATTCTATTAGAAGTTCATGTAAGAAATTTTTAGTCATGTTACAAAGTCATATGCAATATATAAGTATGTGTATATGTATATTTGTGTGTTTAATTCGAGTATTTACCTGGATTATCGGCTCTAAATCTAATAGCAACCCATCCGCCTGTAGGGACTCCAATGGTATTCCTCTCAACAGGATCAACAAGATTGAATTTCTTCGGATCCTTCTTAGGATTGTAGTTTCCTAGTCCCCTACCAACGACAAAGAAATTAAATCCATGTAGATGGAAGGGGTGGTTCTCTGGTGCTATAAGCGCGGTATCTTGCAAGACTAATTGAACGGTTGCATTGTAAGGAAGCCTGTATACTTTAGTCCCGTTTGTGGTACCAACATTGGTAGTATTTCCGGTGTAATTGAATGGTGTAGGAGGATTAGCCGGAAAGTCATCAGTGAACACGCCACTAGTATTGAAGTAATGTGCTTGGAGCACAGATATAGTAGGCATAACAAATGTAATGTTGTTAATAGCAGCCACTAGCCTAGTCCCATTGACACAAGTTGGGCAAGGGTTAACTCCTAATCCAACAGTGAAAAATAAAGAGTGGTCAATTGTTTGAGGGACTTGAGCAGGGTACTCTTTCGAGTTGAGAGCTCTAAGGGAAATGGTGTAGTTGTCAGACACTTTAGTAGCGTTTATAGCTGGTGGAACGGTGAGGATGGTCGACAAAGAGTTGGTTTTAGATGTCGTGTAATGGACAGTCGCAATGCCTGTGACATTGTCCACTGGCACGGGTGCATCCATGAAGGGTGAAACAACTATCATATACTTGCCCATGTCTTTGTTATTGGCTTCAAGGATAACATTAGTGGTTTGCCCTGGTGATATAACAATTGTGTCTGTTTCCACGGGTTTAACGTAGGTGGCATCGACTTCGACCACCGTTAGGTGGTGTCCAGCAACCTTGAAGAACAACTCTTCATTTAGTGCAGCATTGACAATCCGAAGCATATATTTCTTCCCTGGTTTTACATGTAAGTTGAATGTTTCTGCACAAGACATTGCAAGAATTTATAAATTAATGTACGTACGTGCATACTAATACTATGTACTTTGCTAGTGTATGTGTATTACTACTATATCTGACATAGACAAAGGACGAAAACTGTCAAAGGCACTCCTGCCTAATATAAAAGTACTCTCGATTATTGTAAGAGCACAATTATCTGTGTGAAAAATTTTCACAAGTAGGAGTGTCCTTACTAATTGGCGCAACTGACATTATAATGGAATATTACGGCATATTTACCTTTTGCATTACAGTTTTTAACAGGCCCTGGGAAACCATTAATTGTATGAGCATCAGACACATTAGGCGCCAAGCCAGTTTTTAAAGCTTGGTTGATCACAGCTTCAACATCCGATTTCCACCATTCACCTATGCATATAGTAGTGTTGCAAATAAGATTGTTAGACGTTAAGCACATGTATATATATATCACTTGAAAATAGAATTAAAATATAGAGCTCGATATTACCTAAAACAACCACAGTCTCCTTGTCAGGTTTAGGAAAAGGATAAGGAACACCACGTTTAGGTAAGATTACAATCGCGCCATGAACTGTAGCTCTTAGCCATAGGATATGGGCATGGTAGAAAAGGGTTCCTCTTTGACCGGTGATGGTGAAGTTGTATGTGTAAGATTGCTTAGGCTGAATTGGGCACTGTGTTATGTAGGCCGGTCCATCTGACCATCCGGTTCTTATTTGTCTAATCCCATGCCTATTCATCACACATCAACAAAATAAGTAATTATCATTTACTTGAAATTATTATTAACGGATACACACTAGTTAGATTACTAATTAGTATTAATTTGTCTTTTAAAAGTTCGATCAATGTTTGACTTTTTTGTGCAAGGTATAAACTTTTAATCATTTTTTTTTCTATCATTATAAGGTTGCAAATTGTTTGTGAAATTCAGCGACTTTTGACTTATTTTTTCAAAAGAGAAAATGATAGATGAACTTTTTTTTTTCTAGTTAAAGTTGACGTCAAATGATTTTCAAAATATATTAAAAAGGATGAAATTACTAAAGTATAAGAGAAGTAATAAATTACCAATGAATTGTGAGATTGTATTTGACATGATTGACCACCTTCACAAGAACTGTATCACCTTCTCTAGCAACAAGGGTGGGACCAGGGTACTTCCCGTTTACTGTCACAATTTCTTTAGTTGAACAATGTCTTGTGTAATTTTTCAACACCACCTATTAATTGAAAGACATAATACACATTATTAGTAAGGATGATAATTTATACTACTAGTAATTTGTATAATTGAAGCTAAAGAAAATTAATCCGAATATTCGATCGTTAGTTACAATACTAAACATATCAAAAAATTGCTTTCTTTTGTTTTATCTATGAGACTTTGCTGGTTTGTAATGTTAAAAGTGTCAAGGTCCTCAATTGTACGTATAACATATATGTATACAATATATAATAAAAGTTCAATTTTGTATTCATAATAATAATACGAGGTATCATTGATACTTCATACGATTTTAATTTGCATTGTTGGCTATGTTATAAGATTTAGCTAAGCTACTCAATCTAATCCTTTCTTTTTTTTGATAAAGTGCCGCAAGAGCTGAAACTAATTATTAATTATCAGACAATTTTAACAGAATGAAATAAAAGGTCAAACCCTATCAATCATGTTTTGATCTTGCTTCTTACTTTTGTTTTTTCCGTCACTATGTTAAAGACGCGGTTGTTAAATAATCGAGTAACTTAAAACCTTAAAACTCATGCACACATATAAAGCATGACTAGATTAAATGGATAACTTATATCCCCCTATGCTATACAACAACACCACATGCATCATATGTGTCTCATAATAAGAAGGTTATGAAAAACATGCATGCATGCAAGAATCTATGAAATATTCAAGCACTTACATTGAACTTGTAGTGACGAACTCTACACTCTATCAAAAGTGGCAATAGGCAACACACAATCACCAACATCAACCCTTTTCCAAAACTAGAAGTTGCCATCTTTAATTTCTTTCCCTTTTAGAGAAGTTCTTCCTTAAACTTCTCTAATTTAATACTCAAACAATGCAAAAATCTATGTATAAATGTTCATGCAAGTGAAGGATACAATATTCAAATAATGCAAAAACTTTAGTTTATATAAAGGACTATATTATAGGATAAACAAGGGTATATAGTATGTGACATTGCATTTATTTATTATTGCTAAGATGTCATTGTTTCTTAGTTGGTAAATTGAAAATGATATTATTTTCTTATACATGATAATGAACTAGTGTAGAAATTTACTAAGATGCTTTTCTTGTAGACTACACCAAATTAGTTATATTGTAAATGCATAAATGTCAAAAGGTTAAATAAATTCCCTGTTTTTTAAGCTAAGATTTAGCACTTTGCTAGTTTTTTTCAACTCTATTAGCTAATTATATGTTTTGGATGCAATTATAATAAAAGAAAATTAAAAGGGTTGGCATAACAAAGTAACAATATTGGTTGAAATACAATGGATACCTCAGCTACCAGTAACCAAACAGAACCTAGTAGCTTGGATCTCTACTAGCTTCTGTATTCTTTGCTATATTATATTAAGTACAACTAACTATAGTATTTTTTTTTTTACAAGTTGGTTATTGATGACATAATTAATTAGTTAATCATTTTGACCTAAGTTTAAAATTTCATTATAATCTAAAAGTGTGAAAAATGTATTATGCATTGTTGTGATGTAGGTGGTCTGCTAACATCAATTCTAGAGTATTATTAGGTCACGAGGTGGTTCGGGTAGGCTCAAGTTCCCTTCTTTTAAATGGATTTAAATGGAATTGATATTACTTTTACTGCTTTTAACTCATTTAAAACCGAGTCTGCGATAAATTAATTACTCCGTACTGTATATTGTTTTTGGTTAAACGGAAATTATTTGGATTTGCAGTACTCTTTGTAACTGTTATTTTTTTTATCATCCAAAGTAAATTTTGCTAATGAGAACTATTGAAATGCTATTTTGGAAAGTCTTTAGTTTTGCAAGTAATCGATCACGTAACCTCAGCTCATGTAGACTTGTAGCTGAGTGAGTGTGCTTTTTGTTTTGTTTTGTTTTTTTTTTTTTTTTTTTTTTTTTTTT
>PYUH01000120.1:4849597-4872518 GCA_016808085.1 Suaeda aralocaspica | reverse complement strand
TTTTTTTTTTTTTTTTTTTTTTTTTTTTTTTTTTTTTTTTTTTGCTTTGGGCGAAAGTCACAAGTGTCAGGATACAAGTGATAAGAATCAATTTCAGAATACCTAAAAATCGAAAAAAATTCTCTAAGTAATTGAGTTATCCACTTATCCCTCACTCTTCGACTATGTGATTGTCATCCTTCTTCGTTGTTCATGGGATTAACTTTAGCTTGTCCATCACATACATGTTGGAGAAACTTTCCGTAAGGTATAGAAAAAGGTACTGTTTGGTTCGACGTAATTGTACTAAATCTAATTGAGGTGATGCATCCTAGAAAATGAATCACTCAAGAAATTAAAAAAGGTTAATGTATACTTGGCTCTTTTTGCTTCTTCCCTAATTGTCAAAAAAATAAAATACGAATAAAGTATCAAAACAAATTCGTGTAAAAAAGTTCTTGCACATAAAATAAATAAATTATTATATGAGTATGTTTTTTATTAATTTTGTTACACATAAAACGCCAAAGACCAAAGTGAGTCGATCAATGCAAAGATACAATATGAGCAATGTTAAAAATAAATATATAGGAAGTAATTTGAGACGTAAATACTAAGGAATGCTAAATAAGCAAGTACTTCGATCCACAACTTGCTTATAAACTAATACTCGTAATAAATATCTTTTGCTAGCTAGAATGTTTTAATTAATTAATTCAAAATTAAACTAGATTTTTCACTCTATAAAAGAACGAAAAATGATCATCTCATGACCTCATCAAATCTTACTCCATCTATATATGAGCTAGGTTGCACGGGTTCAAAAACGGGGTCGAAAATGGGGACAGGGACGGGGACGAAAAACGGCAAAATCAAAATTCCTAAAAACGGGGACGGCAAGGAATCGGCAATTAAAAAATCACAAAATAATTTAAAATACAATAGTCTTTAATATTTTAATGTAACAGTGACATAATAGTTAATTCATAAAACGTTAAAGTACAACATTATCTTAAAGTACAACATTGTCATTAATCGATTCGTGGTCGTCGTGGTCTCCCTCAAACTCGTCGTCGTTCCTTCAAACTTCACCTGTAATTCAGTCCAAGTCGATGTTGCCTGACACTTTTTATTTGATGAATGTCGAGTGAAAAGAAAAGCAAATAATGAATGTTGAGGGAAGAAGTCAGATTAAAAGAGATAAATGTTTAGTGAACAATTAGAGAGAATTGAAAGAGACTAGAGGAATAAAAAATTTAGTGAAGTAAAAGGAATGAAAGAGATGGAGAATTGAAGAGGAGTAACTGAGTAAGAAGGTCGGTAAAGTAGTATCATATATGAGTATCCTGAACATGAAGTTTCAAATGTATCAATGTATATAAGCCTACTTAAATTTAATTTAATGTACTTGTACAAGATAACACACGAGCATCCACCCTCCGATTTAATAATAGTGATATTTTGGTTTTATAAAATAAGGTGTATGTACGCTGATGAGAATTGAACTCAAACATCTTATTTGGGATTCGAGGATGTGATAAACTCGGCCAACATCTATCCCATATTCCTATCTCATCGACTCATCACTTGGAATAAACTAAACACTAATTAATTAAAATTAGAGCACTAAGGATGCTTATCAAATACTCATTAACATATACCTACTAAACCACAGCTAATCATATATGTGAATGAATAAAAAACGTGCAAATTACTTAAACATGTTAATGGGATATTTCCTTTGTGTTTGAAATAGTTATACAATTAAAAGGACATTTTTAAGATAACCTAAAATTATTGATTGTTAAATACTCCATGATGATAGTTTGATTAATTAAGAACATAATATATATATATATATATATAACAGTAGATATGACATGCCAATGCTAGCTAACACGCCAAGATATAATTTAGTTCGCAAGTTCTTTTCATTCATCAGAAACTAAACTAATAATACTTCTTCATGATTTATAACATGAATGTCCTTTTTGTATTGTATCACTCTCATGAAGCAAAATGGATTATTAATTTTATGACTCATGAGTCATGACTAACTTTCTTGGCACCTTCTTTTACTTTCATTAGCTTATTGGATTTTAACTTATTAGTTTTTGTCAAAAATCACTTGGGATTTTCTCATTTTCACTAAAAATGTTACCTTTTTTGGGGCTTTGATATTAAGATAAGACCTAAAAATCTCATAGAACTATATATCTTAGTTGTCTTGTTTCTAATAGAGTTTTCTTTTCGAAGAACTAACTTATAGGGTAGTGATTTCAATACCCTATTTTTACAAAATGAATAAAACTTGGAGAGGAGAGCGAAAATCAATTTTGGAAGTGTCAAAATGGACAAAATCACTACCCAACTTCTAGCTTACTACGTATAAACAATCTTTTAAAGCTGAGGCTTAGTTTGAAAAGGTAATTTATGTATAAGTTAAAAAGCTTTTAAACTTGAACACAACCAGTTAATTTGGAAATAGATTTAAGAAGGGAGCTTATTGAAAACTAACTTAACTTCAAGAAATAAGCATATAAAGCAAACATCATTTACTAATTAAAAACTTACGAAGTACTATGTATACAATCGGTTAATGCAAACAATTAGACATATTTGCTAGAACGATCATATATATTTTGTGTTACACAACTCTTCGGAGGGATGAAGAGATTTCTTTTGGGCGTTGGGAAGCCACAAGTGCAAGTTCTTAAAATTGATCTTGACACATCCTGAAACCGGAAGAGAAGTCTCACCATAAAGAAAATCGTGTTTGGGAAAAATTGAAGTCTAGAGTCTTCCCTCTAGTCACTCAACAAGTTTTCATGTTGAAGTATGTTGTGAAGTAGACAAAATGTCTTTATTTAATTTATGATAGACACAATTCTTTTGAAGCATGATTAAAACTAGAGATACGTATTATTCTAGTAATCTAGTAGAGGAAGATCTTTGACCATTCAAACAAGAGTTTCATTCGAGTAGAGTAAAAATAAACTGATCTTTCAATATACTTCGTACTCCATACCTAAAAATTTCTTTTCTCTAATTCACCCAATCAAGTAACCTCTTCCATCAATAAACAACATCAATGCAAGAACACGTTACACATACCAACCAAAAGAAGAAAAAAATCTAGAACAATACAACAATGACAACCCTAATTAATTCACATCAATGCCCAAAAAAAAAACTAATCATGCATATATATCCCATTATCCAATGAAGGCATAAACATGCATTATAACATCATTTCATCTACATATAGAAATTATGGAAACCTATAACTAGTATCATTTGAAGGGTGGTGCATACATGCTTGCTTTCCGGTAAGTTGTTGAACTAGACCTCTAAACTCCTCCGGCTTAACCTGTATAATTTCCGGTGATTTCAAGTACACAACTACTGGACCATCCGAAACTTGTTGCAATGACATCTTTCCATTGGATGAATTCTCGCTTATTGTTAAGCATTCTTCCGGCCTTCCTCTTAATCCTTGGACATTATTATTGGTACTCATATTATGCTCTTTCTATATTTGTTATACTACAAATTAAATTTGATATACATATGAAAGTAAAGGAAATATATTGTCCTTGTTGATGAGAGAACTAAGATACGCTAGTTATTTTTAATTACAACTATTGACTTAGTCAATCAAAGTTACAATATCTAATTATTTCTTTCTAAAATTAGTGTTTGTATATTTTAATATTCAATCACATGAGTGTGCCAAAACAAATTCAAAAGTCAAAATACCTTTTGCTAAAAAATTGTCAAAACAAGAGCTAATTAGAAAAGAGACAAATTTAATCTGTCAAACCATTATTGAGAAAATGATAAGATATTAATCACTAATTATATATATTTATGAATACAAACAAATGAATGACATGAAAATTTCAAAGGTCATAGTATTACTACTACTAGTAAAATAGAAGTTCTGGAAACATAAGAACGCAGTCAGTCAAAGTTGTAACAACTAACAAACAAAATAATTTTGGCGTCTTTATTTGCTTGTTGGAAATTTTAATAGTTTATAAGAAATTAGTTAGTAGTTAATCAAGAGCACATAATTCTTGAGAAAGTCTACGTAAATGCATGACTTTGGAATTTTATAGATTTTGCATATATCTCTGATCTAATTAGGGTGATGATGAGTTGAAACTGTAATTTGAACGATGTTTGGTTGTGGACCTAGTACAATGAAAATTTGAAAGAGTTACCAACTATGGAGTATTTTTATAACTTAAACATAACCTAATCCGGTAGGTTATAATTCACCCTTTTTTGAGAATTGTGGGGTCCCCTGAAAAATTTTACAATATGTCCATATGGTTAAAAGAGGACCCTCAAGCAGCTTTTCAAGGTTCGAAAGGTCATAAGACAAA
The DNA here is from genome assembly GCA_016808085.1 of Suaeda aralocaspica. Taxonomy (NCBI): domain Eukaryota; kingdom Viridiplantae; phylum Streptophyta; class Magnoliopsida; order Caryophyllales; family Amaranthaceae; genus Suaeda; species Suaeda aralocaspica. The sequence continues at coordinate 4,868,148 of PYUH01000120.1, read as the reverse complement.
AATCTGAGAGAGCAAAAAAATATATATATATTGTGTCATTTGTCAATTACTATTTAAGAAAGAAGATAATAAGTTTTTAGAGACTAAAACTGATCTTGGGGCGTCTTTGGGTCACCTACAACATGTAGAAGAAAAGACTAAGGGTCTGTTTACTTCAGCTTAAAATCAGTTCAGTTCATTTCAGCTCTTCTCTTATTTTGCTATTCATTAATCCTTCATAAAAAAAAACTTTCACTTCAGTAGTTCCGTTCAGTTCAGCTCCGCTCCAATCAGTTCAGTTCAACGGTTTTCAGTTGAAGTAAACAGGCCCTAAGCCGGACAACCTTTCATAAGTCGAAAACGAAGGCTATAGTTCCCCACGTTTCAAGGTATCGAAAAAATTACTCTAAATTTTACATGGTGCCTAAGAAAGTCTTCAAACAACTTTTCGAGGTTCAAAATGTCATAAGAATGTCCAAAGATAACAAAATATAAAGAAAAAGACCCATGTTCCCTTTATTGGAATTCACTAAAAGTAAAAACATAACAAATTTATATAGGCTAAAAATTATTGTGGGCCACTACAAGGCAACCAGAAGCAAGTGGTTGAAATTCGAAGAGAAAACAAGACGAAATCTCGAAAAGTCCTCCCAAAGCTGAGAACGAAGGCTATAAAATCACGATTTTTGGGGGTTCCGAGATCTTGAAAAGGTATTGGTCAAAAATTTTACACGTTGACTATCAGACTAAGGGAAGACCTCCAAACAGTTGAAAATCGTTAGAAAGCTAATAAAATGGTACTGGGATAGCTAAAAATATCCCTTTTCGAAATTTTTGGAAAAATCAGGAAAAAATGATACCTTGGCATGTGAGCAGGGTAATGGGAGGATCATAAGTCGGGTAATCAACTATGAAACATTAGGAAATGCTTGTAGAAATCATAAAGTTTCCAAACGCTAGCTTCATACAATATTACATAAAGTTTCCTTGCATGGGAAATGTTCTCCAAGAGTTTCTTAAGCGTTTCCGAAACGACAAACTCAAGGTGCTAGAAGTTTTCGTGTTTCATAGAGATCCATAGGTCTTGTATATTATACCTCATTCGTATCTCATTTGTACAGTATACTGTAGACTTTTAGTTATTTTACTACTTATTCTAAGGGATACTCATGTTATATTGTTATACTCAAGTTACATTAAACATAGACAAGGGCACATAAGCACCATATCAGAAAGCAAACATAAAATTTAAAGCCTTGAAAATTTGATAGGATCGTAGCATCACAGCATCATAGCAACAAGGCTTCAACAACCCCAACACAAACTGAACAAAATTTCAATTTCAATTCGTCGTGAACCCCAGATTGGCTGAAGAACACAGTTATTTATAGCCTCAAGCTCCCACTTGAAGTGCTAAGTCTTTAACAAACTAGTTCAACGATCAATGGGAGACTCGAGTAGTAGGCCGCTCATGAAGTCACAAGTCTTCAACAAGACAAACCAAGTAGGGGTCGTCTCTAAACTTTTCAAGGGTTCAAATTTTCAAACCAATACTGACTTGGTTTATTCTAGAACATATTGACTGGACCTAGTGAGGCAAGGGAGAAAAAACAAGCTTTATCACTCTTTTCATGCTTTCAAACCTTTTAGAAATTTTGAGGTAAAGTTCACTTTCAACACCCTATTAGTGCATTAAATGGCCCCCTGAAACCACCACTAGAAAAGATGGTTCATAATAATACATTAATACTTCTAATTTTGTATAATTAGGTTGACAGAAGAAAATCAGAAAATATCCCAGATTTCCTGTTGTTAATACTTGTACTAAGCACAATTACAACCATGATCATTTTATTTCATTCTAAGAGTTTCATACACAACAATATTCAAGTTTAATAATAATCCTTTAACCTTAAACACATAAAACAAGGCTTACTTTGCATATATCTCAGCTTTAACATAAACAAGTTCAAAACAACTTTAAACAAAAGGCTTAAAGCTTACTACCTTACTTCATTGCCATTGCTATTGCCATACATCATTGTATCACTCGACATCGAACCCTTTATCCTGAAGATCAGCAATAACCTCATTCCTCATCCTAAACCACAGCTTATTAGCCTCCTGCTCAAACTTCTTATCCTGCAACTCTTTCTGATAATTATAAGCATCCTTATCAACCTCGACTGTTCCTTTCGGACCAATAGTAGTACCAATCATTCCTCCCTTGGTTACAAACTCTTCCATTGCCTCCTTATCACCCGGGTACGGAAACTCCCTCCTTTCGTAAAGGTGAGCCAACTCTTTTTCTTCCTTCGGCCGCGGCTTCAATGTCCACCACCCTAGTGGGGATGTCTCATTGTACACATATGCTGCACCAAACAATGCATAAGTACATAACAACGCTTTGCCAACTTGCTTCCAAAAGTACCAATCTTCTCTCCCTAATCCCACTTTTTTCAGCACTTTTGCCCAATGAATACCTGTGATGTCATAATAACAGCAAAAAAAAAAAAAAAAGTTAGTGAAATTATGCAAGTTTTTTCACTTAGATATTTTATCGAACAGTTGGTAGGCATAATGTTAAAACCTGTTTGAACATCTTGGAATCGCTTACGAACCATGGGGAATTCGTGTGATTTGTTTTTGTTGATTTTCTGTTTTACGGTTTTGAAAATGGGGGAATTAAATCAGATGGTGGGGTTTTCACTTTTCAATGGTTCAATTGGTTCTTGTGTCTTCTAACTTCCAAAAGTTTTGGAAGAATGTTTTGGATAAAAGACGAAGCTTTAAATTTTCTGAAACACTTTTAAAGTGATATATTAGATATCTTTTTGAAAATATTGTCAAAGAAAACACTTTTCTATTAGATAACCCCTTTACAAAAAATAATTGTAAAATAATATCTTTCAATTATTTTTCAATAAAAAAGTAACACTAAAGTCAATGAAAATCGATTTCAAGTGTGAATTTTAATGCAAGTGAAACACAAATGTCAAATTTATCGGAAAATGGAGAAATCAAGCCTATTTTCATTGACTTTAGTGTTATTTTACAAAAAGTTTTTTAAAAGGTATTAATTCTGACAATTTTTTCTTTTTTATTTTAATTCTTTAATGTGTTTTTTTCTCCAAAAGTTTATATTGTTAATGATATACTACGTATCGAATGAATGTTTGTTGTGAGGCTTCAAAACTTAAATGGAAGCCTCTCATTAATTAAAGAATTTTTTTAATTATTATTATTATTTTAAATGTGGAAGTTATCTTTAGTTAAAAAAACTAGGAAAGACCGGTAAACAATTGTGATATGGAAAAGTTGGATATCACAGGGACATAATGAAAAATCACGGAGAAGTTTACAAAACATTGAAAGTGGAGCCCCGTAAGTGTTAACTGGCATTGGTAAAGGTTAATTTGTAGTACACGCACTCTTGTGATATTTTCTTCTATGGTTGAATTATTATCAGCGACATCATCTTTTTTACCCCAAACAACAAGGTAAATTCCAATAAAGATTAAAAAGCTCCTATCACACTGCAAAAGATAATAAAGAAAAGTACGAATATTAATTAGTAAATTAAAATAATTAGCTTACAGTAATATTCTTTTAATTAGTTGAAATGCAAAAAATAAAAATAATTTACCTTTCTATATAGAATGGCTCATGTAAAATAAATGGACTTAATATAGATACCATTACAAGAGTGATTGGGTTGAAATAAAAAAGGATCTATTTTTGGAGATGCACCACGTAGGTAAAATGGTAAATACATTATTTGGCCACACGCACTGACTGAATGCCAATAGAAATTAAATTCAAGAGTAAAATAATCAACTCCTTTATATTAAAAAGCCAAGAGAATAATTATGAGCCGACACGTGTCACCATATTAAATGCAATAACAAGACACTTCATCTCCACATGGACAATGGCGTGGCTCCTAGGTGGCAATATATGAACTTCTCCCTTTTGATGTTACCTTTTTACATTCCTACTCTAATGTAACTACTTGTGATGTAAAGTGAAATGAGTACTAAAAGTTATTAGACATAATAATTATAAAGATTGTACATCTGACGTAATATGTAATTGAAATGTTATTAATCAACTTTTTTTATATTAAAGAGAAATTGACACTTTGTTTGGCAGTAATATAGCATCTGCTAACATTGAGCAATTGCTTGCTTGCACGTCATTTTCAATTGACAACACATCATCCTATCAATCCTCAAAAAAACTATTCACAATTATGAGATCAGCTTAATTGTATACCAATAAGTATACGAAGCATATGAAACAATGCAATGAGCAGAATTATTTGAAGAAAAAGAAAATCTATCATCCTACTTCATATATATATACATACACCACTTATGTGTCACAGTTTTTGATTGGTTGATAATATGTAACTTTAATTTTGAAATTTAAAAGTGATGGGTCGTGTTTAAAATCAATCAATAAGACTGATTATCATACAAAATATGGATGGGATAGCAGTTTACTGATTTAGATTTGAATTAATTAAGTAACAAAATACATTAAACCCCCATAAAAATAGGTCATCTCAAGAAAATGAAATTCTAATAGCATGTCCATTCTTATATTATTCCATGATCTTCTCCCTTGCATAGTGGATTCCATACGTGCATTGGAAAATAAAACATCTCAATAATTCAATGCACTATTATATTTTGATAATTGAGTCATCTTAATTATTTATTAACTTCCTCCGTAACTGGTTGTCTTCCTCCATTAATTCTTCTTCTCTTATCTCTTTTGTAACTGATACAATCAATGTGTTAATAAAATAAATCATCAAAATCAATATGCACGACTGTATTCTATGCTACTCTGCAACTGATATTGAGAAAGATGTTGCCACAAACGGCTCTAAGCTATATTACCAACCTTTAGAGGATTCACTCCTTAATTCTACAAACCCTCTTTGATTTTTTGGTATGCCATTCTTTGCTCCCCCTATTTTCTCTCTATGAATATGCTTTCCAAAACCTCATACTGCATTCAAGTTGGAATTGCATGTAACTTACTTCAATTTAATTAAGGTTTGATTTATGATTTTTTTTTTTGATTCTGGGTTGAAGGTTGCTATTTATTGAATTGCAACTCTCCGAAACTATGTTGTCAAAGTCAGCTAATAATTGATTTCAATTAAATTACGAAAATTTTAAATTACTCATCTGCTCATGTTAATAACTTTTTATGTGCTTGATGATTTTGATTTGATAGATGCTCATTTTTTGTCGTGATATTGTGATAATGATGTCGAGGTGAATGGCGGTGCTCTAATTCTCTAGCTTTAATTGGAAATTCTGGTTGTGGGAGCTTAGAATGATTTTCAGTTGCGTCGTTTAAGTGGTGGCGAATTGAATTTGCATTAGTTGAGAGGAGTTGAGAAAAACTTTAGTCACGATCTTTTTTATTTTGTTATTAATCATATTGTTGCCCTCTAATAATTGGTCTACAATCTACATCTAAATTTATCTCTTTATATTGTATTTTTTTTTTATCTCTTTATACTGTATTTCATTTGTAAAATATTTTTTGTATTCTTTTGTTTAGTTTTATCATGCCCTTATCCCGTTGATGATCAATATCATTATCATTATTTGAAATATTTCATTATTCATATGATTAATTAATATCAATATAGTTTAGTTAACTTTACAACACAAAACACTTCCGGGGCAATGCCCGGGCTACAAAACTAGCTTTACTCCAAAAATCTAAATGGAGGCCTCTCATTAATCCATTATATTTTTTAATTTTTTTAATTTTTTAATGTGGAAGTCATCTTTACTTACAAAAAACCACCTCTTTTTAAAATTGTTTTCCCACCAAAATAATAAAATAAAATTTAAACTCAATGAAAGTTTCTAGTTTTCTACTAATCATAAATTTGTTGTCATACATGCAACATTAACTTTTAATGGTAGGTTGAATTGCAAAATAAATAAATAAATTTAAGAGATTATTTTTATGGATGTTTGATCATCACTTCATCAATTAAGAGTGCTCATGAAACCAAAAACATATTTTTGCATCTTAATATTGATTGATTGTGCAATTTATTAATATTTTTAAGGATTGTATTGCTAAAGTGATGAGTTGAAAGATTTTTGATACAATCACTTTTCAAAAGTATGTCATTCTTACGAAATTGTTCAAAGATACCACTATGATTGTAATACCGATTATTTATATATTCTAGATATCCTTTTAATTATCTCAACTACTAAAACATCCTAAAGTTTTAACAATATTAGTATTATACCATTCCATTAACTGCACGGGTACACCCTAGTTTATTTATTTATTTTTGTGTATAGTTACCCTATATAATTGGATTATCTAAGTGTTTTAGTGTGGAATAATAAGTTAGCAATGAGTCAAATAAGTAAAAACTACTATTGCATAATGAGGGGCGGAAGAAAAATCGATTGCAAATCAAGTGTTATCGAAGAATAAACTCCTTGTCTTGTGGATAGAAGTAGGCTAAAAAGGGTTAGAGAGAATTGGAGAACTTATCAACTTATATAAGAAAATGATTATTATCTCCATTCTATATGACAGTGAGTACAATATATATTATTATAATGAAAAATACTTTTTATTTCGTGCACTTCCTTGCCTTTTTCTATGAAAAATTAGTATTTATAATATGGTGATCGATGAACCATAAGTATTCAAGTAGTTAATGTTTCAAACAAAGTTAACAGCCAAATATTAGGTCATCCAACATCATACATAAATATCCTCAAAACTAATTCTAAATATTAACTATGCACTATGAACGAAATTCATTACAAAATAATATAGTAGTTAACGAAACAATGGCACCATTCGGTTGCAATGATTTTTCATCACAAAACAACCCGGGGCATTGCCCAGGCTTCAAAACTAGTTTTGAACATTGAAACATTGGTTTTCATATATTTGTTTATAAGTTTCTAAAATAGCTTCTAAAAAAATAAAAAAGACATAACAATAATGAAGGAAACTTTAATCACAATTGTTACAAGTTAAATTATGCACTTATTAATGCCATAAAAAAATACACAATGTGGAAGCTCCAGCCTTAAGCCTCAACACTCAAACCCATAATAAAAAGAAGGCCATAATAAAGAAAAATAATCATTCCAAAACCATGAGCATGGATTGATGTTGTCTACTAGGGTTTCTCATGGACCCTACCCCTTCTTCTACAATTATTGAATACATTAAAGACATTCAACTTGCTTGCCTTTTTGTCACATACAAAAGTCAGCTTATACAAAAGTCAACTTATAACAAGCTTAAGAATAGCAAAACCCAATATTATTCAGAGCCTTTGATTAGAGAAAGAGAAATAAAAGCAAGAGTAAATACTTATATAGCTAATCAATCAAAGCCTTAAACTTATAATTAAGGTCAGCTATATGAACCAAAATTGATCATTCCATGCAATCATCCAAATAAAATTTTCCTCTCCACCCCATGCGATTTAAAACCTCATTCTCCTATAAATCCAAAAGTTTCTATAACACCTTCGAACCAAGTCATTTTCGGTCTCCCTCTACCTTGTTTGAGATCCCCCTGATCCCACTCTTCCACTCTTTGCACTGGAGCTCTCCGAGGTCTCCGTAACCGACTCTGTCTCACATGTCCAAACCAACACAGATGATTTTCCCTCAGTTTGCTTGCAATGTCTGTGATCCCAACTTTCCTGTGGATGACTTCATTTCTGATTTTATCCCTTAGAATGTTTCCGTAAGTCCATCTTAACATCCGTACAGACGTAACAATAACAACGAGAACAACAAAGCTTTGGTCCAAAAACAGTTTGGGATCGACAAGACATGAATCATCTTTAGTAATCACAAAATTCATTTGTCAAATCATCACATACTCTCCATTTTTTCTTATTAATTGTCAAATTCTGTTCAAACACAACAACTTCATATCTCCACCAGCCATTCGATCTTGTCCAATTAAGTCTTCCTATGCCTCTCCCTAATTGATCATTTTACCACTCTTATATGCCCAAACATCAATAATGAATCTTATGAAGTAGATGGCATTCAAAGCCCAACATTTGGTTAATTATAAAGCAATGTGAGGTTGATGGGTACACAAAATAAAAAATTTCCTTGCCTCACACCTCGATCATCACTAGCCTAGAAATTTGGAAGCCCCCTTTACTTTCACCAATTCAATTCAATTGTAGGACTAAATCCTAATCAAACTCACCATCTTCTGTAACAATGGACCCTAAACACCAAAGAAATCGGAACAATGAATATTCGTTCCATCCAAATAAATCGATGGGCCTATCGTCATGCTACTCATTTTGCTAAATTTGCACAGCATACATTCACTTAAAATCACGTGATTTCAACGTCTTTTGTCAAAATTATGACTTACTTTAATTTCCACTCCTTTACTGACAATCAATTTATATATGAGGCCTTTATTACGAAAATGACAAAATTTCGGCACGTAACAAACTATCCGACAAATTAAAGGGATTTTTTTTTTGTAACGAATTCCATAATTGTGGAGATCAAGGCCACATACATGTGTATAGTTAAGAGGTTTATCACCGAGCATGAACAATACCCTATAAATACCACCATATATTTAGACAAAAGGACATGATTTAATTTCTATTATCATTGCCAAATACTCTATATTTTACTCTTTCTCTCACTTACTTCTCTCTATTTCTACCAGCATAATTGACTTCAGCGTCTGAGGATTACTACTCATAACTGTTGGAAATTCTAAGTGTGAAAATAAATGAGAGAATATGAAGGATTTTATCAAAAACCGTGCTATCCCACATCGGAAAGAATAAGGAGTCTTTCGGGTTTATATATGTAATAATATTATAATATCTAAAAGCTTTAATGCTAGGTGGGTTGTTGGGCTTAGCACTTTACACACACGCGCGCGTGCGCCGAGCCGGGCACGGGCCTGGGTCTTGGGAATGCGATGTGCGGTGTGCGTGTGTGGTTTGGGCTTTGGGCCTTCTATCTTTTTACTGAAAATCCGTTTATTGTTTTTTGGAATATTGTTTTATTGCAATATTTACTCTTTTGGACTGTTGGGCTTCCGGGAGTTATTCTCCAACACTCATATATTTATGGACTGAACGTTGGTTATTAACTCATATTCAATACCATTAATTTCAGCCCGTTGGATTCTTTTCAGTATTCAATACATTTATTTGGCATTTTGGCCCGTTGGACTCTCTTCCTTATTCTCCTATATATACCCCAACTTACAATTCAGAAAATCACAATAAAAAAACATATCTTCTTCACAAATACTCCAAACACTTTCTATTCTGATTTTGGGCAATAGCTTGAGTTCCAATCGCTATCTGTGAGTGCACATAGATTCCGGCGCCGTGCAAATCCTGGAGGGCGACCACATTGGTTTTATTGCACCAGGGTAGCGCAAAATCGTCTTTTAGGACAATGGTCCAACACGACGCAAAAATTTCTGTTCTCATCCTCGTTTCAACAGATAAGTAATTTATTAATTTTACTTTCTTTTTTAACAATAACAACCTTAAGAGCATCACCTTTGTAAATTTTTGCATTCTCCATTACTTCGATTGGTTCAAGAACCGAGGTTTCACACTCTAAGAATATATTATCTAGAACATGTACTCGGCAAATAACTAAAACGCTAATATTGGAAGTTGTTGAATTGTTATGATCCAATGTATATATATATATATGATGCATCAAGCTAATACTGCGGGTCAGACCATAATTTCTTTTGAGGTCATATTTTGGGATTGTATAGAAAAAACATACAATTTACATTGGTCCTGACCATTTCCAAATTGTACTCTAAATTAATGTTTTATGAGTATTTAACATTAATAGATGACTCGTTACTTGACCTTAATTATAGTATACTATTGTCGCTCTCACCTTGATTTCCAACACTTTAACAAGAATCACCTAAAGGGGTATAATCAGGTAAAAGTATATAGTCAAACATTTCAACGTAAGCTTTGGTTACACGATGTCAGATTAGATTGCACGGAATCAAGAACGGGGTCGAAAACGAATACGATACGGGAACTGAAAACGACTAATCTAAAAAAACAATGTTAATGGGTACAAACAATTATAACGTGAAGAATCGGAATCGTCCCCATATCGGGGACGGGTCGGGTTTGGGGACGGTTACCCATCAAAAGTACCCATGCTACATAGATGTCGGATATGTACAACTTTGAACCAAAAATCATAAAATTGGACAACTTAACAAAGTTTGGAATTAGCTAAGCAACTTTTGTAATTGCATGTTGATCAAAGTTACAATTAGTAAGACACAACCTTTTCTTATCAAAAGATTATCCCTATGCAGTCATCTAATTGATTTGTCTCAATGCCTATCAATGATCAAAGTTTTTCTCTAAAATTGCACAAAAACACATGAGTTAATAAAAAATTGTGCCGAAATCGTGAATATGGCCTAAGTTTGTTTAAAAAGCCATGAAAAGTAACAAAACCAACAATTTGGAAAAAAAATATCAACATTACAACATTAGAAATTACCGACAAAATCGCATGTTAGTCAATGTCCATAGATATATATAGATGATCAAAGTTTTTCTCTTAAGTTGCGCAAAAGCACATGAGCTAGTCATCTTGTGGAGAGAGTTTTGGGGAGGTAAGAAAGGTTTGAAGGTAGTTTGGGGTTTTACTAGTCATAATCTCTAATATAGGTGTTTGGTGAGAGAGAGATTTGAACAAAACTCTAATATGAAAAGGTTGGGATAAGAAGCTTTTTCATTAGAATGTTGGGTACAAAAAATGTAAATGGCTACTTTATCCTCATAATTAAACAAACCTGACCTATAAAATAAATATCCATAAATGCCATTTTATGTAACTAAAAAAAGTACAAACTCCAAACAATCCACTAAATCTTACTAAACACATTTATACAACACAAAAATTCAAATCACCAGTCAAATCCTCTGAACACAAATAATCCTCTAACAGCAAACTCTATACCTTAACATCTAAACTCTAAATTTTCTACGCCAAACAGATCTAAAAGTTGTGCCAAACGCAAAAATTGTAAATTTGGTCAAAGTTGGTTTTAAAAGCCATGAAAATCAATCAGTTTAATAATTTGAAAAGGGAAAAACCAATTTTATTATTTTCGAAATTAACGACAAAATCACCTGTCAGTCAATGTCTATAAAATAAATACTCCGAGTAGCAATGATCAAGTTGTTCTCCAAAGCTACACAAAAACACATGAGATACTCAAAAGTTGTTATGAAAATTGTGAATCTGGTCAAAGTTTGTTTTAAAAACCGTGAAGAACAAACAGATTCAATAATTGAAAAGGAGTGCCAGATTTATAATTTTATAAACGGTCATTTCACCATATACCCCTAAACTATTACAAAATTCACCATATATCCTCAATATTTTAGGAATGCATTGTATACCCTTGAACTTTTAACTGTACCTTATTTTGTTAAATATGCTTTAATTTGCTTAAATTAAATATTAAAATAAAATTAGCTAATGATTATATTAACTGAACTAATTAATTTAACTAACCAAATTACATTTACACACAATCATCACTCCTCCTTCAACACCACCTCCAATTCACTTAGTCACTGTCTTCGTCAAAATCCACGGCCAGTCAGCCACCCACGACTAGGAATGGCAACGGGCCGGACTCGGATCGGATTATGTAGTATCCGACTCCACCTCCGATTATAGTCGGATTACTTAAACAGAGACGGAGTTTTTTCGTGGCGGAGTCGGAGCGGATTTTTTTTGTCGGATTTAAGCGGAGGCAGTCGGAGCAGAGTGATTGCCTACTCTAACAATAAGTTGATAACCATTTAGTAGCGGCCATTTATGTGTATAATTAGTTATATTAACACATAAATTATAGTTTTATTAGTTTAGTAGAAATAATTTTAATGATAATGATAGNTTAGTCAATGTCCATAGATATATATAGATGATCAAAGTTTTTCTCTTAAGTTGCGCAAAAGCACATGAGCTAGTCATCTTGTGGAGAGAGTTTTGGGGAGGTAAGAAAGGTTTGAAGGTAGTTTGGGGTTTTACTAGTCATAATCTCTAATATAGGTGTTTGGTGAGAGAGAGATTTGAACAAAACTCTAATATGAAAAGGTTGGGATAAGAAGCTTTTTCATTAGAATGTTGGGTACAAAAAATGTAAATGGCTACTTTATCCTCATAATTAAACAAACCTGACCTATAAAATAAATATCCATAAATGCCATTTTATGTAACTAAAAAAAGTACAAACTCCAAACAATCCACTAAATCTTACTAAACACATTTATACAACACAAAAATTCAAATCACCAGTCAAATCCTCTGAACACAAATAATCCTCTAACAGCAAACTCTATACCTTAACATCTAAACTCTAAATTTTCTACGCCAAACAGATCTAAAAGTTGTGCCAAACGCAAAAATTGTAAATTTGGTCAAAGTTGGTTTTAAAAGCCATGAAAATCAATCAGTTTAATAATTTGAAAAGGGAAAAACCAATTTTATTATTTTCGAAATTAACGACAAAATCACCTGTCAGTCAATGTCTATAAAATAAATACTCCGAGTAGCAATGATCAAGTTGTTCTCCAAAGCTACACAAAAACACATGAGATACTCAAAAGTTGTTATGAAAATTGTGAATCTGGTCAAAGTTTGTTTTAAAAACCGTGAAGAACAAACAGATTCAATAATTGAAAAGGAGTGCCAGATTTATAATTTTATAAACGGTCATTTCACCATATACCCCTAAACTATTACAAAATTCACCATATATCCTCAATATTTTAGGAATGCATTGTATACCCTTGAACTTTTAACTGTACCTTATTTTGTTAAATATGCTTTAATTTGCTTAAATTAAATATTAAAATAAAATTAGCTAATGATTATATTAACTGAACTAATTAATTTAACTAACCAAATTACATTTACACACAATCATCACTCCTCCTTCAACACCACCTCCAATTCACTTAGTCACTGTCTTCGTCAAAATCCACGGCCAGTCAGCCACCCACGACTAGGAATGGCAACGGGCCGGACTCGGATCGGATTATGTAGTATCCGACTCCACCTCCGATTATAGTCGGATTACTTAAACAGAGACGGAGTTTTTTCGTGGCGGAGTCGGAGCGGATTTTTTTTGTCGGATTTAAGCGGAGGCAGTCGGAGCAGAGTGATTGCCTACTCTAACAATAAGTTGATAACCATTTAGTAGCGGCCATTTATGTGTATAATTAGTTATATTAACACATAAATTATAGTTTTATTAGTTTAGTAGAAATAATTTTAATGATAATGATAGTAAAATAAATGATAATAATTATTATTATACCTAATAAGTAGAGAAATAAAAGGCGGAGTCGGAGTCGAAGATCCGGTAGAGTTGGATTAATTGTCGGATAACTTGGATTATTTTTAGCGTCCGACTCCGACTTAAACTCGGAGTCGGATTTTTTTGGCGGAGTTGGAAGCGGATTATTTTAAGGCGGATTTTTTCCTCGGATCAGAGCGGAGAAATAATGAAAGAGATGGTGAAATCCCCATTCTCTTATATACACAGAGAGTTGTAATATGGGGAGAAATAAAGTTTGAGGCAGTATTCATCCTCCCATTATCTAGATTTGTTTCTTCTTCGTCATCAATCCAATTTGTTTTATAGGGAAGGATCTTACACAAATAATGGATTTGATACAAAGACATGATACATAACTACTAGTTTACAGCTGTTGTAACATTAGTTTAGCTTAAAATTTCTCTTTTACATTATGATTTTGTTTTGGAGGTCATCCTTAACATGCTTGCTGATTTGTGTTTTACTGTTATCTTCTTCGACTTTGGCTGACGGCGTTGATTGGGCAGGCGACGAAGATTGGTCGGAGGTGGAGATGGTGGTGATGGAGGAGTGGTGGTTGTGTGTGAAAGTAATTTGGTTAGTTTAATTAATTAGTTTAAATTAATATGATTATCAGCTAATTTGATTTAATTATTTAATTTTGTGCTAATTAACATATATTTAACAAAATAAGGGTACATCGTGAAATTAGTTAAAAGGTCATGGGTATACAGTTCATTGTAGAAACATTGAGAGTATATGATGCATTTTGCAATAGTTTAGGGGTACATGGTGAAATAGCCGTTTTATAAATTTATGACAAAATCACATATCCACTAATGTCCATAAAAATATCAATGACAAAGTTTTTCTCTAAAGTTGCACAAAAACACATGAGATAGTCAAAAGTTCTGCCGAAAATTGTGAATCTAATCAACGTTTGTTTTATAAGTCGTGAAAAAAAAAGAAAACCCAATAACTTGAAATGGAAAGTTGTTTTATAGTTTTATAAATCATGACAAAATTACCAGTCAGTTAATGTCCATGAAAATACCAATGATCTAAGTTTTTTCTCTAAAACCTCACAAAATTACATAAGGTAGTCAAAAGTTGTGTTGAAAATCGTAAATCTAGTTAGAATTTGTTTTAAAAGACATGAGATAACAAATACAAAGTAGAACCAATAATTTAAATGAAAAGCCAATTTTATAATTTTAGAAACCAATAACAAAATCACCTATCAGTCAATGTTACTAATTCTGTCAAAGACTTTATATAACATTCTTCACATATACTCTCTCCGTTTTTTTTAGTTGCAACAATTCACTTTTCACACTTGTCGAGACACATTTTCAACAATTTATAGCTCTAATTATATATTTGTATAAATTATAAAAATTATATATTAATAAAGTGCACACTAAAGCCCTGTTCTCCTCGACTTATTTTTACTTATTTTCAGCAAAAATAAGTTCAGTTCAACAAAAATAAGTTCAGAAAAGCAAAAATAAGTTCATTTCAGCAAAAATAAGTTCAGATCAGCAAAAATAAGTTGAGGAGAACAGGGCCTAAAACGAATCAAACGAGATCCATATTGACTATATTACTCTTTATGCATTGATAATAAAATTAAATCAAAGCTTAAAAGATGAATAGTGCAATTTTAGAAATGTTGCAACAAAAAAACGGAGGTAGTACTGATCTAAAATAAAAAATTCCTACTTTTCTTTCTCTCATTTGTAGAATTTGGTTGATTAATTTTGCCAAAAAGTTACTCATTACAAAAAATTTCAAACAAAAAAGGAAAAAAAAGAAAACAAAATAAAATTTAAAAAAAAAAAAAAAATCAAAATGTGCTTCCTCTCCCTCCTTTCTCCCCTTTAACCATCTTAGGCTATCAACCACCACCACCACCACCATAACCACCACCAAAACCACCACAACAACCACCGCAAAACCCTTATTTTTCCCCCATTTTAATTCTACTTAAAATTTTCAATTTCTTGTTTTTTTTCTTTTAATTTGTTCAACAAAATCAAGCTTTGGTGATTCCTTCAAGCTACTCTGAAGAAGTAACTAAGGTTTGATATCATGCGTTTTCTTTTATTCTTGATTTTTTGAACTGGGTTATTGTTAATTGGTTAATTAATTATTTATTTTTCCAATTTTTATTCGATCTTTGTTCTTGCTTTAGTTATATTTAATTAATTCGTTAATGGGCAACTTAGTTTAACCCTTAAATATTAATTTATGTTATGAAACATAATTATATAATTTAATTTGATAATTTTTCTGGGTTTTTTTTTTTTGTATGTAATTATCGTAAGAATTTCAATTCATATAAAATCGAGAGTTTATCGGAAATTATATGATATTTCTTAGATTTGCTTATGTTATTTTAGTCTTTTGTTTTCTGGGTTTTGACTGAAGTTTCTTATTTTCCTCAATTTTTGGGCTTATTTTCTTGATAATTTTGTAATTAATTTAGTGATAGTATATATTATTGACATTTATCTTTGATTTTTTTGCCTAATTATATGCTAAGAAATGAAATGTTAGAAAAAACTCCTGAAAATCTAAAATATGTAAATTATTTGGTAGCATTGTAGAAAAGTATATGAATATGTTTATGAAGTTGCTTAATTTGAAATTTTGAACCCACAATATTTTGTTGGGTAGCTTTATTGGTGTTTCCTAGTAGCTATGTTTTAGTCCGTTTCTTGACATGTTAATGAAGAGGTGCTTAATTTGAAGTCGCGGGCGATTTCGGAGTGATGAACTCATAGAAATCAACCTGTATTTACCAATATAATTGTAATTTGTGTTGGTTTAATTAACAATATGGATTATTGGGTTGTGTGAACTATTTAGGAGTACTATTGTTTTGTATGTGTCCCTTTAACTAATTTGTGTTGTACTCACTTGATGAAATAACTAGATTAATCATGGCTATATCTTCTTTCTAAAATGAGAGAAATTGATTGAAAAATGCGATATCGTTATGCCTTCTTTTCTTGGATTGTCCTAGGAAGGATGAACTTTGAATGTCATAGAAAACACTAAACTAGAAATTTTGGTTGGTCCTTGGTTTTTCTTTGCATCTTAGCCTTTTCAAATATTCTCTTGTATTCTTTATTTTTTCTTCCTTTATGTTTTACTCCCTAAATCCCCAATTCATTGCAAAGGGTGGAATATTTGGTGTGGACTACACCATGTAAGAAAAAAGTAGATGAAAAATTTGTAATATAGGAAATGAAGTGTTGGATTACGGACATCCAAAAAGAAAATTGTTGCAAAGATGAATGTATGTTTAAGCTAGATACTTGCTACCACGCTTGAAAAGTTTAAGCTAAGATTAATAGTTTGGTTGGGTTGGAAGTGTAAGATTTTTGATAAACATTACTACAAATTTACAATTAGACCTTGATATATACGTTTCTTATGTTGTTTATGCACAAAATGAAGGAGGAAAATTAGAAAATATGTAAAATGGATTTAAATTCCTATAGTTAATGTAGCTTTAATTGCTACTTAATCCTAGATGATGTGTCATCACATTAAGACTCCATTTGGTTGGTAAAAAATCAATTTCAATTTCCATGAAAAGGGAAACTATAGAGATTGTCATATAGGGATGCTGGAGTGATAAAAATGGGAACGGAAGGCAAAAGGTGGGTAACGCTTGGGCGGAGAAATTGAGGATTGTGAGTAAATAGGATGGAAAATGTGACTAGCTGTTTTAGAAAGGAAAACGTTTTCCAACCTTTGGAGTGGATGAGAACCCAACTTACAATCAATGTGTCAAAGGAAGTCGTTGTAACTTAAAACTTGTGCTCTGCGTGGAAAGGGACGTTTGATTTGGCTGCAAAATCAACGTTTATTGTGTACTAAAATTTTCCTTTTCGTAACTGTTGATACGTTTTTATAATAATCTATGCCCTGAATTGCACCTAAATTGTGTCTATATAATAATTTTCTTTACCTTGAGTACGTGCCTGCCGTTTTTGCTAGTAGAAGGGCAAGTTAAAATAGGCCCATCTTTGTATGCTGTTGTTGGTGACTTGGTGTGCTGGTATGTGCTTTCACCATTGAATGTCTGTCATATGTTTCGGCTGTAGATGAATCTGGTTAGGTTTATTCAAGTTAATATTTGCTTTGCCTTTTCAAATTATGTACTTTAGTAGACAAGTATTAGTTTGGAAAATGTGTGTGTGTGAACTATTAATTTAGATGCTTGATTAATGGTTCTGATGTTTTAATGAAAGTTTATAGGCTTTGATGAAAGATATGCACTATGGGAAACCACTTTTATAATTTTCTTTTTTCTGTGGATAGTATGGTTGATAATGAAAATTAGAAGGTAAATCATAATAAATTATGGGATTAATTGATGTGCTTTGTTAAGTGTAATCATTATTGGTGATCATGAATTGGAAGCTAGATACCTTTTGTGTTTGAAACAAATTGAAGCTATGTATCCTTTTCTGCAAATTAATTGAAAGTAGGTACCTAAACGTTTTCTTATTGATTTAAAATAAATCGCTAAAATTTCGTTTATTTTCTAGCCAAAACCCGGATTTTAGATGTTTGAAACTTGGAAGTATGAATTGCTTCTAAATTGCGTGATGTCAAGTGTAAATGTCAAGTTTGGCAATATCTGGTAATGTCTTGTAATCTTTGGTGTATTGCTGAGTATACACATGCATGTATACATTTAATGTGTGTAACTGGGATGATGACCAATGGGAGAAGATATGTAGTCACATGAAACTATAAGAAGCTTATAAGATAATGTAATGTCTATGAGGAACTGCTATGATTAAAAATGAATTGTTCTGATACTTATAGTTGTAGAGGAAGGCTGATCAAATTGGAAGGTTATGATTCCATTTTCTTCATTAATGAAACTAAATGGTTGTGATGGGTCTTTAATGATTGATCTAAGGTGTAATTTGAGGGTGTATCTACCTATATTACAGGTACTCTATTAATAAGAATTTAAGAAATAGGCGATAACAATTTTTGGGTTTATTTTTTTTTTGTTTTATTTTTTATTTTTTTAAATGGGTCATGTGAATTAGCTCTACCAGCATATAATCCTGGAATGCTCTGCCTGTGTAAGTGTGTGTGTTGGGGGGGGGGGGGGGGGGGGGGGG
>PYUH01000120.1:4800391-4849132 GCA_016808085.1 Suaeda aralocaspica | reverse complement strand
GGGGGGGGGGGGGGGGGGGGGGAGGAGGGGATATGATCCTATTGTATGTGTATATTAGCTGCAGTTTTTTACTAACTTTATTTGTAATCTCCTTATATGAGATCTTCCTGATCTTACAAATTGTTGATGATTCAAGTGTAAAATATATGCTCACAATTTTGACAGACTATAATTTTAAGGTTATTTGACTTTTGTATTGTACATATCAGGATTGTGATTATACCGAAGTGGGAGCCTATTTAAAGAGCTGCTTTACCTCTAAGTCTCTAAATATGCTAATGGGGATTTTTGGTTTTCTTACTCTGAAACAATCATCATGGTCGGGTACTAGTCTAGTATCATATTATGTGTTGGGCCTGTGTACCCTTGTGCCCCTTGCTGCACAAGTGAACATGGCCCCTTATTGGATGAATTCCTTTACCTTGTACTCTTAATGGACAAACTTAGCCATTGCATTTTTAGTGGTATTTGTTGTGTCCTGTGCTCTTTAAATAGTAACAAAACTTGACTGCAAATACATAAGTTTCCTCGGCTCATTCTTTCTAATTTTAAAGCCATGCCGTAGTGTTTGCTAGCCTTGCTAGAAGAAAAGCCTAGTATGTGTGGATGGAAAAAACTATCCTGCTGGGGTAAGCTGTGTATCTGTGTGTATATCTTACCTTGTGCTCCATAGCTGGAGCTTTGCTTGCTAATGGTGCACGAAGTTTTGTCTCTTTTGTTTCGTTTCGCTAAAATTTGCTCATTATGACTTGCTGAATCCAATTGCTTTTCTGAACAGGTTTTTTTCACTGGTGGGATCAGCTGATTTTGAGGAGTTGCTCAAGCCCTGGTGGATCGCTCTATATCTGAAAGTTTAAAGTAGAGCATAGTTTGTCCTTCCGATCAACAGATTTAAAGCCTGGTACTTTTTTTAACTGAATTCAGGAAGATTTATCAATTTGATGACTACATGAGCATGTGCAGACCTGTTGGTTCTTTTTTGAATATTGAAAATGAGCAAGTTACTTCAATTTACTAAAACTTTATCACGTGGGTATCAATGTTTTGAATAAACTAGGCAACAGTTTGGTAGATTCACCATGCACAAGCCAAAGAAAAGAAATCTTCAATCACCTCAGAAGTCAGCGGACTGGTTAGAATATATTGATGATTGTCATCCTGCACTAGTAATACCTCTTGGTCCTCGCTTTCAAGCCGATGTGCCAGAATGGACAGAGGCTTCTAATGAACAGTGTGTAAATGGAGATTCAGATTCAACAAAGTGGGTTGGTACAAAAATATGGACCCCAGACAATGAAGACAAAGACTCGGATGGCATGGTTGGAAAAGGAAGATCTGATCACTGCACTTGTTCTTCCCCTGGTTCTCAACAATGCATAAAGAAACACATTTCTGAAGCAAGAGCACAGTTGCAAGCTGACCTTGGCCCTGCTTTTAAGAGCTGGAAATTTGACGAGATGGGTGAAGAGGTCGGTAAGTCCTGGACCCCAAAGCAGAAAAAGAAATTTGAAACCATTGTTAAGGCCAATCCATTATCGCAGGATAAAAGTTTTCTGAAGCCAGCTGAGTTGTCCTTCCCCTCTAAGACCAGGAAAGATATTGTCAGTTACTATCTTAACGTGCATGTTCCAAAGCGTATTAGCATGATGACTCAATCGGGAGGCAAGGTGCTGGTTAGTGATGATGAGGAAGCCCCAAATGACAAAATTCCTGTGAAAAGATCTCGACCAGATGGTGATGATAGTACAAAAGTTGCCAAGTCTCACTACTTGACTGGGAGAAGATGACACACCATATTCGGAATCTTACTGAACTACTCTTTTCAGAGGTCTCCTTTTACTTCAGTGGATTCACTTTGCTATATCATTTTGACCTTGCAGTTGTTGCACAGTTAAGTGCAAAATTAGAGATACTAGGAATAGCAAATTTTAGGTCCGGATGTCGTGGTTATACATCTTGATGGGTTGTTCTTGCAACAAGCTTGACTAATTTGGAGAGGCTGTGTTAGTGTAACTAGGAAAATCATGTAATTGCGCAATTTTGTCACTCAATTCTTTCTGCTCATATTGTGCGTAGATGAGAAGTTAATAGAAAATTTTCGTGTATGGAATGCATATTCAGCATTTATCTTATTCCTCAACCCCATAGAATTTTGTTGCAGTAAGTACTTGTATGGTGAGGAAAAATGCTGTGTATTGCCTTGGCAGTGGATATTAGTTGGATGATGCAGTGTTACAAATTGTCCTTTCTGCATTGCTTGAAAATAGATGGCCTGCATTTTTTTTGTCTAGGCTTTTTTTCGGGTGATTATATATTCATATCTGATCTCGTGCTAAGAACCAGAGAAATGAATGTTTTCCTTGATATAGCCAGCCCTCTGGGTATTTACTATTTAGTATATTGTCATCGTGCACAGAATTACTGTATATTTATGTGCTTGATGGCTGCAATCCATAGCCCCTCTTATAATGGGTAAAACAATTTGGTATCCAGAGTCATTTGAATTCGTAACTAATTGAAATTCATTAGGCCGAGCAGGGTCCAAAACTTACCCTAAGGCTGGAAAGCTTTTCCTACTTTTTAACAATTACAGTTGCGTTAATACGACCCATACATACCTAGTTGGTCCAAGCATCTAGCAATCCATTGCTTTGTGTCGATGCAAAAGAGTTTGCTTGATTTATTGTGCAATTCACAAGTTACATGCTGGGCAAATATTTATGGGCAAGAGTCCTAGAGTCTGTTTCGTTTTGGAGATAAGATCAAGGATACTTCAAAATGAAGCTAAAGGAAACAATCAATTGCTATATTAGAGTGAGTAAAATTTAGAAGGGATGAAAAAATGCTATCGACTTGGGTTCATAATCTATCAATCATTTGATCCTGCTTCACAAAATTAACAAACGATGCATCTCTTAAATCTTTATAAAAGAATGTAGCTTCAACTGCAAATCAGAGAGTTATAGCTAGCTCAAACCCTAGCTGCACAAGCTTAGCAAATCAGAAAATTAGGCAGTATAACAATCTTTGTGTAGTATACTGTCATGAAGTCGAGCAGTATAACAAAGCTCGACTTCTAGCAAATTGTACTAAATAACATCCCTGATTATGTTACAGACTTACAGTAAACAATTCAGACATTCAATCCCTAAAAAAGGTAAGCATACGTTTCATACAAAGGACATAGCATAATTCAAATATTGATCATGTTATTTAAAAATGCATCAAAGTGTTCTGCAAGTTAACTATACTACTACAAAATAAGAATACTACTAAGTTTCGTCGTGGGAGCAAACATGAAAAAAAAAAAAAAACGGGTTACAAGTGTCTTTACAGAATGACTTGAAACTTAACAACTTATATCAACACTGAACTGCATCTGCTTCTACTGTTTCACCACTACAACCTTAATACACTTTTAGCTAGAGACTTTGAGTTCTTCAACCTACTTTTTCCTAATCTGTTATTTCTCCTTCGACTCCTCAATGGTGTTAAATAAAGTCGTAACAAGCCATTATTCTCGAGATTGTTGGGTGAGTTAGAGTACCTAGCACTTCGATTCCTCTGAAATATGTCACCTTCCTGTCTACTCCTAACTATAGCCTTCGATTCGTTCCTACTTGCTGTACCACTAACCGAACCAACTATTGAAGATGACCCCCTTGAGCTTGAGGTGCTATGGCTTCGTGTAAGCTTCCTTGCACCGATATCCACAGACTCAGTATCAGGGCTCCTTGCACTTCCTCTCCCACCCTCTTCATTCCCAAATTTATCCCCTTTTCGTTTATTCAGCAACCCCCAAATACTCCACAACTTGCTCCATTGACGACACTTCTTAAAAATCTTCCCATTGCTACTACTCGACACAGAAGCAAGATCCTTGGAAGCAGTCTCGAAGCTCTCAGAGCTATCATCCCTAATTGAGTTTGAATTCAACCTCCACTCATTCAATTCCTTCTCAGTTATACGCAACTTAGTCCCGTTATATATCTCAATTGCAGCAGGTGACACCCTAGCATTCGACAATCCTCTTGCCTCACCATTCTCATCCACACTCACATCCCTCCTAACCGAACTAGACCGATCATCGCCATTCCTCCACTGCTCCTTATCATTCCCATTCTCCACCCTCATCTTCCCTTCACTCAACACTCGGTTATCAAACCCATATACTGTCGCCATAGCATTCTCTATCACCGAAACCATAGGCACATTCCCGTTCCCACTCCTTGACAATGCCGCTCTCCCACCAAGCATATATCCATCCCACGACGCCCTCGGAGCATCAAACTCCCCTCTCCCCGTCCCACACTCCTCCACTGATATCCTCCCACAATCAACCGACGCCCTCCCTAAATCAATCGAAAACCTCGGATCCGCATCACACGACTTCCTTCCATACCCAAACCCGCCACAATCAATCGACGCTCTCCCTAAATCAACCGAACCTCTAGGATCCGTATCACACGACCGCCTTCCGAAACCGTAATCTCCAACCTCTGATTGCGTATGACTCAACCTCCTCCCTCTCACATTCTCCAACTTCATCTCTCCCAAATTAACACGACTACTCCTCCTTCCACCACCAACACCACCACCACTCTCATTCTCTCTCCTCTGCTTTTTCCCCCATTTTCGAAACTTCTTACTGAAAACCGAAGCAGCAACCCAGAAACTTCCTGCAATCTCCTTAAAATCCTTCTTACTACTTCCTACATTACTATCTTTCTTTTTACCTTCTAACTCAAGATCTATAAACTCCTTCATCGTCTTCGCTTCTTCAAACTCATCTTCATCAACAACGGTCACATTTCTGAAATCAGTAACCCTAGTTTCCGCAATTTCGACATCAATCTCTTCTTCCTCGGGAACAACACAAGTAGTTTTACTCAAAAACCCTAAATTCCTCGATTCAACCGAAACACCGTCGTTTTCATCGTTATCATCGATATCAAACAGAGAAGACAGAGATTTCCTCCCGCGTACATCGCACGACCTTCTACGTGGTTCCATCCCTAAAACGACGTCGCAGTTCTTCGCGGAAAAAGTCTTACACCTTCGAAGCTCAGGTAAAACTCCATTACTGTAAGAAGTAGAGGTTGAAGCAGAAGTTGAAGCTTCGCATGATGAAGATGAAGGGTTGAGGAGAGAGAGACGTTCGCGTAGACATGGCGCGCAAAGGCCGGTAGTTGTGGCGAGGTTTGGGTGGCGGTGACACGGCGTTAGGCGGCGAGGTTTAGGGTTCGGTGGTTGTGGTGGTGGTTGCGCCATTGTTGAGTGTGTGAGTGAGTTGAAGGTTTTACTGCATTTTTTCGGAGAGAAGAAAAAAACCAGGTTTTGAGTTTTCACTTGAGTAGAGGTTTTGGGGGTTTCGTTTCATTGGATTCGTAAGTTTTTGTTTTTGGTTTTTTTTAAAGATTCTGTATGTCTCTTTTTCCGGGTTACTCTTTACTTGTTGGACTGTCTAACTTAAGACTTGCTTATTTAGTTAACACTCGATTAATATGTTATATTTTGTGTTTAGTGTGGATGCATTGAAAGTTTCCGATGTATGCAAAAATAGATATGTAGGTAATGAACTAATGATGGATGATTAGATACAATTCAACTTAATTTTGCTCAGTTGAATAATTTTTAGATTTTTAAACTATATACGGAGCAGTAAACTCATCAAAACACTTCTTACCTAAATATATTTAAACTCTTTTATTTATTTTCACGTATCTAAATAAACCTATAAAACCTTAATAGCGGAAGAAACTAAATAAATATTGTGTAAAAATATAAAATAATAGTGACCATGCAATGTAGTCGTTTGGTAGCAAGTGTCTTTGTGTGTGGCCTGGTCTGACTATCTCGTGGTGTCTTGATTAGTTTATTATGCAAGTTTTGGGAGCAAGTGAACAAGTGTAGTGGGGGAGTGAGGCAATCAAATCAAGGAGAAGGGTAAAAAATTTAAGGTAGTGGTGGTTTGTTTAATGGAAAGTAATGATGTTTATGTTAATGGTACGTATAATTTTGAATATGATAATCTAGGGTCTAGTGAATAGTGATGTATGGATCTAGCTAATAGCAATGAGTATTAATTGCACGTATGGGTTTTGAGTCAAATTATTAGTAAAGCGTGCTCTTTCTGTCTCACTATTGCATATAATCATACACCAATTAGGGTCTAGGTCCTTAGGTTACAAGTGAACCATATACAAGGATATCATTATTTATTATTAACCCATGGTTGTCATAATAATATTGATATTTGAATTATCATGGAGAACAAAGGTATAGTGTTATGATTATATTGCAAAAATAATGATCACCATTCATTAGAGTCTATTTAAATTGATTAATAATCTTGTGATGACATTAATAGTAATAGCAATAGCATGCCTAAATTAAGTTTACTTGCAGGTAAATAGACATGAAGTGTTTACTCTGCGTGCATGTTAGTTGTTAATAGTGTCCAAGTCTAAACTAGACTTTAATTTTCATTCTCCAAAGCACGATATAACGGACTGTCAATGAAAATTTCAATAATTCTTTTCTTAAACAACATACACTAAAGTTGGTCATGTGAAAATGCTACACACGGTTCGCCAATTTCCCACAAGAAAACAATTCGTTGTTAACTAGTTTGGGTCAAAGATGTTAACTTGTTAACTACACGTCTACACTGACCTACACAAGCCATTTATTAGATGAAGTTAAGCTAGGCTCTTGAAAAATTTAATATACTTCTATAATAAGTATATACTTCTATAAAAACTATACCTTAAAATTTAAACCGCAAATCAAACCCGAAATTACGGTTTAATTTGTAATTTGATGCAATCCGGATCATACTATGGACAGCCCTAGCAAAAACCATAACCCACACTATCTTAAATCACCCTTTTGGATAAAACTATTTGAAATGACTNTTTTATTTATTTTCACGTATCTAAATAAACCTATAAAACCTTAATAGCGGAAGAAACTAAATAAATATTGTGTAAAAATATAAAATAATAGTGACCATGCAATGTAGTCGTTTGGTAGCAAGTGTCTTTGTGTGTGGCCTGGTCTGACTATCTCGTGGTGTCTTGATTAGTTTATTATGCAAGTTTTGGGAGCAAGTGAACAAGTGTAGTGGGGGAGTGAGGCAATCAAATCAAGGAGAAGGGTAAAAAATTTAAGGTAGTGGTGGTTTGTTTAATGGAAAGTAATGATGTTTATGTTAATGGTACGTATAATTTTGAATATGATAATCTAGGGTCTAGTGAATAGTGATGTATGGATCTAGCTAATAGCAATGAGTATTAATTGCACGTATGGGTTTTGAGTCAAATTATTAGTAAAGCGTGCTCTTTCTGTCTCACTATTGCATATAATCATACACCAATTAGGGTCTAGGTCCTTAGGTTACAAGTGAACCATATACAAGGATATCATTATTTATTATTAACCCATGGTTGTCATAATAATATTGATATTTGAATTATCATGGAGAACAAAGGTATAGTGTTATGATTATATTGCAAAAATAATGATCACCATTCATTAGAGTCTATTTAAATTGATTAATAATCTTGTGATGACATTAATAGTAATAGCAATAGCATGCCTAAATTAAGTTTACTTGCAGGTAAATAGACATGAAGTGTTTACTCTGCGTGCATGTTAGTTGTTAATAGTGTCCAAGTCTAAACTAGACTTTAATTTTCATTCTCCAAAGCACGATATAACGGACTGTCAATGAAAATTTCAATAATTCTTTTCTTAAACAACATACACTAAAGTTGGTCATGTGAAAATGCTACACACGGTTCGCCAATTTCCCACAAGAAAACAATTCGTTGTTAACTAGTTTGGGTCAAAGATGTTAACTTGTTAACTACACGTCTACACTGACCTACACAAGCCATTTATTAGATGAAGTTAAGCTAGGCTCTTGAAAAATTTAATATACTTCTATAATAAGTATATACTTCTATAAAAACTATACCTTAAAATTTAAACCGCAAATCAAACCCGAAATTACGGTTTAATTTGTAATTTGATGCAATCCGGATCATACTATGGACAGCCCTAGCAAAAACCATAACCCACACTATCTTAAATCACCCTTTTGGATAAAACTATTTGAAATGACTACACCTTTGATCCTTTGATCAACAAGCTAACCAAAAGCAGAAAGACAAACAAAACCAAAAAAAAAAAAAAAATGGAGAAAGCAAAAGAAAAGCTAGAATTGAGCAAGCAAGAATCAATAACAGTATCAAAACTTGCTGTAAATCCACACATTCCAAACCTCGAAATGAGCTTTTATGAAAACTTTTCCTTACGTGGCATCACCGTTGACCAAGTTCTACCTGGTCTTGTCGTTTGTTCCTTCAAAATTCCTCCTCGTCTCACTGTAAGTCAATATTGTTTACCGAGTATTTTTTTTTAAATTATTATTCTTTAATTAATTTCTCTCATTTTTGAATTTTAATTGGGTGTATTGTAATTTTATTGAAGAAATTTGAAATGGGTATTTGAAAGAATTTGAATTCATTGATTACTTATTTTTTGATGATAGATTTCAATCTTTCCTTTTTTAGCTTTGATATGAGTCTATTGATGATTTTATTTAAGTTTTAATTGGATTTTTTTCCTAATTTATTTGATTTTTTTCATGGGAAAATGGATATAAGTATATAGCAATTTATAATTTGGAGGAAAGTTTGAATTTTTTCCCCAAAGAATCAGTCTTTTAGGTGTATATGCATGGAATGAATGATGAAATTTGGTGATGAAAGGTTGAAGGTGGAAAATTTTGTTGTGGGGTTTAATTTTTATGTCCCCAAATTGTATGGTTTGATCATTTTTTAAGCCTCTTGGGATAAAAAAATTTGGTTTTGGTGTTGTAATTTGTAATATTTTTATAATTGATGGAGTAATTTGTATTGTGTAATGCCTTTGTGGTGCAGGATAGAGATGACAAATTGACACCGGGCGCGATTGCAAACCTAGTTGATGAGATGGGTGCTGTGGTGATTTACAGAAAAGGTCTTCCAATGAATGTATCAGTCACTATGTCCATCTCTTATGTGTCAACTGCCAAGGTTGATGTAAGTCATGAATGTGCCTTGAGTTTTAGCTTTTTATGTTGTTTTTTGAAATTTCTAATTGATTTTGGTTTACAAGTGAATATATGACAATTGACATCATTTCGATTTCTTGTGGTGTTTTGAGTTTGTATAATGGATGAGAATGGTTGCTAAGTTGATTTGTTTCTACATTCTAGAGTGATTAACCTGTTAGACCGGTTAAGTATGTTTCAGGGGCAATATTACGAAAATGGCGAAATGCCAATTGATGCCTAAATGAGTATGTTGATGGCGTATTTTAAAGTAGTGTTGATGCTTGCTGATGGCGTTAGACCAGTAGACTCTATAACAGAACAATGAAACGATCATATCATCGCATTCTGCTTGGTATGCAAATGATCCATATTTATCTATTCAATGTTTTTGTAGGTTATTAGACCCATGATCTGCATAAGTGGATGGGGATTGACTTGATAGACAATAGTATTGTGTAACAATTAAGAATCAAATGTGTAAATTTAGCCTTCTAAATTCAATGTATGTATGATGTTTATGAGTTTGAAGAAATCTAGGGTATGTCTATGGGATTGAAGCAATCATAAGACTGTCTGAAGCATGTTGAGGACGTTAGACCAGTAGACACTAGAGGCCGATTATATAACAACATACTGCTGCGCACACTTGTGTTTGATGCTTTTGTTAGTTATTAGACATATGTTCTTCCTAAATGGAGGAGGAATGCCTTGAAAAATGGACATTAGTGACAATCAGCAATCAAATGTGTTAATTATCCTTAAATTCAATAGTGTATCATTTGATGTCTATAGGCTTGTGATTATTTGTATGAGTAATATATAAAAGGTATGTGTGTAGTATACACAAGTTAATACATCTGCTTACTTTATAGGATGAGCTAGAGGTAACTTCAAGGCTTTTGGGGCGGAAGGGGTCTGTATTTGGAACTAGTGTCTTGTTCAAGAATAAAGCTACTGGAGATATTATTGCTGAAGGTCGACACACGCTATTTTGCAGACATGCTAGCAAAATTTGATTGGACCATATATTCACATGTATGCTGCTGTATCATTGAAGCTTGATGAAGCTGGCTTCTTGCTATGTAGGCATTTGCAAGAAAAGGTTGTCATCCCAAATACTGAAAGCCAAATATGAATGTGCCCTGTTTTGGTGGAAGACCAAGTGTCCTCTAGTGTATAATCTTCTTTAGTGATTGAATGTCTATATTCATATGCAAATGTTACATGTTGATATATTTTACCCAAAACATTAAAAAAAAAAAAAAAACAAATTTTTAATTCCTCTTTTTAATTTGTGCATTTCCCCTTTCCCTAAACAAGAGAAATCACTGAAAAAACAACAGGAAAACATAGTTGATTACTCAATTGGAATGATTATACGTGAAATTAGAACTTATAAAAAAGGGGTGAAAAGAAAGAAGGAAAATTTTCGGGTAAGTACTGCCTGAATATAGGAGCAACATCGATATATCGTACCAAGTAAGAAAGTCTTTAAGTAGCTGCTATTTTCTACTGAGGGACTGAGACAAAAGTGCAAACCTGTGACTTTCAGAACCCGTCTAGTACATAAAAGGTCTTATGAGCACTGAGCACATTCCATGTCTTATGCCTTTGTAGAATTGTGGTGCAGGATAGGAATGACAAATTGACTCCAGGTGTGGTTGCGAAGCTTAGTTGATGAGTTTGCTGCTGTGGTAATCTACGGAGGCCTTCGAATGTCTCAATTGTCACCATGTTCATCTCGTATATTTCAATTGTCAAGTTTGATGTAAGTCATATATGTGTCTTGAGTTTTAGCTGTTTATGATTCTGTTAGTTTCCTTAAGTTGATTTATTAATGACTTGTGAATACATGAAGCTGTGTCTATTACATTATGAAAGCTGTTATTTGTGTGTATGCGGTATGCCTTCTAATGTTGCTTACCCATGAGTCGATATGGTTTATAAAACTAAGCAACTCTAAATCCGTGTAGGAGGGCTGCAATTTAAACCCAAATTTGGTTTTTTTAGGTGTTTTGGGTATGCGTAATCTATGAGTATGGTCACTAACTAGCTGGTCTTAAAACTGATCAACTGGCAAGACTAGTAGAACTGGTCTCATCGACTCGGAGTTGATGTTGAAGAAGGTTCCCTTTATGCCTAAATGACTGTGTTTAATGGTGTAATAGGTCCTTTAGTATAAAAAGTTCGTTATTAAGGTTTACGTAATATGGTTTTGTCCTTGTGATGTCCAATTTATCAATTGTAGGCCTTTAGCAACAGCTTGTTGATGGCATTAGACCAGCCGATAACTAGATACTAGGAGACATTATCATATATATGTAATTCTGCATGACACACTTCTGTATATGTAGTAATTAGGCCTACTGTTCTGCACAAGGGGATAAAGATTAGTTTTAGAAGTGAACTCCTATGTGAGAAAGAGCAATTAAATGTACAAAATTATCCCTGTGAATTCAATTTAAGTACTGTTGTAAATTCAATATTTGTACAAGTAATATGTATATCAAGCTAATACCTAGATCTGCTTACTTGATAGAAGTAGCTAGAGATAATATCCAAGGATAGAAGGGATCTTGCTCAAGAATCAACATACTAGAGACATTATTGCTGATGGAAGATACATGATGTTCAGCAGACGTCCTAGCGAATTTAGATTCAATCTTGAATCTTGAAGCTATAAATGTTTGATGAAGAAGCACTGAATGGAATTTTGGAATCAGATGATAAGTTTGGCTTTAGTGTTTATGAATGGTAATGTGACTCTTTTTGGGACAATAAGTGATAACACCAAGCAGGTGCTTCACGACTTCACAAATTCACAGTTGATCTTCCAAAGAAGCATGGTAGAGGAGGGCAATCTGCATTACGGTTTGCTCGTCTTTGAATGGAGAAATGGCATATCTATGCGAGGAAAACTGCAGAACTCGCTACTAAGTTTTTTACCAACTCAGCTACCAGCCAGCCAGCCTATTGTTTCAGGTCTAATACTTGCTGGATGAGCTGACTTTAAAGTTGAGCTCAGCCACTCTTTACTAACTGTGGTGGATGTTTCGTATAGTGATAAGAATGGTTTTAACCAGGCAATTGCACTGTCTGCTCTCTTAAATTCTTGCTAATGTGAAGTTTATTCTGGAATAGAAGTTTAATAGATAAATATTGAGAGGAGATCAGTCAGGATGCTGACAAGTATGTCTTGTCGAGAATACACTCAAGGATTTGGAGATGGGGGCTGTTGAGATACTTATTGTGGAGGAAATCCTTGCTATTAATTGATACTGAAAAGCAGCTAAACTGGAGAAATTGTTATAAATCATTTGAACAAGGATCAGGAGGCTGATCTGAGCAATTTCCGGGACTCAGCCACAAACTCTGAACTAGAGGTGCAGGAAAAAACTTCATTGCTGGAATGATTTGCTAATGAGTACAAGAAGTTTGGCTACTCTGTTGAATTTGTCACTGACAAATTATAAGGGTCACAGTGTTACAGAGGATTTGGTTGCGTAGGAGGAATTTTCCGTTATCAACTTGATATAAGAATCTTTGATGAGCTTCCTGGTGATGGGGTACCTATGATGACTCGGATTGATTAATTGCCGGTTTCTCCATGCCTAGCAACTTGTGCATTGTTCAATTTGTTTGGAATTAAGCCGCGCATAGGATCATCACAGTTCAGTATCAAGTTGAATTGCTGTCTAGGTTGCTCTTTTGGGATCTTGGGATTGTTACAGAGTTCTATTTAAGGTTTAATAATTCAACTTCTGTTAAGTTTCATACAGTATTTCGTTGTGATGTAATGCTTTGTTGATTTCCCTTCAGAATTCTTGTGTTCAGAGGATAATATGCCATTTTGTCTTGTGGTTAACCATACCCTTTGTATTTTTTTGGTTGAATGGGTCGAAAATATATTTTTACTTTTGATATATAAGTTCGTATTTCAACTAAAATACACAGCTAAAATGGAAACAAATAATTTTAGTAATGGACTAATCGTGTATCTAGAAAAATGATTATATAAGAAGCTCAACTCCAAAAATCACCCAATGCATCTTAAGATAATTAAGAGTTTTTAATTACGAGTACTACTTATCATATTAAAATTTTTTTCTCGATTTCAGGAGATATTGATATCGATTCTCATTACCTGCCATTTTGGCTTTCAACCACAAAAAAGCTACTCCGTTCAAAAGAAGGTACAAGTTATAAGCTATCAAAAAAACTAATATTAGTTATTTAAAATCATTTTAGCAATTGAAATGCAAAACATAATTAATTTTTAATATCTACTTTTTAAATGTATATCGGTCAAACACACACATGGCTTTTTGTCAACTTACACATAAAAATTACTTACACAACTCGTTTATCATTATGCAGTCAAGCCGAGTATCTTCTTAATTAATTCAAATTATTTGTAGTCTATGTTACCCCTAAAATGCAACTTAAATCCGTCACTGTAAGTTTTTAAAAAATAATATAAATAAAACGAGTAATTCGTAAATAAATCATCTAGTCAAAGCAATCAACTGACCCGACCATTGGCCCGACAACCTAACCCGACCCAGAACCCAAAAAAAAAGGTTGAAGCAGCTCAAAAGGATACAAAAATGAACACAAAATGGGCCATAAGGCCCATAACAATTAAAACGCGTAGGCCCAGAAAGCCCTCTTGATATTAGCGGGAATGTGATCACTTCCCTCTACTCTGTAATTTCTGTAACATTTACCCTGTTTCCCACGTTTCTCCATTAATCCCTTCTTCCACTATAAAAGACATAAGAAAGGAAACAGTCTTTCCTAAATCTTTACTTTCTCTCTCTTGATTTTTCACATTGAAGCAAAAAAAAAATCTTATTTCTCCATTAAAAGAGTACTTCTCTGCTTCCTTAATTTCTTCCATTGAAGCAGTAGCTTCAAAGTTAAGAATTTGAATCTGAATTTAGTAAGAATTCAATCATGGAAGAAGTTAAGAACATCAAAAAATCAATGGGAAAACAGAAGATCACAATGGAAAGAATAGAGAACAAGAACAAGAGATGCGTTACGTTCTCGAAACGGCGAAAGGGGTTATTTAAGAAAGCAAGAGAAGTGAGTACAATGTGTGGTGCACAAGTTGGTGTTTTTACTTTCTCTTCTGCCGGAAAACTCTTTGTTTCTCCGGATTCCGAACCCGCCATTCGTCGCTTTATTCATGATAATAACATGGCTGTTGTTGATCATGATAATGATGGTAATAACAATAACCCTTCTGTTTTCGACAACGAAAACAATAATGGCAATGGTAATAATGATCAAAACCGCGGGTTTTGGTGGGAACAGTCGATTGAGGGTTTAGGGCTAAATGAGCTTGAGAAGTTTAAGACTGCATTAGAGGGTTTAAGAGATCAAGTTGCTTTTAAAATTGACTATAACATGGTTAATAACAATTGTGATCAATTGTCCTTTGGCGATTCCAACAACAACAACAACACCAACAACAACAACAACGACGACAACGACCACGACAACGATTGCGCAAATGATTCATTGTTGGAATTTCTTCTCGATAATTATTGCTAGTGCTACCGAAATTAAATTCATTAAGATCATCATTAGCCTTTAATTTGTTAGGTACTAATATTGATTAATTAGCTAGCCTTTAGTTTGTTAAATACTAAGATTGATTAATTAGCTAGGTTTAGGTTGAACCGTTGTAATTAATTACAGATTTATGAAGTGTAATTGCACTACGACTGATGATGTAATAAACTAGGGTGAATAACCCATTTTTNCCGTCACTGTAAGTTTTTAAAAAATAATATAAATAAAACGAGTAATTCGTAAATAAATCATCTAGTCAAAGCAATCAACTGACCCGACCATTGGCCCGACAACCTAACCCGACCCAGAACCCAAAAAAAAAGGTTGAAGCAGCTCAAAAGGATACAAAAATGAACACAAAATGGGCCATAAGGCCCATAACAATTAAAACGCGTAGGCCCAGAAAGCCCTCTTGATATTAGCGGGAATGTGATCACTTCCCTCTACTCTGTAATTTCTGTAACATTTACCCTGTTTCCCACGTTTCTCCATTAATCCCTTCTTCCACTATAAAAGACATAAGAAAGGAAACAGTCTTTCCTAAATCTTTACTTTCTCTCTCTTGATTTTTCACATTGAAGCAAAAAAAAAATCTTATTTCTCCATTAAAAGAGTACTTCTCTGCTTCCTTAATTTCTTCCATTGAAGCAGTAGCTTCAAAGTTAAGAATTTGAATCTGAATTTAGTAAGAATTCAATCATGGAAGAAGTTAAGAACATCAAAAAATCAATGGGAAAACAGAAGATCACAATGGAAAGAATAGAGAACAAGAACAAGAGATGCGTTACGTTCTCGAAACGGCGAAAGGGGTTATTTAAGAAAGCAAGAGAAGTGAGTACAATGTGTGGTGCACAAGTTGGTGTTTTTACTTTCTCTTCTGCCGGAAAACTCTTTGTTTCTCCGGATTCCGAACCCGCCATTCGTCGCTTTATTCATGATAATAACATGGCTGTTGTTGATCATGATAATGATGGTAATAACAATAACCCTTCTGTTTTCGACAACGAAAACAATAATGGCAATGGTAATAATGATCAAAACCGCGGGTTTTGGTGGGAACAGTCGATTGAGGGTTTAGGGCTAAATGAGCTTGAGAAGTTTAAGACTGCATTAGAGGGTTTAAGAGATCAAGTTGCTTTTAAAATTGACTATAACATGGTTAATAACAATTGTGATCAATTGTCCTTTGGCGATTCCAACAACAACAACAACACCAACAACAACAACAACGACGACAACGACCACGACAACGATTGCGCAAATGATTCATTGTTGGAATTTCTTCTCGATAATTATTGCTAGTGCTACCGAAATTAAATTCATTAAGATCATCATTAGCCTTTAATTTGTTAGGTACTAATATTGATTAATTAGCTAGCCTTTAGTTTGTTAAATACTAAGATTGATTAATTAGCTAGGTTTAGGTTGAACCGTTGTAATTAATTACAGATTTATGAAGTGTAATTGCACTACGACTGATGATGTAATAAACTAGGGTGAATAACCCATTTTTTGTTTTTGTCATTCTGTTGTTAATTAATTACGTATGCTTAATTTTCCATTTCTTGTCTCAAAAAAAAAAAAATAATAATAATAATTTCTTGATTAATTTTGGAAATAAAAGTATTACCGTATCTTCATTATTATTTAACAAATCTCCAACGTTAACTTTAAGTATTTTTTGAATTCACACGAGAGTTGTACAGTTGTAAGATAGTAACTAATTATTGCTAATTTGCTAGCCTTTGTCATATGCTTATTAGTTATTATAACATTTTATCTTGTTATACCATTTTTTTTTTCTCAATTACACATTTGTAGCCATATAAAAAATTACACATTTGTGAAAATTGTAACTATTACATATTAATACAGTTGGGAAATTCCTAATATCTAGCTAACTGTTAGATGTAGATTTCGCAACTAATAAGTCAATATGGTAATCATATACAATTTTTAGAGGTAGTATATAGGTGTATACAAAAACCCGTACTTATGGTACATGTACCGTTAGTGCCTACAAAGTTGGATATATTTACTATATTGGTCTGTTATATTTGCATATAATTGTTAGATATTAATAGGCATTTAACATACATATAAAAATGAATCTAACAAGATCTAATATAACTCATACATATAGATCATGAAAGCCAATCAAATTGTACTGAATAGATAGTGTAAAATTTTAATTATTGCATCAAATTTGAAACAACTATAGTAATATATATTTTAAGACTAGTCTGTTGTTGAAGCTCCACTTGCAATCGCCATATCTTTGTTAAGCAAGATCTCGGATTTTTTCATATAAGCTATTGAAAACCTAATATCGATTATATATAAGCGTTTCAGACTTTCAACAATTGAAATGCAATAAATGATATCTATACATATTTATCACACACTAACACACAATCAAGTGCTCAATAATTTATTTATTTATTTTTTTATAAAAAAAGTCAAATATACGTAAGATAATCTTATGTACTTCGTAAATTAATTGCCTACAACAACATTCGATGAAGTTCTAATAATATTATCGTTAACTTTCTTGTCAATAAGCCCACCAAAACCGTGGTTTCCATCACTATTACCTTCACCGTCATCACTGTTATTTTTTGCTAGCGAAAACTAATCACAAAGGATTTCAGCTAATATGAATGTAGATTTCTAGGCCTAAATCGGGTATCTTCTTCATCTGTTTAGGCTTCCGTGTTAAAATTTGAGTCTTTCTGGGCTTGGGTCGGATTCGGTACGGTGGTCGGATCAACAACTGGGTCCATTCATCACCTTAGTCCGATTCAAACTATTTCATCCATATCAGAAGCATAAATTTATGATGATATGTCATCTTTTTCAAAATTTACTATTGTTGCATAGGATCTTATTAAGAAGTAGTTTAAATTTTTTATCATAATTGATCAGAATCTTAATATTTTAAATTTGATCACTATTTCACATGATTTTGACAATTCAACTTGATATGAATAATAATAAAAGAATATTGTGGAGTATTACTGTATAGGTGATCTCAATAATTCAACAAAAAAAAAAATAGTTTTATGCTATTTCGTTCTAATTGAGTAACTAGTTGTGACACAATGCCCCAAAATACTTATGCTAGCGCTAAAAATGTAATCAATGGTTTGGGGGCCTAAAATTAATTTCTATATACATGTGCAGTCATTTGATTAGTAATTTAGTAGAGTTGTCTAGATTGACATTAAATGACATACTGAAATAATAACTTCGATGCAACAGGTTTGCAATTCCTCAAGTCTAATAAAGCAATTTTTTTTACAATTCCTGCTCCACAACAAAATAAATTTCTTGCCTGGCGTTACAAATGCAAGAATATTTGTGTGAAATTTTGCAAATTTCTCGCCTTTCCTTTGCTTGATGTAAACTACAAAATCGCTCCAGCTTATAAGAACAAATTCGAGAATAATGTGCGCATATCTCATCTTCCTTTGCTTCATGTATCATGTTCTGACAGTAGGCTTATAGGGAGTTTTCAACCTATTGTAAGCCTGAAAACAAAAGGTTTTGAAATTAGACACTTTATTATATATACATTGTCAATCCAAAGAATACGGGATAATACAAAACAAAGAGTAAACTTAGAAGACACAACTAAAGACATTACAGTGCCGAATTCAGGTGGTGGACAAACATCAAATGTTTTACGTAATATAAAGAGGTGTATGCCAAAACAAGATCGGAAACTAGGAATAAAAACAAGGTTTTGTGCAGGACGGTTTGATTAACCGCTGAGTCAGAGAAAAGAAAATTGAAAAACACAGACTGATTGTGAGCTAAGAGCCGTTAATTCCAACTACCTAAACACAACATCAAAAGGAATATGATTCAAATAATAAAATTTGCAAAACAACTAATAGCAAGATACCTGACAACAAAACTTACGACGCTTACGAAGTACATGAAACCAAGCTTATGTGAGTAACATGACTGTCCGTCCTTGTTCATAAGCAAGACTTTAATTGTTTTGTTAAAAGAAATCAAAAATCCATTTAGAATTATGATACTTGCATGAAATCAAGCTCAAGAAAATCATCAAACATGTCTTGCAGCTGGCTATAAAGCTGATTGTGAGTTTATGACTAAGATCACTTCAGTCACAAAACAAACTCAAACTGAATAATTAGATGGTGATGCAAAAACATGACATGATTTCAAGAAATGCGAGAAGTAAGCAACAACAACAACAAAATCTTATAGGTCTTTGAGGGTTTTCATTTGTGACAGATAGAGAGTAAGGAGCAGTTCAGAAAAGCCATGCTTACTCAATCACACTCATCGCTCAAATAGCATGTATAAGAAAATTGATCACTCCTCTCCAACTGATTGGAATTAGCTTTATTGAAGCTGCACAACATCAAACGGATCTCAGTACACTACAAGGAACAGCTTATTTTGCGACCGACCTTTTTGTTCGCTAAATCGTGAAATCGGTTGCTAAAATGGGTTTAGCAACCGAGCAAAAATGAATGGCAAGACAATCAATAAACAGCAATAATTAGGATCAAAATGATCATATCATTAATTCATTCATCATGATATAAAATCATAATGTTTTTCTTGTACAATTATCTACCTCACACCCTAAAATATTGTCGGGAAATTCTCTCCTGCATGTTCATGTTCACCCAATAAATCATCAAAAAGCCATCAAGATAAACCCAAGTATGCTCTATTTCTTGCATAATTTAAAGCGTGCTTTCACATACTTTTAACACACTCATCTTCAGTCATTAGCAATGCGGCCACAACATCCAGGAATTTTATTCATCCTAATGCACAATCAGCCAACCGAATCAATAATCAGAAAGTGGAAACAGGAAATTTATACACAAGGCTTTAGTTTTAAGAGATTAATTAAAAGAACGAAAATTCTGAATGTGA
This sequence comes from Suaeda aralocaspica, assembly GCA_016808085.1. Lineage (NCBI taxonomy): Eukaryota > Viridiplantae > Streptophyta > Magnoliopsida > Caryophyllales > Amaranthaceae > Suaeda > Suaeda aralocaspica. The sequence continues at coordinate 4,829,526 of PYUH01000120.1, read as the reverse complement.
TAGAGTAAAGAGAATCGAGCAAAAAGAAGTAGGATCAAGATGGACAGCATTAATCCCTGCTTTCAACCCCCCCAGCCTCTCTGAGTATCACAATCCTAAAAGCATAAGACTTAATATGGGTTCAACTCAGCACAGAATATCACAAGCCTCAAACTGACTGTATTAGAGTAACAGAGTTACTCACAAGTCACAGGTAAATTTCATCTAGTTTAACAGTTATGCTCACCCACCAAAAATGTAGAGCTCATAACAGTAGATTAGACTTTAAAAAGGCCAAATTTGAGCTATATTTCTCCAATAACCATACTGAAATTCCTGCAGAACTAAGAACTACATTCACAATAATAATTGGTCTATGTTCTATAACAATGACAAAAATTTGAATTTTTTATGCCTCCAACTTCCCCTATTCTTCCTTATTACATTGCGAGCACTGATGTGTACAACCATATCAAGAAAACACACACACACACACACACACACTCACAATGCCTGTATGATTAAAATATGCACCCAAACCGGCGATTTGGGGTAAAAAAGCCTAAAAAGAGACGATAACAGGTTTTTATTAGGTTTTAAACTGTTTTCCCTTGTTCAAAAATCCTCAATAGAGGGATGTTAACAGGTTTTAGGGGCCGAGACCGATCGTGAATGTCCTGCGGTGGTCCATAACATGCGGTGAAAAAACAGGGCGAAAAAATTGTCCAGGTCAAGGGAATGCCCCTTGGAGGCCTTAACCAAAGGCTATAATCCACTGTTTTTTGAGTGGGACCCAAAAAAAAATAGTTGGGAAAAACCATCCAAGGTGCTTGTATTAGAATATGATCTCTCACAAAGTGATTTGGGTGAAAAGGCCTAAAGAGGGACGATAATAGGTTTTTATAGGTTCTTGTAATAATTGTCTTTCCCTTGTTCAGAAATCCTTAATACATGGATAATAACAGGTTTTTGTGGGCCGAAACCAATTGTGGGGTTCCTGTGGGGTCCATAACACGCAGTGGAAAAATTGGGCAAAAATTGTTCGGTCCGGGGAAAGCCCCTCCAGAGGCCTCAATCAAAGGCTATAATCCACTATGTTTTGAGTTTCCTGTTCCCCGAAAAAATTTGGGAAAAACAATTTGAGGTGCCCGTATGGTTAAAATATGAACCTAGACTAGGCGATTTGGGGAAAGGGCCTAAAGAGGGACAATAACAGGTTTTTAAAAAGTCTTTGAAATAAGTGTTTTTCCCTTGTTTGAAAATCCTCAATAGAGGGATGGTAACATGCATTTGTGGGCTAAAATCAATTGTGGAGGGTCCAGAATATACTAAAATTGTCCGTGTCCCGTGAAAGCCCCTCGTGAGGCCTCAATCGAAGACTATAATCCACTGGGTTTTGAGTTTCCAAGGTCCTAAAGAGAAACCATAAGTTTCTGAAATAATTGTTTTTCCCTTGTTCGGAAATCCTTAATAGAGGATTGATAACAGGTTTTGTGGGGGGCGAAACCAAGGGGGTTCTTGTGGTGGTCCATAGCACACGGTGAAAAAACAAATGTGAAAATTGTCCGGGTCTCGGGAATGCCCCTTTAAAGCCTTAATTGAAGGCTATAATCAACTGCTTTTTTCAGTTTCAAAGGGTCCCGGAAAAATAGTTGGGAAAAACCATCCTGGGTGCCCACATGGTTTTCCACATGGTTAAAATATGTATCCAAACAAGGCGATTTGGGATGAAAAGGCCTAAAGAGGGACGATAACATGTTTTTATAAGGTCCTTAAAATAGTTGTTTTCCTTTGTTCGGAAATCCTCAATAAAGGGTTGATAACAAGTTTTGGGGAACCGAAACTGATCGTGGGGGTGTCCTATGGTGGTCCATAGCATGCGTTGAAAAAAAGGGCGAAAATTATCCGAGTCCAAGGAAAGTCGATCGTGAGGCCTTAATCAAAGGCTACAATTCACTGTTTTTTTAGATTCCAAGGTCCCGGAAAAAAAATTGGGAAAAACCACTTGGGGAGCCCATCTGGTTAAAATATGAACCCACATCAAGGATTTAGGGTGAAAAGGCCTAACAAATAAGTTCCCTGAAATAATTGTTTTTCCCTTGTTCGGAAATCTTCAATAGAGTGATGATAACAAAAATCCTCAATAGAGTGATGATAACAGGTTTTGGGGGGCCTAAAACGATCGTGGGGAGTCCTGTATTGGTCCATAGCATGCGGTGAAAAAACAAGGTGAAAATTGTCCATGACCCGAAATAGCCCCTCGAAGGCCTCAATTGAAGGCTATAATCCACTATTCTTTTTAAAAGTCCGAGATCTCGGATTAAAAAGTTAGAAAAAACCATCCGGGGTGTCCATTTGGTTAAAATATGAACCCATACGACCATACCAAGTGACTTGGGGTGAAATGTCTAAAGAGGAACGATAACAAGTTTTAATAAAATCCTTAAAATAGATGTTTTTTTCCTTGTTCGGAAGTCCTCAATAGAGGGTTGATAACAGGTTTTTGGTTTTTGGAGGTTAATGGTTTTTGGAGGCTGAAACAGCTTGTGGAGAGCCCTTTGGTGGTCCATAGAACGTGGTGAAAAAACAGGGTGAAGATTGTCAAGGTCTTGGTAAAAGCCCCACGAGAGGCCTCTATCGAAGGCTATAATCCATTGTTTTTTTAGTTTTTGGAGTCCCGGAAAAAAATTGGGAAATCCCAACCGGGGTGCCTGTATGCTTAAAATATGAACCCAAACCCAAACCCGGGTCAGGCGATTTGGGTTGAAACGGCCTACAGAGGGACGAAGGGATGATAACGGGTTTTTAGCAGTAAAAATTGATTGTGGGGGAGGGGTCCTGGGGTGGTCCATAGCTCGCGGTGAATCCCTTCGTGAGGCTTCAATCGTATGCTATAATCCATTATTTTTTTTTATTCCAGGTTCCCGAGAAAAAAAAAAGTTGGGGAGAACCGGTCGTCTTGGGTTCCCGTCTGGTTAAAATATGAAGCTAATACTAGGTTTTTATAAGGTCCTTGAAATAGTTGTTTTTCCGTTATTAGGAAAATCCTCAATAGAGGGATGATAACAGGTTTTTGGTGGCCTAAATAGATCGTGGGGGGTCCTGTGGTGATCCGTAGAACGCGGTGAAAAAACAAGGCGACAATTGTCCGGGACCCGAGGGTTGCCCCTCGAAAGCCTCAATAAGAGGCCTCAATCGAATGTTATAATCTATTATTTTTTTGAGTTTCTTAGGTCCCGTAAAAAAAAAGTTGGAACGGTAACAGGTTTTTATAAGGTCCTTTAAATAGCTATTTTTTTCCTTGTTCGAAAGTCCTGAATAGAGGATTGATAATAGGTTTTTTGAGGCCGAAGATAATCATGAGGAGTCCTATGATGGTCCATAGTACACAGTAAAAAAAAAAACAAAACAAAAGGAAAAACGAACAAAAATTGCTCTGATCCTGAGAAAGCCCCACATGAGGCCTCTATTGAATGCTATATATTTTTGAGTTTCCAGGGTCCCGGAAAAAAATGTTGGGAAAAACCATCCGGGGTGCTCGTATGCTTAAAATATGAATCCAAACCCGGCGCTACGGAGGGACAATAATAGGTTTTTATAAGGCCCTTGAGATTGCTGTTTTTCTTTTGTTCAGTAATCCTTAATAAAGGGATAATAACAGGTTTTTAGGGGCCAAAACCGATCATGGGGAGTCCTGTGGTGGTCCATAGCTTGTGGTGAAAAAACAGCGCGAAAAGTGTTTGGGTGTCGGCAAAGCCCCTCGTGAGGCCTCAATCGAAAGCTATAATCCACAGTTTTTTGAGTTTACGAGGTCCCGGAAAAATCATTCGGGGTGCTCATATGGTTAAAATATGAACCCAGACCAAGCGATTTGCACTGAAAAGGCCTAAAGAGGGAAGATAACAGGTTATTATAAGGTTTTGACATAGTTGTTTTCCTCTTGTTCAAAAATCCTCAATAGATGGATGATAACAGATTTTCAGGGGTCGAAACCGATCGTGGGTGTCTTGTGGTGGTCCATAACGCGCGGCGAAAAAGCAGATCGAAAATTGTGGTTAAGGGAAAGCCCTTTAGAGGCCTCAATAGAAGGTTATAATCCACTGTTTATTGAGTTTCTGAGGTGTCGAAAAAAAAAGTTGGGAAAAAACCATCTGACGAGGCAATTTAGGATGAAAAGGCCTAAAGAGGCACGATAAAAGGTTTTTATAAGGTTTTGAAGTAACTTCTTTTTCCCTTAGTTAGAAATCCTCATTAGAGGGTTAATAATAGGTTTTTGAGCGTTAAAACCGATCGTGGGGGGTCCTATAGTGGTCCATAGGCTAGGTTTAAAAAAACAGGTCAAAAATTGTCCCTGTCCTGGTAAAGCCTCTTGGGAGACCTCAATCGAAGGCTATAATCAACTGTTTTTAAGTTTTCAAGGTCCTAAAAAAAGTTGGGAAAAACCATTTGAGGTGCCCGTATGGTTAAAATATGAACACAAACTAGACGATTTGGGGTGAAAAGGCCTAAAGAGGAACTATAACAAGTTTTTATAGGGTTCTTAAAATTGTTGTTTTTACCTTGTTAGGAAATCCTCAATACAGGGTTGATAACAGGTTGTGGGGGGGCCGAAACCGATTGTAGGGGGTCTTGTGGTGGTCCATACCATGCGTTAAAAAAACATGACTAAAATTGTCTAGTCCCGGGAAAGCCCCGCGTGAGGCCTCTATTGAAGGCTACAATCCATTGTATTTTTCTTTTTTTTACTTTTCGGGGTCCCTGAAAAAAAGTTGGGAAAAACCATCTTTGGTGCCCGTATGGTTAAAATATGAATCCCGACCATGCGATTTGAGATAAAAAGGACTACAAAGGGACGATAATAGGTTTTTATAAGGTCCATTAAATAGTTGTTTTCCCCTCGTTCGAAAATCCTCAATAGAGAAATGATAACAAGCTTTTAGGGGCCAAAACCGATCATGGGGGGTCCTGTGGTAGTTTATAGCACGCAATGAAAAAACGGGGAAAAAAGTATCTGGGTGACGGGAAAGCCCCTCATGAGGCCTTAATCGAAGGCTATAATCCACTGTTTTTTGAGTTTCCGGGATCCCGAGGAAAAAGTTGGAAAAAACCAACTAGGGTGCATGTATAGTTAAATTATGAACCCAGACAAGGGCGTTTGGAGTGAAAAGGTCTAAAGAGGAAGATAACATGTTTTAATAAGGTTTTGAAATAGTTGTTTTTCCCGAGGATTGATAACAGGTTTTTGGGGGCTGAAACCGATCGTGGGGGGTCCTGTGGTGGTCTATAGCACACAGTGTAAAAACGGGGCGAAAAAATTTCGATTGTGGGACCGACCCTCGGGAGGCTTCAATCAAAAGCTATAATTAATTGTTTTTTTTTTAATTTAAGGGTCTCAGAAAAAAAGTTGGGAAAACCATTCAAGGTGCCAGTATGGTTAATATATGGACCCAGACCAGGAGATTTGGGATGAAAAGTCTTAAAGAGGGACGATAAAAGGTTATTATAAGGTCCTTCAAATAGTTGTAATTCCCTTGTTTGGAAATCCCAAATAGAGGGTTTATAACAAGTTTTGGGGGGTCGACACCGATCGTGGGATGTCGTGTAGTGGTCCATAGCACGCGCTGAAAAAGCAAGGCGAATATTTTCCAATTCCTAGGAAAGCCCCTCAGGATGCCTCAATCGAATGCTTTAATTCATTATTTTTTTAGTTTTCGGGGTTCAAAAAAAAACCTGGGAAAAACCATCTAGTAAGGGTGTGCAAATTCCGATTTTGAATTTCCGATCCGATTTTTCAAATTTCCGTTTCGAAAATCCTGATATTTGGTCCAGTTTTTTGAAATGCGCAAAAATCGGACTGGATATCACGTTTTAAGAATGGAATTTATAAAATTCGGCTTCCAGATTTTTAAGGAAAACGAAAACCGTAAAATTGGATACCGAGTTTTTCGGTTTTTTTAAAAGGATATTGAAACGAATTAGAAGAAATTTGATTTTTAAAAAAATCCGATTCGGAATTCCGAATTTTTCGGAAATGGGAAAAGATTTTTCAGGAACGGATACTGAATAAGATTTTATGATTCCGAAAATTCGAATATCCGTGCCTTTCAGGAAAAAAGGGAAAGATGTTGTGGTCAATTGTAGATGTATGTCCGACCTAGAGTCCCTGCCTACTGGCTTCTTGAAGTTCAATACGGATGCGAGATAAAGAGGTCCGGGGAAGGTACCGGAGAGCTGTTATTCGTGACGAATTAGGGGAAGGTATAAAAAATTTACAGTTGGCCAATATATTTATGAAGTTTCTCCAATCTAAAAACAAAAGTATGTGGGAGCAATAACAGCCCTCGCAAACACCACTCAAAATGTTAAGAAAATCAACAGAGGTAACAAATAGCTTCACAAATCTCCATAGGTTTAATAAATGCGTCGAGTAGCAACAACAATAATAAGATTGAACTGTTCTGCATCGTGTTACAAGCAAAGAGTAACTTCACAAATCTACATAGGTTTAAAAAATGAGCTTAATAACAAGGTAATACTACTGAACTGTTGTGCATCACGTTAAAAGTAAAACGACTTTTTTTCACCACCAACTCAAACTGGATACACGAGGAGAATCAAGCTATAGCAAACAGCAAACAGCATGTAGACCTCGATTAAAAACAACTTAACACCTCATTCCACTTTAAAGCTATCTTGTAGTTAACCCAACTGTCACCTATGTCCTATGAGCATCAATTTTCATTCTAATCCATGATTAGTCTTGGAATATTGCTTCAATATGAAAATATAAATAAGCATTGACTTCATCAAAAGCCCAAGACGTCAAGCGAAGAGCACCAATGCGCATATACAGAGCTAGGTGGTGCACCATATAAAGGAACCAGGCCTTGAGATACTCTGAGATATTTGAGGCTAGAGAAATTGAGCACATAGAGCTCAATGAAGCTTTTAAAAAAGGAACAATCTGATCTAGCATGCTGCAGAGATCGTCCTCTTGTCTTGCATTGGTTTCTTTCCGTATTAGAAAGTTTGCTCAAGTTGTTGCCTGCAAATAGACGAGTCAGTTGCAAGCAGAGACTGAAGGCTTCACTTGTCAATCCAGCCTTTCTCTTTACACCCTTACAGCTTTTAACTTTTGTGTCCAGTTCCTAGACATGGGCTACTTCCTGTGCTTGGTAAATGTCAAAGAAGTGCCAATCTTGTTCATTAAACTGCCTTCGTGAACATTTAGTCAGAAGCAGGGAATAAGAGACAGGTAACTGGTAGACTATGAGACTATGCTTGATAGATAGACACAAGCGCCGGAGAAAAGCCGAGAGTCGATTGACTGAGAACCACTACTGCTCCACCTCCGAGTTATGTGCCCACGGACATTGAAGTTGATGAAATGTTGAGGTTAGTTGGTGAGCCAGGAAATTATAAAAGCAATGGAAGAGCAGGAAAACAGTGAAGACTTGAAGATACAGAAAAGGTACAGACAATTTACTAGCACAGATGTATGCACTAAGGCTCCGTTTGTTTTGATGGAAAACACTTTTCATGAAAAATAATTTTCTAAGAAAAATAGTTTTCAATGGAAAACAAAACTGTAAAATAAGTTTTCCTTTGTTTGTTTCGGTGGAAGAAAACTCATGGAGAAAAATGAAATTTGAAAAGAAAACAGGAAAAAGATGAAAGGATAGAAAATTGAGTTTTCTTTACTAAAGAGAAGTTTTCCACCTCTAAGAAAATTGCCACTCAACAAAACAAACAAAAGAAAATACGGAAACGATGGAAAATCATTTTCCGGGAAAAAGTTTTCCTCCAAAACAATTGCACCCTAAGCTTAACCTGATTAACCAACAGCAGAGATTCTGAAACTTCCGACCATTTTTCTTGATCCAGATTGATCCTCAAATATTTTCAGAACCGTGAAAGAAAAAGTATCAAACTGAGCCCATATTGAAGCAATAGTCCTGATAGCTTAGACACATGTAAATATGTTATCGTAATGACTTCCCTGAAATGATCTTTAGACCTTGCCATCTTAAAACTCAGCTCTTCAACCTCCAACTTGAGCACATTATTGTACTAAGTTGCCTCAGGCCTCACCTCTCGGTCCCATTTCACCATCTGCATCTCTGACAGGCGCAGTATTCATAAAAGACGAGGTTTCGGCTACAGGACTTTCATTGTATGATTACTATCCTAAACCAGCCAAAGAAAAGGCAATAGTGCACTTAAATGGCACTACAACACACAAGTGTGAATAAGGACAACAACAACCAAAAAAAAAAAAAAACTATATCTGGAGTCTAAAGGCTCAGAATATACTAAGTACGGAGTTAATAGGTCCAATGTTTTTCTTTGACGATTTCTTGACATAAATCACTACTAATATTAAACACAAGAAATGCAAACACATTATTCAAATAAGATGCATGTGTTCATAATTAAATTAGAGCAATAAATTACATTTACCTCCAAATAGACTTTGGATCGATAGCAAAATGCCAATGGTTCCCACATCACAAGTAGGTGGCCATTATCCTACATTCCTACATGTAAAAATTAAGTTTTTGTTCATTGATGAATCAAAAAACATAACAACTGAAAACAGTAATATCAAAACTCAAAAGCATCAAAATTAATAAAGGTTACCTGATTACCTGGAGGATGTCGAAGTAGATCCTACCAAAAGCATTAGCATAAGGGTGGGAAACAATCGGACTCAATCTTAATTATAGGAAGTTAAAAATGATAAGCAAGCTAGAAAATCAAGTGAATTTATATTCAATTCCTTCAAAACGTGTAAGGTGATGCCTAATGATTTATTCTGCTTTCTGCAGTTTTTCAAGTGTATACTTCACTTCAATCCTCCAAACCAAGCATCTCACCCTGTTTCGAGTGACATCATAAAAAAGTAATAATTTCATATCTCAGACAAACTTAATTTGTAATATTAATAACTCAACAGCAACGATACATAGATATGTATGATATTAGTTAAAAAATAAACCCACCGATATGTGAGTTTTGGGGTTTTCAAAACAAATCCTAGTGAAATAAATGAAAAAGAAAAAGGAAAATGGCCAAACAAGGGAAAACTTGTCTCGATAACAATAAGAATTCCCAGATATACAACTGCATGATCCTAAGTCTAAGAGCATTAGATTACTCCCCAATCTTAATCTGTTTAAATGAAAACTTCTGCTTCTTCCACGTTTCTATGTTGCAGCGCCTGGGTCACTAATCACTCCCAGGAAATCGTCTTTAATTGTACCTATGCAGAACTGCAAAAGAAACAAAAAAAGACAAATTTACAACAGGAAGAACATAAATCTAAACAGAAGCAAGAAATATAGAATTTGAAGACATTTCTTCAACAAAACACAGACACAAAATTATGAAGTCTAGTGGCTCCGCAATTATGTTGGAGTGGCTAGTATTCAATCTAGGGCTCTCAGCCTCTCGCTAGGAATCAATTAAGTATTTCGTCACTAGTAATCAATTTAGGGGGTGTTGAATACGAAATATGGTGAAGTGGTCATTATTCGATCTAATTATGACACTTTTCCAATCAACCTCAGTAGTAAACCAACCATCCATATAGGTAAGTATTATGTCACCTAGCACATGATCAAGGAGCACTAAGGCATTCAAATGAATCGAGTATGTTCTTGAGCATAAGTGCATAACTAAGGTAAATTAATACAAAAGGCCAAACTGAAGAAATATCAGCAACAGAATGAACCAAATCAATAATTGTAAGCAATTCCATTGGAAGCAAGAAGAGAGGCATACAATTTCTGTGGCGTCTACTCGAGTTCCAATAATCTTCAACCGCACTTCACTATCCTTCTGAATTTTGACCTGCAAAAACGCACAAAAACCAAAAATTAGGATGAAATACAATACAATACAATGAAGAGGCAAAAAATCACTAAACCAATTATCAAAGATCCAGAGAGTTCAAGAGAACATACAGAACCATCCGAAGTGGTATAATTCGGTGTGTCAGCCGATTGAAACTCCATATCATCCGGTATCAACTACATTACAAAATAAAATCACAAATCATAAGAACCCTAAACCATACAAAACTTCAACTTTATGCATAATATCACAACTTTCACAACAACAAATTAAACATTAACAAACTCAATACCAAATTACTAAAAATCAAAGAAAACTCACATGATTAGACACAAAAACCTGAACAGGACCAGCCTCAGCAAAGAACCCCATCTGCCAAATTCAAACAACAATCACAAAATACACTCATATCACATCAAAACCAATTCAATCAATCAAAAGAATCAATATTTTTAACAATTGAATCAAAGATTCAAACAAATTACTGAAATTAGGGTTTTAGAAAAAACCAATAATAACAACAATCATTATTATAATTACCTTATTAACCATGGTAACAACAGCTTCAAGAATTTCACCCTTAAAAGGGCGAAAAACAACACACTTATATTTAACAGGAAAAGTCACAAACCCAGTTCCATCTCTAATCAACCCTTTACCAACATGTTCAATTCCCATGATTGCAACCACAAATCCATGGCGCCCACTGAAAAAGATCAAATTTTGAGGAAACCCCAAAATACCCTTTTCAGTTAATTGTAGAATTAAGCATTAATTAGATTGATTTATGATTAAAATTTGAATTTTGAAATTTGGGTAAATTTCTCACCTGCAAGTACCCTCAACGTCTTTCATGAGTTTCGAAACGAGTTTTTCGCGAAGACGTGCGCCGAAATGGCGAGGGTGAAGTTGCATGTTTCGTTCTAGGATTATGTGGAAAAACATTTTTTTTAGTTGAGTTTCTGGGAAAAAAGTTGGAGTTTTTCTTTGATAATGGAGTTCGGAGAGTGTAAGGCTCTTTACAGAACTACTGCATGTATATATATAAATATAATTATTTTGATGAAAAAAAAGGAAAGTTATTTATAAGGGTCAAAGTTTAGTTTTGGAGTGTCCATAACACGAAAATTCCTTATTAATTATCACGCCCCCTTGATGTTGCATATATTGTTATTTGTTAACTAAAATTGATGAAAGTCATATAAAAAAAACCGTACATATTTTAATCGAGTAGGGCGAGTAAATACTACACGGAAATTTCAACCTAAAGCTTGGTTTATTGGATTGCTCTTCCAAAACGAGCTTATTTTGGTTTGTATAACACAAGTGTACCAATTATTTGATTGATTAACCTTTTCATAAATCAATTTGAAAAATAAAATAAAACGTGAATTCATAGTTTCATATTACAAAGTAGTCAAATTAAGTTTCATAAATATCAGAAAATAAGACATATTTGATTATAAATTCCAAAAGTCATAAATTGTTCAAAATGATAAGAGAAATACCCCATTACCGGATTACCTTCACACGTAAAACTACCAAAACAAAGATCATAATAATCAGTTATTTAAATGATTAATTTTTACCATTTAGGCTCATCCTCAAATGTAAACAAAGAAGCCGAACAAATTTGAGTAGTTCAAAACTTCATGATACGAAACCATCTTATGAAGTTATGAGCAAGGTATTGCAAGTGATGCAACTCGGAATTCAGAAAAGCATTCGGTTCATACTGCAATTTTGCATCAGTCTATTCCCAACACCAAACAAACAAGTCCGTGTCTAGTAAGGCAAGGGACAAGCGGTTAAACATCATGCAAACAAGCATCGGAGAAAACAAAGTTTGGTGTGAATAATGTACAATGAATGGCCAGTTACAAGACCAAGTTATATACAGCACCATATTTTCTAATGAGAATTTTGTTTTTCCCAAAAAAATTAGAAGTAGATTACAAAAGTTAAGTTAAAAAATTGGAATTCAGAGACAATTATGTTTGCCACTAATCTGATGTTTCCTGGAAACTCCATGTTCAATCACAATACTTACTAAGTACAGTAAAAATTTGTCTTCGATTAAGCTAGATGACACCAGCCCTCTCAGCCTTCAAAAGAGCAACTGTGTGGCCTAAATTCAATTAGTCTCCCGAAATAAAAACCGCGAGAATAGGACGTATCTGCAAAGTGCAAAAGCAGGACTTTAGATTCAGTACTCGGTATTTGACTACATGGCCATCGACAAAGCAGTACCATATGAAAAAAAATGTCTAAACTAATTTCTACACTCAAAAAGGTAAACAATAGCTATTGGTGCAAACAGAATTACCACTTCCGCATTTGTTATTGTCCATCCAAATTATTCTAAAACCAAAGGATTCAACTGAAAACTGCCACACTCATTACAATGGGTGTTCACAGGAGAGATCACTCCTCTTCCCCACCCCAAAGAAGGGAAAAAAAAAAACAAGTAAAGGATGCTACAAAGGCTTGACTATTTGTACAAGGGACATGAATCCCCTTCCCTCCACCGAAGATGAGAAAGGAAGCAAGTAAAGGATTCTACAAAGACCTACCCATTTCTAGATATGCCATCAAAATATCTTGCTTCAAATCTGAAATAACTCGTGTGTATTCCAACAATCCTAAATACTCTTATTGAGTAATATATATTCAAATTGAAAAGGTCAAATGTTAGTCGGTTTCACAAATCATAGCGGAATAAAAACAAATTAAGTGATTCTCTTTAAGGGGAGGAAGATGATTTGTTTCTATATCAAAAGAGTAACAACTTAAAAATGATGGGATTCGATACCCTTAGAAAATAGAGTTTGGTATCATACCTTTCTTACCAACCGTGTGTATTGGAAACACTTGGATGATTCCGTGTCAAACTCCTACAACCCTATAACATATACTCCCCAGCACTCAAGTAATTAAGTAGGTTTGAATATATGGGGTGGTCAAAAGCAATTTGTTTTGACATGCCAAAACCATCTTCCACAGCCACAACTTAAGTCACCCACTTTCACGACCAACAATCATCACTCTGTATTAAACCTTACACGCTTACACCACTGCATTAGAAAAGAGCCTTGCATTCTACGCTACGACAATTGTGTCTCTCCACATAATCGTGTACCACACTTGAATTCCCAACTGGTTGTATTTATAACATTCAAATAGCATGTGCTTAGTCAACCTAACCTTACAGGCTTACACCACTTCATTACAACAGAGCCTTGCATTCTATGCAACGACAACTGTTTCTCTCCAAATAATCGTCTCATATACCACATTACAAGCAAAGTTCCACTTGTATTTCCAATTGGTTGTATTTTAAACATTCAAATAATGTGTGTAACTGTTTAAATTTTATCCTACAATCAATTGACCAGTCGCACATACAATAATTCAACACCATTCCTTAGTTTGCTTGACACAGCTAAAATTTTCATTCTAACAAATGTTTGTTAGTATTTCCAATAAAATAAAAATAAAAGAACAAAGAAAGGAGTTGAACCATGGTTGTCAAAATCTCAATTCAATCTTACAATCCAAAATCATAAAAACGATCCAGATCATAGATAGAATCGCAATCATGGTACGATCATACGATCCTATGAGGTAACAAAGTAGGAGTGGTAGAATCTTAATGCAACCCTACGATATTACGATCCAATCCTACATTTAAAGTCTTGAAAAGTTGATAATTCTTGATATTTTTAAACTATGTAGTCCTTGTGATCATTTTTCTTAAGTATCAAATCATACTTAGTTTTGTCCATCGATATCTTACTTGGAGCAAAATATACTTGTTACAAAAAATAAGCAAATAATTTCCTAATTAAGAATTGTGGTAAGATGAATGTGGGCTTTACTTGGATCTGAGCAAAATAATTGTTTTAGTAATAGCATCAGTTAAAACACATAAATTTAATACAAAATGTAGCATAGTTTTCACTTTTTTCACTTGTTAGTAGGATCGTATGCTTCTACGATCCGATTCTACCAATTCGATCCCACCCCTCTCAATGATCACAAGTATGATATTGATTCTCATAACCTTGAGTCAAACACATTTTTGTAGTAGATGATTGAAAGGATGGATGCACATAACTAAACAGAACATTTCTCCTATTTCTTTCCTTCGAGTATGACTGTGAGGCATCTTGAATGCCACACGAAACAATATAACAACAAATCAAGCACTCTACAATTATGATGAGCCAGTAAATCATGTCGCAAATCCGATATCATTAAGTCAATTCACAAGAAGAGTAACAGGTGTGCTTTAAAAAGTGTCATCTTCACACTTAAATTTTTTGCAGCTGATTCTGTGTAAAAAGAAGTGCAGCAAAAGAAAAAAAAGTGCCAAATTATTGATCACAATGTGTGTGTCCTTATAAAAGGAGGCTTCACAGAGGATCTGATTATAAATATTGACCCAGAAGGACAATGGGAACCGTTGACAACAAACATGTGTTTTTTTTTTTGTTTTTGATTTTTTTTTTTTTTTTTTGCAAGCCCAGCATTTCATCATGGAGGTAAAAAATTTAGCAAGATTACAATCTACAAAGAAGAAAAAAATTCCAAAGAGGTTCTTTGTAGAATGCGACAAATGATGGATCAAGCTTCCATATCATGATGAGTCAATCATAAACAGCTGGCCTTTAGCCAAGATTAACAAGAGGAAGGAAGAAGAAAGGGGCTGGAGATGCAGTGTACATCATAGCTAAGTGTCTAACAGGAGAAAAACACTTAGAAGCATTAAGTTACACAGAAAAATATTATCACAATAATGGTTGCCACAACCTACTTATTTGAAGGTATGGTATGGATCTAAGGGACTTTGATATTCTGTACCACACCACCATGGCAGTCGTACAACAAATGAGTGAATGGACCATAACTGAACCAAATAATCACAAGGAAACGAGGAAATGGACTAAAGCATCAAAATATGCACACATAGCCAAATGGTGAAAATTATCAGACCACCAACCTGATCAAAGAAGATAACTATGTCATCATCATCAAGACTTCAATCACAGAAACCGTCTTCTCTCTGAAGGCTTCAAGATTTGAAATGAACACATCAAGCTCTCATCAACACTCATCATTGCACCAGCATTATCAAATTCACCACAGTAATTGGGTGCTGAGAAAATCGTTACAAGCTGCCTATCAGCAAAAAATTCATAACCATCCTCCACAACCTGGAGAAAAACATTAACATGAGCCCATCAAAAAGTTAAAGTTAAAGAGAAGGAACAAATTCAAATAAATGGAAACATAGACAACCTGATGTGCACGACAAATCAGATCCATGTCATTCTTCATTAAAAATTCAGCCACTTTATCAGCACCAAAGGTGTATGAGACTCCCCGATCATTCATTCCCCAACCTTTAACCTCCCTAGATGGGTCTGACCACAATAAATCACATAGTAAACCAGATTCTGGAACATCAGTTGGCCGAGATAAACTCTTTATTTGATCCACATTGGTCAAATCAGGTGAAAGACCACCATGCATGCACAATATTTTGTCATCTATGACAGCAGCAACAGGAAGACAATTAAAACAGTCAGTAAATGTCTTCCAAAGTCTTACATTAAAGCGGCGTTTACATTCATCATAAAATCCATAAATCCTGTTAATGGAAGCGCTTTCATGGTTTCCTCGCAAAAGGAAGAAATTCTCGGGATATTTGATTTTGTAGGCAAGCAGAAGACAAATCGTTTCTAAACTCTGCTTGCCTCTGTCCACATAGTCACCTAGAAACAAGTAATTCGCATCGGGAGGAAATCCCCCATACTCAAAAAGTCTCAAGAGGTCACCATATTGCCCATGAATGTCACCTATCATTGTAAAAACCACAATAGAAATCAGTCCAATATCAAGATAATTACAGATAACACAAAAATAAATAATCTACCAATCAACCACCTCAAGCAACATAGTACATACATGAGATGAAATCGAGAAATAGAAAAAAGGTCAAGGTTACTTCACGGCAGCAAGAACAAGTTGGCACAAATGTAAGCCAGGAACTACAGCAGCAGCAGCAGAGGGCATGCTACTGAAGTACTGATTGGTAACAAAATTGAATGTATGCTACAGTACTACGAAAACACTGTAACCAAAAACCACTACGATGATCCTAAATTTCATACAGCATCCCTTCCTAACACAGAAATCCAATTATCCAATCCATGTACCGCAACTTTGAATAAAGATGCAAATATCCAATCATTAAGGAGCCCTTTGATCTTAAAAGGAGAAGACTAATCAATTAGTACTCTTCGCAAAAGTACAAAACATGTCTCATAAATAGAAGAAAAGAATTAGCGTTTTCGTTACTCTTCCTAGGCAGAAAGCTTTTCCACATTTGACAACATTATCATTATCATTCATTCTATCCAATTAAGAAGTCCATCCAAAAGCCTTAACGAATAGTCCATCCAAAAGCCTTAACGAATACTAACGTCATTATCCAAAGACCACATTAGTACCACACCCCTAGAACTCTTAAAAGCTCTAACATTCACTCATAACCACCACTATATTAAACTAAGAAAAACATTACAAAAACCCAAATTGGCAATTCATTCCAACCTATTAACACATAGCCAAGTAATCAACAGCTGTTTTACACAATAAACTAGTGAGCTACACACCAACTAAACATCAATGATTCGGCTCCGGCTTTCCCTCGAAACCAAACTAATGAAATGAAACCCATAATTCACAAAGTTACAAACAACCCTCTATTCATAATAACCCATTTCCCAACCCTTCAAATACAAACAAAAACAAAGGTAATCAATTAATCATACACCTTAACAAATAATTGCAATTACATGATTACATCCCACCAATCATAACCTTTTTACAAACACCTCAAAACAATTCCAAACAACCCTAAAAAAAAACACAATCTCCAAACTTATTACCCCATTTTTCCCCTCCTCCAAAACCTCACTTTACAACTATTCCCCTTAAAAAAACACAATCTTTTTCACATAAATACATCATATCAAAACAAAATTAAACCCAACAAAATCAAAAACACCCACATTAAAAAAAAAAACACAATTATACAAGCTATAAAATATAAAAATCACATTTTTTTAAAAAAAAAAAGGGAAATTGAAAAATATATACCACAGATCTTAATAGGGGCTTCAAGCTCCAAAAGGTTAGGTTGTTGCAAGAAAATATCCTTGGAAGTTGTGCAAAGTTGTCGGATCTCTGACTCAGAAAGCTGAACCTGCCTTGCAGCACCTGGTCTTGCGTTTCGAAAATCCAATAACCTGTTTATTATATCATCCAATACTGTTGTTTCCATTGATTTATTTTACCCCTAATTCCTTTGTTTCTCCGTTTCGAAACGTTTCAAATTATACCCAATTTCAAATTTCTCCTAAAAATCCAAACTTTTTTATTTTAATTGAATAAAAATTAAAACTTTAGGTTAAAAGGGAATGGCTTATTAAGGAGGAAAAAAGATGTAATTGCTGGAGTTTGAAGGTGCTTATGGCGTTAGCAATGTGGGATTTTAAATAAATATATATATATATATATATATATTAATTAAAGAAAAAATATAATTAATTTTAATTTTAATTGCTGTTTTTTTGGGTGGGGTTCAAATTGTGGGTTTGTTAATTGAGGATTAAGATAGTAATTAATGAGAAACTAATTAATAGATTAATTAATAATGATGGCGGAAAAGTTAAATTTTTATTATCACCACTTTTAATTTTTCTCTCTCCTGTTGCAGAGGAGATTGAGAGGAGGAAGAAGAAGAAAGGGTGGTTTTGGCTGTAAATGCTATAAGATCTCAAATTCTCTGTTTTTAATTTTATTTTATTTTTTTACTTTTTGGGTTTTTTATTATTTTTTTACCCTTTGAATTGGGCTGTATTATCGAAAACGTCATATTTATATTTCTGTTTTGGGTTTTAATGGGCCTTTTGGCCATTATTGAGTCATTAGTCATTACTGATTAACACCTAAATAATAATATAAGTAATTACATAAATCAAGCCACTTTTATTAAAGTAATGATTTTAAAATTAATTAATTTAATCGATCAATTACTTATACTAAAATACAAGCGTGGTGCTGACATTTATCACTTCCTCATTGACTGATTTTTTTTAATTAATTATTCAAATTTTCCCTCTCTCCTTACATAAAATAAAATTATACATATAAAAAAAGGAAAAAAAAAAACTACCAAACTACTTAGTGATACTATGTCAAAATAATATATAATATACTTTTCTTCTAACAGTTACTATATTTAAAGGGTACGTATTATTATGCACAAAAACTCAATGTTTGGAAATATACAAAAACTTATATAAGACATGCTTATTTGGTAAGACCGCTAAATAATTATATAAAAAATATATTTAATAAATTGAAAACTCAATAGTTAAACAAAATGTGTTGTATATAGTTGAGGTTTTACCAAAGACTTGTTGTTTAAATTATTGGCTACTATTGCACGTATGAGATTATAAATTTATAATTGTTCCAAAAAAAACTATTGTATAGGATATTAATAGGTCACAAAAAAAAACTATTGCACGAGACAGTATTTTAGTAAAGACTGTAGCTACGTCGTTCATTTAAATTTTAGTAAATGTTATAGCTATAACGTTTGTTTAATTATTTTATTAATTTTTAGTATTATTTTGCTAAAAATTATATGGGATTTCAATATTTCACGTGTATAATTATTGCTCAAGATATTAATATTTTAAAGTTGTTTACTACATATTGCACGAGATTTTAATACTTCAAATATAAATCTATTGCACGGAATCTTAATATTTTAGTTGTATTATTATTGCACAAATTTTCAAAATTTTAGAGATTTTAACAATTCCCAAGTATAAAATTACTGCATGGGAATCGATAGATGGTAAGAAAACTACTTCGTACTAGATTTTGATAGTTTAAGTTCATTGTCATTGTACAGGATTTGAAATATTAAATTTCAAGTTTAATGTTATTGCATACACGAGATCTCAATATTTTAAAGTTGGCTATTATTTCATGGGATTTTAATAGCTTAATATAAACATATTGCATAGGATATCAATAGAGTTAAATAACACTACAATTGCATGAGATTGCAAAGATAATTACAGAAGCTATTTCAATAGAAAGTACATGCAATCCATATATTTTTTTGTTGTTGTTTTTTTTTTGTAGTTCATTGGTAACAATGAATATATATATATAATATTATTGCACACATGATATCAATAGTTAATAATAGAATACTACTATTCTACGAGATCACCGATCACATTGAGCCATTGAGGATTATCGAAGCTATTTTAATAAAAAAAAATACTTCGTACATGAAATCTCATACTTATTAATAAGAACAGCTTTAATTATTTTGTTATTTTACTAATTGAAATGAAATAAATTTGATATTTTGATATATTTAATTTGATGATTTTAGTAGATACTAATTGTTTTGTTCGTATAATAAAAATATTTTGCTACAACTAATAAGTTACTCGCTCCTTTCTCGTATTGTTATAAGTCGGCTTATAACTTTATTGTTAAATAATATTAGACTTTTAAACCGTGTATTACACGGATATTATACTAGTTTAGTATCTATATTACACATTTACAGGAAGTTTTTTTTTTCCTAAGGAGTGAGGAGTAGAATAATTAAGAATCATATCGACAGTCATGCTTAGTGAGCGGAGTATATGATTGAAATCAATTCTAAATCAATCATTTTAAAGATAATTAACTGTTTTTTTTAAATTATATTAATATTTAGCCACATAAGTAAATTCAGCAAATAATATGTAAAAAAATATATCTAGAGGTGTGCACATTCCTATATCATAAATTGGACCAAACTAGAGTGGATTGGGAGATTCCAATCTAATCCTCGGTCCATGAAATTTGGTATCGTCCGGTCCAAGAACTAAAAAAAACTCGAACCTGTTACCCTTGTAAAAAATAATTTTTAAAAAAATTACATGTATTGAAGTATAATGTATTTAAAGATTTTTTTAGTGAAATTATTAAATTTAATTATATATGTTTAATATATAATTATACGATGTACTCCCTCTATTCCCTATCTTCCTTATACGTTACTATTCACCTATCCGTTATAGTATATAATATAATAATAGTTGTTGAGTCAAATTGGGGTAATAATTGATGAAAGAGAAACAACTTGCGACTAATAGTGGTGATGCGTGGGGTCCATCTTAATAAAAAAATATTATAAACCTAATAAAGTTGTTTGGTAAATAAAAATATGAAACGTTCCAAAATAAAATATTTAAAGAAAAATAGGGAACGGAGAGAGTATTTGATTGATGATTTTGCTAGTCTAAACGTGCATAGGTGCAGTTTAAATAGAATTAAATTTTCTTTAATCCATTACTTATACTAAAACACAAGCAACTCGATGAGAGACTGACATTTGTTACTCTCTCAATTAGCTTATGTTTTAGTATTTTATATTAAAATTTTAAAAAAATATATATATTTATTTATATCATAGTATCATACCATACTAATTAAAAGATACTAAACATTTAAAAAATTGTACAATATTTTATTAACATTTTAAATGTATATTTTGATTTACTTTCTTATTTTACTCATATTTTGACTATTTGAGTAAATAAAATATTATCATTTTTTAAAAATATTTCATAAGAATTGATGTAATACTATTATTACTTTACATGTTTCTTACCAAAATAATAAATGAGCTACTTTTTAATAGTTGCACGTGATTTTAATTGTTCAAATATAAAATTATTGCACATGATAGCAATAATATTGAGATGTAATTAATAATAATAAAAATTTTAGTTTAGTACGTGATTTCTTATCATTTTATTTAAATATACTACTACTATACGTAAACTTATATTATTACATAGCATATTCCTATTTTATAAAAAAAAAAATCAAATAAATGACCTTTATTTAATAGTTTAAATATAAAACAATTGCAGGGGATAGAAATATTTTTAAAAAATAATATTGAGATGTAATTAATAATATTAAAATATTATCAACAATATTATTTGCATCGATTTTAATAGTTCAACAATAAACTATTGCATAAGATTCCAACAATTTAAAAAGATAACATAAAGACGTACTAAGTTACAAGAATATTAATAATAATATTAAAATATTATCAACAATTTTGCATGTGAATTTAATAACTTAAATATAAAATCTATTGCATGGAATAGTAATGGTTTAAAAAAAACTATAGTTACATAAAAATCGTGATGATAATATATACTCCCTCCGTTCCATATTTTCCCTGACCGTCACTATTCACCTCTTTATTATGATATATGATATAATAATAGTAGTGGGGTCAAATTGGGGTAATAATTGATAAAAGAGAAACAACTTGCAACTAATAGTGGGTGATGTATGGAGTTCATCTTAATAGAAAAATATTATAAACCTAATAAAATTGTTTGGTAAACAAAAATATAGAACATCCCAAAAAGCATACGTAAAGAAATATAGGGAATGGAGGGAGTATTAGAAATTATTGAAGTAGAAAATAAATGCATATTTTTTTGCTATTGGTGACAATGATTTTTTTTTTAAATAATGATTGTCGCAATATCATTTAGTTGATTTATTTTTATAGCATATTTGAAGTTATTATTTTTAAAGTTATTAAGTTATTAAAAGAGTTATAATTAAATAAAATTGTTAGATAACATTTATTTTCATGAGTAAATCGAATGAAATAAATAATAACAATATACATGAGTATGTGACAATTTAAATATAATTGTTTTAAATGAATTATACTCATAATATAATCAACCATATAATTTGTATTTATTTTAAAAATACAAATAATCAACAAATATTTTTTTTAACCAATTATCAAGATAAACTAATTATTTGGTTTTCAACATTCACACTTAACCAATCAAATTGGTAAACTGAGTATCGCACGGGAACTATACTAGTTTGTTACTAAGTTGATATTTAATCATACAGTATCTATATTTGAGTTCGACATTAAAGCTGAGAAATGTGACATGTCGTATCATTTTCGAGTCGTGTCACTTACATAAACGGGTTAATACTCTTGACCCAAACCCACTAATAACGGGTCTATTTCGTGTCGAGTTAGCGGGTCACGTCTTTTTTTACATACTATTGTGTATAATAAGATGGAATCGTGTCGTGTCGTGTCGAGTCAACCTGTTTACTTAAATGGGTTGAACTCTCTAACCCTAACCCTACCTGTTTAATAAACGTATTGTGCTGTGTCAACCCATTTATTTAAACTAGTCAACACTCCCGACTCAAACCCGTTAATAACGGGTCAATTTCGTGTCGAGTTATCGGTTCCTGACAATTTCTCCCACCTCTATTCGACATTGTACAAATAAAAAGAAAAAAATCCTTATTGGAGTTTTGAGTTCGACATTAACCGGGAAAAAAACCCCTCAAACAGTGATTTGTCATAGCCGATTAGAATCCAAAACTAAACTATACAGAACTTGGCCCTGCAGTGTCCAAATCCTGGCTTCACCCCTGCATTGTTGGTGTCAACTCAAAAATTGGTCACAAGAATTCATACTATATATTTGATCAGTTGTTTACCGTCAGGGCGTCAGTAACTCAGGATAGGCTGTAGTTGATTTGAAGGAAATAATCAATACTGTAAAGCAATTTTGTGAAAAAAAAACTTGCTGGAATGTCACGTTACTACTTACTAAACAGGGCGAGCAGAATTGCAAAGACGAAAAAGAAATCATGAAAGTTAAAATCTGCATTCATGTATGTAGTTAAATTGGAGTGCAAAATAGGCAACTGAATATAACTGTAATTAAGATTTTGTTACATGTTGAAATGAAACTAATCACCAGAGGGAACCAAAGAATACTACAAGAAATGGCATCTCCTGTTCACTGTAATTGAAAGGTTCTCAGGTCGAACCTCCTTCGAACATAAGTGACATATTGACATCAATCCTTAGGGCAGACCACTACCAGTTAGTTCCACTAGTGAACAGAAAAGGGAACTAATTAACAAATGAACGAGAGACTTTCTGAGCTAATAATAATAACTCTAGCGTATTTCACTTTCACAAGCATGTGTCAATCATCATCACAACTTGATGATTGATAGTATTCTACAATGTCTCATCCCCCAAAAAAATTAAGGTGAAAAAATAAGGGAAAATTTTGGTAAAAGAAAACAGAGGAAGAGAAAGCGAAAGCTTGAAGCTTGCCAGCTATTCTCTTGTGCACCCAATATTTCCTTCAAGAGGAACAGCACATTCTCCTCTGATTTCCTGAAGCATCACCAACATCAATAGTTGTACCTTGACCAGGAAGGTTGCTGGCGGCTTCTTGTGCTGCCAAAGCTTTCTTGCTTATTATATGGTAAATCTCTGTCAATATCGTTTGGAAAGCCTTCTCAATGTTGAGTGCTTCCAGTGCCGACGTCTCAAGAAATGAGAGTCCCTCTTTCTCAGCCAATGCATGTCCATCTTCTTCTGCAACGGCTCTGAGATGCTTTAAATCGGACTTGTTTCCGGCCATCATGATGACAATGTTAGAATCAGCGTGGTCTCGTAGTTCACGAAGCCACCTATTGACATTATCAAATGTTTGTCGCTTTGTAATATCATAGACAAGGAGAGCACCAACAGCTCCTCTGTAGTAAGCACTAGTAATGGCCCGGTAACGCTCTTGACCTGCAGTGTCCCAAATCTGTGCCTTTACAGTCTTTCCTTCAACCTGTTGTTGAATTCCAAAATAATCAGAACTAGTGAATGAACAATTTATTCCGAACTAGCATGTCAATGACACATTGATGATCATAGTTTCAGGTTACATGTTATTATATAATAGGGTTTAAATGTTGAAAATGCAAGTCAACCATGTAACGGTGTCAAATATTCGCATGTAAAACCACAATTGAACAATGCTTAAAAACGAGGCAATTGAATGAGGTGACACATGTAAAGTCCTTTCCCCCATAAAGATGATACGGACAAGTATCAACATCATACGTAATCAGTCATATCAACAATCAATGCCCAGGTGCCAAATTCAACCTTTATAGTCCTTCCTTCAACTTATTGTGGAAGTATAAAATAAGATTCATTTAGAAATAGTAAGTTACCAACATAATGTTGACAATGGTTTCTCATAAACCATTATCGTATGTTGGAAGCACAAATGCTCAAAATGCAGATCCATTGTATAATAGTATCATATGAACAACCAAAAATGAACAACGCTTAATGATACGGCAATCCAATGAATAGTGGAGTCACATATACACCCCACCCCTTTCCTGGAGGCTGGAACCCCACCCCCCACCCACACCCCCCGCGATATGCTCATGTGTCCAATTCATACTGAATAATTCAGCAGTAATCTTAGATTGTGAAACTTGTACTCCTTTCAAAACCCAAACCTACAGCGTAACAATCACCTGGCTTACCAATAAGCAATACCAGATCCAAAACAGAACCATACAAGAATTTTCACCAGGTAACCGAAAAACCAATGGAACTATGAAAGCTTGAAAGGCCTAGGGAAACAGATCCAATAGCGGGAGCCGTGAGGATTAAGATGTTGCACACAATCCTCAATGTAGCTCAACTTCATACAAAAGCCGCTGATCAAACCGCTAATCCTTTAGATCAAAAAATGTGAATGTTCGTCGTAAAGAGGCTATCAGCTAAACCATGAATTAACATAACGAGGCTCAAATTCATGCTATATTATAACAACAAACAACATATTTGTGCAATTGACGACGAACGAATTACTACAATATAAATAAGATCAATCTGAATGAATACAATCGAATTAAAACCAATCAACAGCTACACCTCGAATTTCATATCAAATTTGCAACTCTATCATCTATTGCAAATTAAAATGATCAATTTCTTCATCGTAAAGATGAAAATGTAACAAAACAAAAATATTATAGAACTATATCATTCATATAATAACATAAATCAATCAGAAGTATGAAAAATCAATGAAATTGATAAATCGAAATTACGGAAAAAAGAGAGAGAGAAGGATGAACCTGAAGAGTACGAGTAGCGAATTCAACGCCAATAGTAGATTTAGATTCCAAACAAAATTCATTCCTCGTAAACCTCGAAAGAATGTTAGATTTACCAACACCAGAATCACCGATCAATACGATCTTAAACAGGTAATCATATTCATGATCTACTCTATTCCCCATATTTTCCGACGATGATGACGTAATCAATGGGATCGAAACGAAACGAAACCCTAATTTCAGATCCAAATACAATCAATTTGTTAATTAATACATTTGATCACAATTAAATTGGAAAAAAAATGTAAAGGAAATATAGAGAGATTTACCTAATTGAAGAGAGATAGAGAGAGGAGATTGTTTGAGGGCGACGAAAAATGAGTGTTTGGTTGGAGAAGTAAAAGCGTCGAAAATTGAAGCGTTGTTGGGAAAATGAGAGGGAGGAAAATAGAGGGGGGAAAGTGGTGTGGAAAAACAGTGATACGGAGAAAACGATGAATGATATGAAATATAAATGGAAAATGAACCGTCTATTTGAAACGGTTTGTTTTCGTGTCTTTGCCTAACTAATTTAACTATTTTTAAAATTTTATTTAACATTTTTTTTGAGGTTATTAAACGTTTATTTTGAGATTTACTGTTAGCAAAAAATTTCTTCCATTTTCTAATTAATTATTAAAGAGTAATTGATTAATTTATATATCTAAAGTTGAATAACTAGGGAACATGTAGCGGATTCTATCCGTTCTGTCAATCATTTTCAAAATGATTAGTTTCTTTTTCATGTAAATAATTTTCACACGAAATTATAGATTTTGCATAATTAAAATAACTAATGCCACATAAAATTTAGCCAATAATAATAATAATAAAGATAATGAATTAGTGTAAAAATCTCTCTACTTTGACCAATGTGATGACATAATAAATATAAAAAAAAATTAAAATATTTTAATGGAGAAAATTTTGTTTGCAATTTGCAAAGTTGCCATGCATATATTAAGAATTTTTAATTATTAACTTAGTATTCTATTAAATGATATTGTTCTCATAATGCTTGTGCTTGGTGCAAAAACTTAGTATAATTTGTACACCACTCGTTTCCTATTTTTCTTTACATATCTCGTTTCTCTATGTTCCATATTTTTCTTTACATTACAATTTTATTAGATTTTTAACATTTTTTTATTAAAATGGACTCTACACACCACCCACTAATCAAGCTTCTATTAGTTGCAACTTGTTTCTCTCTCATCAATTATTACTCAATTTGACCCCACAAGTATTATTATATCATATATCAAAATGAGAGGGTAAATAGTGACATTCAAGAATAATAGGGAACGGAGGGAGTAATTTGTTTTGATGCAAAGTTTCAAAATACTTAATTTCATTCATAATGAGTTATCCAACTGAATTGATTAGATAACTTCAATTTCAAAGTCTCATTAGACTATAAAACACGATGGACGTAAAAAAGACCAAAACAAACATGAATGAGGATTGTTAATTTGTTAGTGAAAATATAGAGTACTTCGTATGAGATTGTTGAGACTTGAATAGAATTAAGGGGTGAATTAAAAATTAATGGAGATTAAGGATTTTATACATATTTTTTGTAATATACATGTAGCTAAAACCTCAAATTATATTGGGACTAAGGTAAAGTCGTATGATTTTAGAGTGAAACATAACTGAACTGAACTAATATGAGTTGAATTGAAGTGAGCTCGAGGAAATGAAGTAATAATTATAATGGAGATAAGATGGTTTGAATGTAGTTAAACTGAAATGAATTAAACTAAAAAAACTTGAAGTGTCAAAAATATCAATGTAAAAGAATAGGTAATATAGCTTTGTTGTTGTTGTGAAAGTGGCAGGTCATAATCAAACGGTGAGATAGGACGACATCGTATTGAAGAAGTTAACAAATATAATAAGGTCAAGAAATTGATACTCTGGCATTGAGATGTCATTTGACAGATGCAGATTGCTGGCAAGACGGCAAACAAAGAGAAAGAAAAGATTAAAAAAGAAAAATAAAAGAAAAAAATCATCATTAATCACTCATCAAGTCATCAGAGGATGTTTTATTTTAAGTTCCTTCCAAGCACCTATATTCCATTATTCCCCACCTTTGATCCAATTTTATACATATTAATAATACCCACTACATGATTATTATCTTGTACAATATTATGTATTTGTGTTAAGCTAATGTAACCAATATCATATTTCAATCAACCATCACTGCCGATGGTAGCGTCGGAATAACATGATTTAATGGGTATTGTTTGTTCGTTTACTCTGTTCCCATTAGGATTATGTGTCTTGTTTGATATCACTTGTTTATAAATTTATCTAATCATTGGTTTTTTTTTTTTTTTTTTTTTTTTTTTTTTTTTTTTTTGCAAATTATACATTTGGAATTTGACTCTAACATTTTTAAGTAGTAAGTACCATGAAAAGAGGGATTATTAAATCGTAACGTACGGTTAGGAGTTAACAATGATAAGATGGTGTCACCAACATATAACATTATATATCACCAACATATTACAATCACTTATACTACGTATATTAGGATCATATATTCATATCAAGGGGTGTTTAGCGAGTTGAGTAGCTTGCGAACAACTCGAGTTTGACTCGGTTAAACCCCAATTTGAGCTCGCTCGAATGAGCTCAAAACTCGATAAGTTGTTATTATTTTGCAATATATCTAGTGTTACCCTATCAAAGATAGGGGTAAAAGTAATTCGGATTAAAACCGAAGATCGAACCAAATCAAACCATTTTGCAAATTTGGATCGGACTTTTTTGTAGTTTGGTGCGGTTTGGATTGTAAAGTTTTTATTACTCGGTTTTCAGTTTGAACTCGGTTTGATCCCCTCTGTTGATCGTGCACCGAACTTTAGACCGAATAGTAATAAACCTTAATTCCTTAATGACCTTGTGCCCACTACATGTTAAGTTGTTAGGCCTAAAAGACCAAAGTGTGTTTGTAGTATTTGACTTATATATTGAATTATTGCATGTGACTGCAGATTGCTAAAAATATCTTAAACAGGAATTGTTTTACAAAAAAAATATTTGATCTTAAAACTTCGGATTGATTGGATCCAAAACCATAACACCGAATTTATGTGGGTTGGATTGAATTGGACTGAAATTCAATATGGATTGGATTGGTCTCGATTTTCAAAGACCGAAAAAATATGTTTTGGAATTGGATTGGGCAATAATCCAAAACATAGACCGAACTTTCACCCCCAATCAAAGAGAGTATGATTGACAATTATTTTTAATTAATTTGTCTTAAAAATTGCTAAAAACTTTAACATTGAATAGAAAAAAAATGTTTAACTATAAAAAAAAATATTTAAAAAAAAAAAACAAAATATATTCATTATAAAATTAGAAACCAAGATAGGCCGGAATTTTTAACAAGTCGTTCGTGAGCAACTCGACTCAACTCGAAAATTAACAGACACGAGTCGAGCAACCCCTGGCTCGTGATCGACTCACTCGATAAGCACCCCATTCATCAATAGAGTATATCATATCACATTATCTTTATCATCAATTAAGTACATTATATCATATCTTATTTGCATCATATCGTGTTAAGTACATTAATCATTTATTTATTAAATTTTCGAAAAATGCCCTTGAGCTCCTAATTTTAATCATTTATTTATTGAATTTTCGAAAAATGCCCTGAGCTCCTAATTGTTAGGAGCTACGGAGTAGTATTTTCCCCAATGAAAACTGTGTATAATATTTGCAAAATTTTATTGCTACACCCCTTTTTCCTACTATTAATTATAAGGTATGGAATTCTCTCATATTCTGCTTTGAGTTTCTTGGGTAATTCACTATTATTCGTTGTATTATGGTGTATCGACATGCGAGGGAAAAGAAAGTTTGGACCATTTCAAAAAGCTATTTAGAGTGGTTTGGCAATTAGATTTTGGGGTAAAAAAAGCTCATTTCAAAAACTCATATGAGGAGGTTTAATACTGTTAAAATATATTACGCATAATAATAATGATACTTATTATTATTATTTGCAATTGTTTTTCCACATACAACTAATATAAGTAACCAACAAGTGTTGATTCAAATGTTAAGAAACTTGATGTTGCTTAAGGGAGATCTTAAGTTTAAGCATTACCGAATGCAAAAAAAAAAAAAAAAAA
>PYUH01000120.1:4707306-4799432 GCA_016808085.1 Suaeda aralocaspica | reverse complement strand
ATATTGTTGCGAGCCACCCCAACCCCCCCCCCCCCCATTCCTAAGCTAATGGTGCGCCACACGTCAGATCCAGATGTAGTTGGAGGTTGGAGCTAACTATGGTGACCGAAAGGAATACAAAAAAAAATAAAAATGATAGTTAAGTGAATAATACAACCATCACGGCCTATATGTTCATTATTTTGAAATACATCTACTTTTTATACTTTGTATGAATTTATTTACCTATTTTGTAGTGAGTCAAACCTATTGGATTTTATTTTAAAAAAAAAAAAAAAAAAAAAAATAATTGTTGAGAGAAACACCCATCATAAGCTAATTGTGCGCCATCAGTCAGATCCAGATGTAGTTGGAGGCTTGGAGCTAACTATGGTGAACCGAAAGGAAATACAAAAAAAAAATAAAAATAGATAGTTAAGTGAATAATACAAACCATCAAACAAGGCCTATATGTTCATTATTTTGAAATACATATCTACTTTTTATACTTTGTATGAATTTATTTTACCTATTTTGTTAGTGAGTCAAACCTTATTGGATTTTATTGTTACTAAGGGCAATATTAGCCGAGTATTGTCTTAAAACTCAATACATTCTTTTCACTAACATTAAAATATTATTTATGTTTTTCATTCTTGTTAAACTCTTTAATGATTCATCTACACAGGTTTTTTTTATCCTTAAGAGGATTTGACTCGCCTAAGAAGCTTTTAGTTAGAGGTATTCAATAAATGTAAGGAAATCCACGGTTCTAATTTCTTTTTACTTCGTATGTTATTTATTAGTTTTTTTTTTTCATGCCCCCAAAGTTTTCCAAATTGATCCTTCAAATCCCTATCCCCCTAGGCATTTTGATTCTCATTCCTTAGCTAGCCATCATCACACCTCCATACCACCACCCTCATGCCCTACCCCCACCATCGGAAATACCAAGCCACCCCACTATTGTCCTCCCCTATCAACCCCAATCGTCGCCATCCCCTCCCTTAAAACCCCTCCCATATCATTGAAAACCCTTGAACACCCACTCTATCTCTCACAAAAGTCTCGATTTTTTTTATAAGGTCATTATAGTATCTTTTGTTTTTCAACATACATTTTTGGCGTAGCTAAGGGTGGTATATACTATATAGCTATGAGGTTATAAGCCATAAGGGATGAGATATAAATGAGAGTGTAAAGACAATTATACCTGTAATTGAAAGAAGAAAAGAGGGAAGAAAGATGAGTAAGGTTACCCTAAATTAATTTTTAATTCATATTAACGTAAGAGACTAGGGAAAAATTGTTACCACCATTTTAAATTATTTTCAACGATTTAACAAGAGTGAAAGGTACATAATTAATGAAAATTTATATTCACGCAAAAGGCTAGGGAAAAATTGTTATCACCACAAAAACTACATTCTTATCTAATAAGACCATTATTTAATTATGTTATTGATTAATAAATTTAATAGTTAAATAAAATCTACACATAGTTGAAAGTGCAACCGAACACTTATCGGTACCAAACACTAACACTAATACGGGAATCAATTAATTATTTTTTTAAAATCGATATAAAGCCTGAAAAAAAAAAAAAAAACCTTGACTTGAATTACTTTATTCATCGAAAACAAAAGTGAGATCAATTACAGCGAAGATGTCGAAGGAAGAAACAGTAAAATTGATAAGTGCAGAAGGCTTCGAATTCGTCATCGACAAAAAAGCTGCCATGGTTTCACAGCTTCTTCGCAACATGCTTTCTTCTCCAGGTTATTATTATTTATCATCATCATCATCATCATCTTCAAACCTAATCCCAAAATTAGGGTTTCTAATTTTCCACAATTTTTCAATTGAATTCAAATTATTTGCTATAAATTGATGAATTGTTAAATTTTTAGGTGGTTTTAGCGAAACGAAGAAAGGAGAAGTGACGTTTCCTGATATTAGTACTACTATACTGGAGAAAATTTGCCAGTATTTTTATTGGTCTCTTCAATTTGCCAGGTTAATTTCATTGATCGTTAGTTATTTTTTTTTATAGTGCTTTGAATTTGATATTGTAATTTGTGAATGATTTCGTGTGTTTTGACTGAAAATTGGTGTTTTGAGTTAGTTTTGTATGTGATATTGTTTGGTATGGTATGATTGATTGTTTCGCATTGGAGTGTTTACTGCTAGAGAAGTGAGCTGAATTTGTTAGGTTTTGCGGTTTTAGTGCACCGATTGACGGTCTGAATGTAACTTTTGGCTAAATAATCTTTACTTCTAATGTTCAAATTTGTTTGTTGGGTATGAAGTTAGGGCAAATGTTGCGATCATTTGGCCGAAAGTGACTTGTTATAGGTTTTACGAAATTCAGTGTAGCGATTTGTGCTTTCTTGGGGGATCTGATTATTGTTAGTTCTTGTTTACAGCTTGTATAATTGCTCTACTTTGGTAAAGTGATTATGACTGCAAATATAATTAGCTTCAAATTTGATCTTGCAGTTTGAGTATGATTGTTTTTTATGTGTTTTTTTGCTGGGAATACTACGATTGATTGTTCTTATTGGCACATCCTTTGTTTAGAGAAGTGCTGTTTAGGAAAAGTGGGTTGGGTTGTTTCTCGGATCGAGTTAACTTTGTAATTCCTTTCGTGCTATTAGTCCAAGAAGTGGCAGTCTGATGGGAACTTATGGCTAAATAATGGTAACTTTTGGCACGACAAACTTGGTTTTTGGTAAAAATGTTTGATTTTTTAGTCAAATATTTATGATTCTATTTGGCTAAAAGTTGCCCAAAAATTACCTGCTCACCACTCTGATGGAAGACTCAATTTAACAGTATGTGCTTTGTTGGGGATGCGATGATTGGTTGCTGTTTAGAGCTTGTATGGTGGCACAACTTTGGTCACGCAATTATGAATGCAAATTGCAAACACACCATGCATGTTTTTGAGGAAAATAATTGATTGCATAAAAAGTTGAGTAAAGCTAGAGGAGCTATATTAAGTTATACGATTTTCACTGAAGAAATATCTTCCGCAGTTGCTTGCTTGTATTGCTTAAACTTGCTATCATCTATCTCTCTCTTCCTAATCAGTAAAAAACCTAAAGATGGTAGTGGTAGACTTATAGGTTGTTGCCGTTGAGTACAAGATTATACTAATCATTTTGGAGTGCTAGGCTAGGGCATGAGGAGGGTACATTTAGGACTGCTCTATAAATTTAGTGTAATTAAATGAACTGAATCAATCGATGTCTCAATTTCAAGTTTCTGTTTGGGGATTTTGGTCATCAATGGAGGTATATAGTTTATAAGTGCTATTTAAGGAAGGGAAGAACTTGCTTACTGATAGGACCTTTACATTTATCCTCAAAAAATTGTCTTTGTACTGACTAAGCATCTCGTTTTAGGGATTTGCTTGACTCTCTGTATTCCCTAATGGTTTGGCTATTGTCTAGGCATGCAACCTTTATCTCCTTACCACCTGTTCAATTGATTTGCAAAAGTTTCCCATTACAAAGAACCTGAACTGACATCTTGTATGCACTTGCACAGATTTGGGACTTAAATCGTGGTAGTGTGCTGTGCCTGTCTTGTGTGAATGATGCATGCAAAGCCTTCTTTCTTGTATAAACTTCCGTATTCTGTGTAGCATTTTTAAAGTTTGAAGTTACGTAGCATGAATCCTATTGAATTGCTGTTGCTGTTAGGAATACTAAATCATGTCTTACTCTCTTTTCAAGAGCATATGATTACTTCATAGCAAGACTCGACTTTCTTCTTGTAATATGGCTGGATCTACTTCAAGCAAAAGTGAGTTTGAATAGTGATTATTCTGCTGACTCTCTCATGAGGGGCTACAGTACTTGAACAATGAATTTTAATATCAGATATCACTCTATTCTGGTCGTTTAGCTTGCCTTGTAGTATTCAAAAGCAATATGTGCATAATATAGATGGTTGAGTGGTTGGATGAAATGAAAAGGTGATTATGGAGAGTTGTAGACTTTCCTACATACAATTACACCACGTGAATGATAATGTAACCCTAAATGTAGTTCAGTTTTGGACATAGACTTTTTTCGGGAACGGATTAAGTGCTAAACCTAAAGTCCCAACTATTTTTAGGCTTCATTGGTATGGAAATGGTTATGGATTTGGAAACAGGGGAAACCTTGGGTCTCAAAATTTTTTTATGCTTGCTAGGTGGATGGATTGAGCTACAGTATGTTGGCTTGTGCAGAAACTATAATACTCCACAATGGTTTCCTGTTTACTGTAATTCATTGGTATAACCCTTTAAAATTTTAAAGTTGTAGTTTAAGTCAAGATCACTGAACTCTAAAGAACCTGAAAAATTGTTTTAATGTTATTAAGGATAAATGTAAAGGTTATCTTGAAAAATTTGCACCACTTTTGGACTAATAGATGCAGCGGTGCACTAACACTTTTGGCCTAGTTCATTAAACAGGTAGCGAATTT
This sequence comes from Suaeda aralocaspica, assembly GCA_016808085.1. NCBI lineage: Eukaryota > Viridiplantae > Streptophyta > Magnoliopsida > Caryophyllales > Amaranthaceae > Suaeda > Suaeda aralocaspica. The sequence goes on along the minus strand of PYUH01000120.1, from coordinate 4,794,974 downwards.
TGGAATACTACTCAGGATTGTAGCCAACCCCAAATTTAGGTTTAAGACTTTCATTGATTGATTGATAGATACTCAGGATTGTAAGTTCAACTACAGAACACCCTTGGTTCACTGTTGTCTTATCTTTCAATTTTTTAATTCATTTCTTTGGTGTAGACGGTAGACATTCTTCATATGGCATATGTTGGAGATTTCATCCTTGTTTTTAAAACCTGCAAGGTGCAACTATGCTTGTTGGGCATTTTTACTATTTGAGATTTCGAGCTCTTTTCTTTTTGCACCTTTTAGTTCAGCTTTGTATGTTTGTTTTTCTTACATGTCAATGCATTTATTTTAGTGGAAAGGAGACTGAGTTCCACATTGAACCTGAGCTTACTCTTGAACTGATGATGGCTGCTAATTATCTTGATACATGAGTAGAATCTGCTCGTGGTGGCATGCTTTATCGAATATGGTAATGTTTTGGAGCTATTTGTCTCCGGGCTCATTCAGTTGTATCGTAAATCAAGCATCGAATAGGCTGCAACTGATGCTAATGCTTGCTTGATCACATTTCCGTTTTCCTTTTTTTGTTCAGGAATTGTCAAGGATGCCACTTCAGTATGGATTTCAACCCCTCCTCCTTCCTTGTATCTTGGCTAGTAGCTCTGGTGCGTTTAAGGTGACAGACTTGCTGCACTGCAGCCTTGTGTAGGATTAGATTGATTGTTTTTAATGACTGATGGAAAACCCTTCATGGATACTGAAACTTAAGTATATAAAATTGTAATTTAGACACTAACAAAACTTGTATGCTCAACACTCTGGAGACTTTTTATGCTTATCTTCAAATGTAATACAGAGTTTTGAGACATAATGAATTGATTCAAATTAAGTTGTTCAGAAATTTACACCTATTGTATTTGGGAATAGACACATTGTAGATGCATGGACAATCAAAGGTACTAAGGGCATTAACCCAAAGGGTTGTCCAACCATCTTTGCTCCATCGAAAAAAAAAAGGTTTGGCTGTTTAACCCTTGTTTCGTTCATTACCGAGAGTCATTAACTAAAATGCTAGGACAAATTAAGCAAGCATCCATGGATGGTGGCTCATATTCATGTATCCAAAAGGGAGGTACATCCGTACGTGTGATGGTGATTATTTCCAATTCGAGTTTATGTACAAGTTATCACACAAAATCAACTTTGCTTATGTTTGTCACACTTCACGTCTTAAGTTTTCTTGCATCTATCAGTAGTATATCGTTAAGTGTTAACTTTAACACAACACACATGTACTTCACATACCAGAGTATGCGATACGACGACTCATGAGTAATTTGCATGACATCATATAAAATATGCGAATTTAAAGTTAAAATATATTTGATTTATACTCTCAAGTGCATAATATAATTTGATGGCGGAAAGCGCCCACACTAGAGGCAGGTGAGGATAGATACTAGTTAGATGAGAATCCCACAAAAATTCTGAAACCCAATCCCGCGTATTAATCGACAGTCCTCATCATTCGTAGCCTCTAATTCGTAAGCGCGAAACATCACAACCCCCTAGAGAGAGAAACTAACTCCTAGAGAGAGAAACCACACTCAAAAACTGCGACTGTTGAAACTCAGTTCATATTTCAAAAAAACTCAAAACCTCTAAAAACATCACCTCACATTTCCATTTCCAGAAATTTAATCGCTTGAAAACCCTAATTTTCCCATTCTTAGGGTTCTTTCTTTTCCCTCAATTTCGCGATTTTTTCCCCAGGCGATTCACTTCTCAAACTCTCAATCTCAGTTCAATTTTTGCGGAATTTTCAGTTAGGGTTTACGTTTTGTAAGTGTTGCTGAATTGACTACTGTTTCGTCGGAAAATTTTGACGGTTTTTAGGTGTTTTTCTTCGCACTTTTGCTTGTAATTGTTTGTTTTAGATTTCATTTTTTTTTATTGTAGTTTAATTTGAATTGAATTTTCAACCTTTGATTTTCTTGAAGAAATGCCTGAAAAAATGAGCAGAATGTCGGATAAAGATAAAAGCAAAATTGCGGAAAAGAGTAAGTTTCTGTTGTCATTCTCATACACTTTTGATTGTTTTTGGATGTTGTTTGTTGTTAAAATTGTTGTTGATTGTTCGATTGATTACTGTTCTGTTTTCTGGTTTTCGTTTTCGTTTTCGTCTTTTGTTCAGTGTCAGAATTTATAATGCTAATGGGATACAATGCGGATTTTCAAGTTGTGATTGCGAAAGAACTTGGCCGCCAAATATGGTTGTCTTCTGAAAATTTAGGCAGAAAACAATGTAGAGAGCTTTTGTATCTTTTGTATATGGCTGATAGTTCAACCTTGTTGTCGTTTATTGTTTCATTGGGGAGGTTGATTTGGGGTAACCATCTGAGGTCCAAAAGGAAGGCCCTTAAAAGGAGATTTTCGGAGAGGATAAAACAGCGGGAGTTGTTGAAAGAGAGGAGGAAAACGAGAGGAAGAAGGGTGGTTTTAGTGGCAGTGGCAAGCTGGGGAGGAAAATTTGAGGAAATTAGGTGTCGGAAAACAATCCCAGGGTTTATGTGGGCCAAGGTAGGATTTCATGTTCGGACCAAATTTGTATATAGGATGGAGAGACATAGGATTGTAAAGGACAATGTAGATGTTGGTAGTCGTGTATATAGGCTTGCTCTTGCCATGGGGTTTCTTTCGTTTCGAAATGTTTGTGTCACGTCTGAGTGGGAGTTTTGGGCTGTCTGCTTAGTTCAGCAAGTCTTTGGCTTTTGGAGGAGTATTGCCATTGGAGGAGGCTTGAGTGATCACTTTATTAGTCTTGCCCATCGTTTTGGGTTGGATGTGGTTCCATGTGAGCTTTTGGAGCGCCTGCAGAGCTGTTTCCGATGTTCTTCCACTACTCGTTATCCAGGTAACTATCTCATTTTTTTACTCTCTAAATTTTAGATAGAATTGCTTATGTAACTAAGATTCACCTCTTACTATGCTCTTGAATCCTTTCTATTGTGGGTAATAGACTAAAAGCAAATTTCGTCCTGGAAGTTGCTGTTTATTGTTCTGTGTTTAGTATTAATTGAGGCGTCTCATGATATTCCATGCCTCGTTTCTTGCCATATAATTGTAAATCTATGCTTTCAATTACTGTTGCATTGTGCATTCCATGAATCTTGTGTGCTTGTGGTGGTATTATTAGGCCTTTTCCCGGTTAATTTTGTGGTTATGGATTTGACTTCAAATTATGTGGTTGAAGACCTCCATTTCAAATTTTTTATAGTTTGGAAATCAGGAGAATTGGTTTTGTTGTTCACTTTGTTTGTCTGTGATGTTATGAGCTCATTGAATGCTGTTATTCTTTAGAAACTCTTGTTGCACTTTGGAAGTTTGGAGTATTCATGGAAACTTACTAGTGTTTAATTGCCAAAATATACTTCATTGAGGAGGAATCTTTTAGTGCTGGTTGATCAGAGTTTGAGATTTGTTCTTATTGTATTTCTTTTTTCTTTCTTTCTTTAGAGATGGTGTTTGACCTGTCTTTAGTATGTCTGCTTCAAGGTATTAACTGTACTATGTTGGAAATAGTTTTTTGTCTAATGTCAATGTACAGTTACCCTGTTAGGATTCTTTGTATTCCCTCAGCCCCAATTTTTTTGCTATTTTCCTTTTTTGCACACAAACTAATGTTTGTTTAGAGAAATGGGTTTTATGTGGGGTAGATTAAGTATGTTAAAAAGAAAAGGTTCCTGAATAAAGAAACGGGGCAAAGATTTTGAGACAAAATCAAAAGGAAGTTGTGCAAAAAAATTGGGATGGAGGTGGTAGTGAATCACTTTTTGAAAAGTAGTTTGTGCCTGTGTGGGCATAGCTGATTTAGTATACTGCCTGTTCATAAGTTTGGGATATACATATTAGCTATGCATGAGCTGAATTCTATTTGTTTGTATGGAATGATGAGTACTCGGAGGAGGCTAAGCAATGATGTAGCACCATTGGATGACAAGGAGACAAGGAGTTGCCTATGAATGAGTGCTTTGAATACCTTAGTTACATAATGCAAAAGAGTGGGAAGATATTGACTAAAATGTGACTAACTGAGGTATATTATTATTGCTACATATATTTGGAGTTGGAAGGGAATTTCTATTGGATGTCTATAAAGACCAATGGTGTTAGATGGAATAGAATGCTGGGCTTTTAAGAATGACCACATTAAGAAGATGGGGGATTGGAGTTAATAAGATGCTTATATTAAAATGGATGTGTGAGAACACGTTAAGGGATAAAATCAGGATTAAGGCTATATCGAGGAAAATAGGATTTGCAGATATTGCAGATTAAGTAGGGAATACTAATTATGTTGGTTTGGGCTTGTAAGCTGTAGACCGCATGCTGTGCCAATTAGTCAGTTAGAGGAGTAGGTGTGGATTATGAAAATCTGAGGAGTTGGAAAAGCTTGAAGATGTCATGGATGTAGAGATAGGAGGGATAGTAGAAAGAATTTGGAATCCCACGAGTATGTGGGCATGTAGCACTCGATTGTAGGAAATGAAGGGAGAGTATATGAAATTGATGGAATGATGAATACACAGGATCATACTTTTGCTTCACGTAGTTGACTCTACTTGTGGGGTTACAGCTCTGATTGGTTGATTAATTGATGTATGGATTACAGTGGTTAAGATTATTTGGGTGGCTGCAATGGCTGTAGGCCTGTAGCCAGGACTAAAGTGTGGAATTTATGTAAAATCTGAGATCAGATCTCTGATTCAGAAGTTGAAGTTTATAGTGATTCAAAAAACCATTTTCATTCGCATTGCTCTCTGAAACCCAAGTCATAAAAAAGTTCAGTGTCAAGGTTTTACCTGGCTCAATATTGAGAACAAATGCAGCACTGTGGTTCTCTGTTTCCATTTGTAGTATTGCTTATGTTATTTGCCTATTAGGTTATTCCTGTTTCAGTGTATTGAGTATGTAGATGGTGAATTCAGGAGGTGTTAAGATGTCTTCAGTAATTCAATTTCAAAGCATGAATCAGTAGGTAGTTAAGTAATAATCGCCAAGTGTGTTGGTTTGTCATTGACCCTTCATTGTAACTAAAAGCTGCAAGGTGCATTGAGGTACAAAAGGTTTCTGGATCATGGGCATAAGGTGAAAGTGCACACATGACACATCAATTAGCAAGGCACAAAAAAATTGGGTTAGGGTTTCAGTAAAATAATAGTCCCAAAAATAAGTAAAACTGAGATTAACAAAAATTGGAGTGGTGGGGATTTATGATTGACTATGTAGCTGTAACTAGTGAATTTTGAATATTAGTTTTATTACTTGTTTTTTTTTTTTTTTTACAAGTTAGATATAAAATGGATCGATTGCCACGAACTGCGTGGCTCTTTTGTAATTAAGGCTAATTAGTGTAATAGTAATGGTAATTAATGGACTGATTGATTGAATTGATAGATGTAAACAAGGATAACAATAGTGAGTTTAGCTCACCACTCTCCAAAGTGAGTTTAGCTCACAACTCTCTAGTTTTCTCACACAATTTTCTGCCTACATTCTTTCTCCTTTCTTTTCTTTTACTACTTATGCTATTTCCTCTAGTGATACACAAATACCTTCATTAAATGCAACACTAACTAGTTTGGCTGCTAGCCAAGACACACAAAAGTAACACAAAAGCAAATTGCAGAAAGTAAACTAATAAGTCCAAGGCAATTCCATAATGCCAAAAATAACAGAAACAGTAGAGCAGCTTTATGGTTAAATAGAACAGGCGAACAACTGTTTGTCTTCTTCTTCCTTCTCCTGTAAGTCTGAACAATAGGTGGTTTAGGGTGTTTCATTACATCGGTGAATCCATATGCTGTTTGAGTCACAAACATATTTTAAGCATTTCAATGAGCATATCATGAGCAAGCAAATTATATGCTAAGTACTTGAGCTCTCAGTTTGTGTTGGATAATATGCAGAAACGGGGTTGTTATATTCTCATTAGTTTTACATCTCGGACTCCTTTTGCATCTCCAAATGTTGAAGAACTATGTGAACAGTTATAAATCTGAATCATAATTCCCACGTGCAAGTTTCATGTCTTTCATGTTCTATGCTTTATGTGAGATTCTGAGCCTGTGAGAGCGGTAGTTTTTAGCTTTTATACTTTTTTCAGAGCAGGTGCTGATCCTTGCTCCAAATTCTTCTTAAATATTTTATTTTTTATGGTTAGTTATGGTTAATTGATGTTGTTTTTGAGTACCAAGCTTCAGCGTATTTGCCTAACTCAGCTTTGTTCTTTCCACTGCAATCTAAGAGAAATGCCATGTTTAGCTTCTCAATGAACATTATTATTGGAGTTTCTGGTAGTGGATATGTAATCGTATTTTCAACCATGCTCTCAATGTATTAGTATTAAACAGAGTTTCATTTTCCTCTAGTACCTTTGTTTATTTATTTATTTTTGTCGGGAGCTGTTTGGATTAATTGTGCGTAACCGGTCGATTGATGGTTTCCTCTATGGCTAATTGTACTCTTAACTTAATCGGATGTGTTTTTGCTGCCCATGTAATTGTGTTTGCTAGCAAAAAGGGATTTATGTCATGAAAATTGTTTTCTGCAAAAATCGCCTAATGCTATGGATATTGATTTCTAGTGGTGTGGCCAGTTAATTATCTTGTAGCAGAATTATCTGAACGAAATTGACCTAATATGATTTCATAAGGCCTCTACTGCTGCTACTGCCTTTGTTATTCTCTGTTGTGTATTGAAATTCTGTTTTTATAAAAATGCAGGTTATGGAAGAGAATTTCCATAGGGATTGGTCACCCGGTCTCCGCTTAGAAATGGGCTTGTGAAGGTTTTTGCTGATGTGATTGTAAAGGGGCTTCTACTGGGATGTATTAGTCGTCTTAGTGTGTGATATGACTGAATTAACTGAATAGGGAAGAGTTCTTACTTTTTATTTTGTGGATGCATGCGGCCTAGCAATTTAGGTAGTGGAGAAGCTCTGCACTTTGTTGATTAGGATTAACTGATGTAAATATGATACACAGGAATGGAGTACATGAGATGTAAGAGCTTAGATGTGAAATTGTAAACGTATACATATATCTTACCATTCAGTTTGAAGTGATGCATCACTGTGTGAATTGCAAAAGTTTGTATTAAAACAGTATGTGTTCATTTGGATGAAGTAAAAATCGCCTTTGGTAGTTGCTTTCTCTTGATGGGAACTGCAGATCCTGAATCTCGTGGCAGCCATATTTGGTCCTCTCATTTTTCTTGGGGAGGTTGGTCAAGAGTGTTCTCATCCAAGGTTAGTCACTCATTCTATCTTGCTTGGGTTCAGTAACATGATTTTTCTGGAATTAATTGAGATTAACATAACTGCACAAGTTTGAATTCTTCTATGAAATGCTTTTACGAAGTATTAATTTTCATATGAGAGGAAATAATTGAAAGATGACATATTTAGAAGAGGACATATGAAATGAGTCCTTTTCTATTACTACGTATGCAAAATCTTTATCGAGACTCAAATTGGATGATTAACCTAGAAGTAGGTTGTCATTGTTTCTTGGGTGATTGCTTACAGTTACAGTTCTACATAATCATTACTACCTTTCACTCTGGTAACTCTTTTATCCACCAAGGATAAAATGTTGGAAATTTTGACCACAGTGGCACGTATTATTGGCTTGTGGAATTTTGTTTGATTTATCTTGATACACACAAATTTTTAATATCAAATTTATTTGATTTAATGTTGAACTCACTCCATTTCATTTCACATTTAAAATTTTTTTATGAGTGAAAAATTATCAAAAAGTAACTTACAAAGTGAAATAGAAAGTCATATACAGTCTTCAATAGTCCCCAAAGTTCCACGTAATTCTGTTAATTAAGGTGCATTCTGTGGTAATCAAGTTACAACTGTCCCCATTTTTCTTGTTTATTTTTGGTTGAATTTCCATGTCACCTGAAAATCCAACATGGTATTCCTCTCATCCATAAACATCAAATCTTTTAAGATAAGATGATAAGCCCACAGCACATCTGACTTTCGCCTATTCCTCTGCAACATTCAAGCAACTGATTTACTCTTCTTTTTCCCTGCTTCCACTTGCCACCATAAACCAATAACCAAAACCATGTCTTCTTCCACTTTGATCACCCCAACTTCCAAGTTCAAACCCCTTCCTTCAACTCCACTCAAGTCCAAACTTATCACTGCCTCGGCTGCCAACACTGCCTCAGTCAACCCATCAACGTCGAACACTACCGCCATTGCCACTCGACGACAACTCTCAATTACTGCGCTTACTACAGTCATTCTATCCCCTGTTTTTTCCCCTGTTGCCTACGCCGCTGAAGACGAGGAATACGTGAAGGAGACCCAGGAGGTGATCAGCAAGGTTCGATACGCGCTCTCTAAGAGCAAAACTGACCCTGATGTAGCTGATGCTGTAGCTGACCTTAGAGCCACTTCTAACTCATGGGTGGCTAAGTATAGAAGAGAAAAAGCGCTCCTTGGACGGGCTTCGTTCCGGGATATGTACTCTGCACTAAACGCTGTTTCGGGCCATTACATTAGTTTTGGTCCTACTGCTCCTATTCCCTCTAAGAGAAGAGCTAGAATCTTGGAAGAAATGGATACTGCTGAAAAAGCTTTACTTCGAGGAAGATGAGCTTTTTTTTTTTTTTTTTTTTTGCTATATGTATGCATATTACCATAATCTATTTACCGGGGATCTATTTTCGAAGTTTAGGTGAGGTATATATGGATTATTCATATATATGAGTTCTTGCGATTGACTAGTTAATTTGAGTTTGCATATATCTGCATTCCCGCGTTTATATTTTTTCTGGTGTATCTGGTCATGTACATTTGAATTCTAGCGCAAAATTTCATGTTTAGATTTTGCTCAGTTTTATTTTTCAAATGAGAAAATTGCTTCAAAATGTGTTTACTAAATGTGGCAATCATCTTCATGCTGTTTTTTTGAATCAAGTTTTGTTTTAAATCTAATCATGTTTAATTTCAAGTCTTAATTGGGTGGAAGAGTCATCCCAGTATAGTTTTGGGGTTGGCTCTAGTTTGCTAGTTCGGGTTGGTTTATAAGTACATTGTCGCTTGTTATGACGAAGGAATCAATATTTTGTTTCGAGTTGGATTATGATGATTGATAGACCAAATTATGAGTTATATAATGTTGTTTAGATTCCCTGTTTGGGTTGGTCCTTGGGCATTCAAGTCGGGCAATCCGTGATGTTCAATCTTGCAAGGTTAGTATTTGGTCGTCAATTTCTGCAGTGACTTTAGAAGACATTGTTGCTTCTATTTTCCTCACCATGACTAGTTTCTTCGACTAGTTTCCCGATTTTGGAGACTCCACCCCCAACGCGTGATCCAATTTTCAATGCATCTCACAGGTCCAGTTAGAGCAATCACTTGTCCAGTACACTGAAATCTAAATTCTAAAACTAGTCCATATTATGTACACCAAAATGAGATGAACAATGAGGATTGAGGAATGGTGGTTAGTATACTTAAAAAGTCTAGTTATTATTTGCTAGCCATCCTTGTAATGTATCTTCAGTACCTTGTTAGTAAGGTATGACTACTTGAGACTACTTAATATACCAACTTAATAACAATCCAGCAAGTTTTTACTCCACCTTTGGTCGATCATACCCACGACACAGATGTGAACGAACTAATGAAAGAAGGAGTACATTGCATAACATTTTGGAATTTGGATCCTATCATTTCTTTTCCTCTCTATGGATGCTTGCGTGTTGGGGTGAGTGTGTATGGTATGGTGTTTCTGTATCTATGTGTGTCGGGTGTGTGCGCGCGGTTGCACTTTTGTAATTTCTTAGCTAAAGTTAATTTCAAGGGGATCATGATTTGTTATATGATATCTGTTAGCGGGAGAGAAGTGTGGAATAGTCTGTGTTGATTATACAGGGAAACTCAATACTATGAATATCTAATCGACGTTACGATTGATGCTGTGCTGGATCATTTCCTCCCAAAAAAATGTACTGGATATCAATTCATGTTCTATTGTTCATGTAGAAACCTCTAAATTCTGACATATAGTTACTCAACAAGCATTACACTAACAATACGACGTCGTACACTAACTCAATTAGTATCTAAATAGGGACACAACTCAAAAGAGAAAAAACATGAACAATGTGACCAAGTTAGCTGTATAGCTCTCTATCTTTTAAAATAAAATCTCCTACATACAGAATGAATCTGCTATATCTGGAAATAAATCAAGTCAAATTATATACTTATATGGAAGTAAAGGATGTTAAAAATGTGTATTATTGATAGTTTGATACTATGAGTATGAGCAAGAAAAAGCTAGCATTCATATCCTTGATTTGTTACCTTAATTGCATTGCCATGTATCATTAGCAACCTGATTTTAGTTTCCTTCATTTACTTATAAAAGTACGAGGCATTCTTCTTACGGTCTTCATCTTTAATAATTAACAATGACTAAATTCATGAATTTACTTCTTTTGGTCATCCTTCAACTCAGCCTTGTTACTTTGGGAACGCTGTCGCTTGAGGCTAGTGATGATAGAAAGGTAAGTTATGGCTTTTATTACTCTNTTTACTTCGAGGAAGATGAGCTTTTTTTTTTTTTTTTTTTTTGCTATATGTATGCATATTACCATAATCTATTTACCGGGGATCTATTTTCGAAGTTTAGGTGAGGTATATATGGATTATTCATATATATGAGTTCTTGCGATTGACTAGTTAATTTGAGTTTGCATATATCTGCATTCCCGCGTTTATATTTTTTCTGGTGTATCTGGTCATGTACATTTGAATTCTAGCGCAAAATTTCATGTTTAGATTTTGCTCAGTTTTATTTTTCAAATGAGAAAATTGCTTCAAAATGTGTTTACTAAATGTGGCAATCATCTTCATGCTGTTTTTTTGAATCAAGTTTTGTTTTAAATCTAATCATGTTTAATTTCAAGTCTTAATTGGGTGGAAGAGTCATCCCAGTATAGTTTTGGGGTTGGCTCTAGTTTGCTAGTTCGGGTTGGTTTATAAGTACATTGTCGCTTGTTATGACGAAGGAATCAATATTTTGTTTCGAGTTGGATTATGATGATTGATAGACCAAATTATGAGTTATATAATGTTGTTTAGATTCCCTGTTTGGGTTGGTCCTTGGGCATTCAAGTCGGGCAATCCGTGATGTTCAATCTTGCAAGGTTAGTATTTGGTCGTCAATTTCTGCAGTGACTTTAGAAGACATTGTTGCTTCTATTTTCCTCACCATGACTAGTTTCTTCGACTAGTTTCCCGATTTTGGAGACTCCACCCCCAACGCGTGATCCAATTTTCAATGCATCTCACAGGTCCAGTTAGAGCAATCACTTGTCCAGTACACTGAAATCTAAATTCTAAAACTAGTCCATATTATGTACACCAAAATGAGATGAACAATGAGGATTGAGGAATGGTGGTTAGTATACTTAAAAAGTCTAGTTATTATTTGCTAGCCATCCTTGTAATGTATCTTCAGTACCTTGTTAGTAAGGTATGACTACTTGAGACTACTTAATATACCAACTTAATAACAATCCAGCAAGTTTTTACTCCACCTTTGGTCGATCATACCCACGACACAGATGTGAACGAACTAATGAAAGAAGGAGTACATTGCATAACATTTTGGAATTTGGATCCTATCATTTCTTTTCCTCTCTATGGATGCTTGCGTGTTGGGGTGAGTGTGTATGGTATGGTGTTTCTGTATCTATGTGTGTCGGGTGTGTGCGCGCGGTTGCACTTTTGTAATTTCTTAGCTAAAGTTAATTTCAAGGGGATCATGATTTGTTATATGATATCTGTTAGCGGGAGAGAAGTGTGGAATAGTCTGTGTTGATTATACAGGGAAACTCAATACTATGAATATCTAATCGACGTTACGATTGATGCTGTGCTGGATCATTTCCTCCCAAAAAAATGTACTGGATATCAATTCATGTTCTATTGTTCATGTAGAAACCTCTAAATTCTGACATATAGTTACTCAACAAGCATTACACTAACAATACGACGTCGTACACTAACTCAATTAGTATCTAAATAGGGACACAACTCAAAAGAGAAAAAACATGAACAATGTGACCAAGTTAGCTGTATAGCTCTCTATCTTTTAAAATAAAATCTCCTACATACAGAATGAATCTGCTATATCTGGAAATAAATCAAGTCAAATTATATACTTATATGGAAGTAAAGGATGTTAAAAATGTGTATTATTGATAGTTTGATACTATGAGTATGAGCAAGAAAAAGCTAGCATTCATATCCTTGATTTGTTACCTTAATTGCATTGCCATGTATCATTAGCAACCTGATTTTAGTTTCCTTCATTTACTTATAAAAGTACGAGGCATTCTTCTTACGGTCTTCATCTTTAATAATTAACAATGACTAAATTCATGAATTTACTTCTTTTGGTCATCCTTCAACTCAGCCTTGTTACTTTGGGAACGCTGTCGCTTGAGGCTAGTGATGATAGAAAGGTAAGTTATGGCTTTTATTACTCTAGATAAACTAGATTGGATACCATTCTAATGGGTACACTTACTAAAAAAATTATTATTGCTTGGTTTCGGAAAAATGATTTTCTATTCACACTTTATGGTATAGGTTTATATTGTGTACATGGGTTCTATTTCTGAAGACTACTCTGTTACCTCTGAGCATCACCTCGGTATTCTCCAACAAGTTTTGCACGACAGGTGAGTAATTATAATTTCATCACATATTTCATTTCATTGCGTATTGTTGGACTGGTATAATGAAAAGCCTGCTTGTTTTTATTTTGCATCTCACAACCCAAAAGTACGGCAAAAGAGGCCTTGGTCAGAAGTTACAGGAAGAGTTTCAATGGTTTCGCAGCAAGGCTGACTGAGAAAGAGACTGAAAATCTCAAGAGTAAGCATTTAGATTTTCATATCAGATTGTTGTTGTCAAATGAATTCTTTTGATTCATTGAGAATGCAAAATTTTGTTTTGCGGACAGGTATGAATGGAGTAGTGTCTGTGTTTCCCAGTCAGACACTTAAGCTTCAGACGACAAGGTCATGGGATTTTATGGGATTCACAGAGTCTGTGGCGCTTATCAACAAGACTGCTGAGAGTAACTTGATAATTGGTGTCATTGACAGTGGGATTTGGCCTGAATCTCATAGTTTCAACGATGATGGCTTTGGTCCTCCCCCTAAGAAATGGAAAGGTGTCTGCAAGGGTGGAGCAAATTTCACTTGCAACAAGTAAACAACCATTGTCTATTACTTTCCTTTATTTTCATCTATATTGATATCATGTACACTCAGCATATACTTTTGAATTTCTCATGTTGCAGCAAGCTTATTGGAGCCAGGACGTTTTTTGAATCAGCGCGTGATGAAATTGGTCATGGAACTCACACTGCCTCAACAGCAGCCGGTAGAATCATCGATCATGCAAGTTTTTATGGGTTGGCAGAAGGATCTGCAAGAGGAGCGGTACCCTCTGCGAGGATCGCTGCATACAAAGTATGTGCAGACTCGCAATGTGAGGAATCAGATATCCTTGCTGCCTTTGATGATGCTATTGCTGATGGGGTTGATTTGATTACGATTTCCATTGGAGGATCCATTGCACGCGATATGTATACAGATAGTATCGCAATTGCTTCTTTCCATGCAATGCAGAAAGGAATACTAACTGTGCAGTCTGCTGGAAACTCAGGCAAAAAAGGTTCTGTTGCAAGTATTGCACCATGGCTATTTAGTGTTGCAGCAAGCACTACAGATCGTCATATAATTGATAAACTCATCCTTGGGAATGGAAAAACATTAATTGTAAGTAGGCTGATACCCTGATTAAATCATTACAGCATGACCATACATTCGGTATTTGACATGTACTCGAAATGCAGGGAAATTCCATCAACACCTTCAATTTGAAGGGACACATGTTTCCTTTGGTATATGGGACACAAGCATCAACCAAGTGTTCCGAGTCAAGTACCAAGTATTGTTCTATCTTTTCTTTTGAAGTACATTGTCTTAATTATTAGTACAGTTTTTTTTAAAATATGGTTAATCTTCATTGTTTTAGATCATGCGATTATGGCTGTCTAGATGAGAAATTAGTCAAGGGGAAAATCGTAGTTTGTGACAATACAGATGCATCAGTAATGAATGAAGGTACAAGGACGGGTGCTGTTGGGATATTGACGCGCATATATTATGAAGATCTCTCTCCAATTTCACCTATGCCTGCTATTCAGTTAAAACACCATGAATTTGAAGCGCTACTGTCTTACCTTAATTCAACAGAGTATGCTCTCTTTGATGATGTCTTATTGTAAGCACTTTTTCTTCTATGATGATCTAGAGAATCTGCATTGATATATCTTCATATCTTCTTGAGCAGAGCTCCAAAGGCAACAATCTTGAAGAGTGAATCCTTCAATGACACTTCTGCTCCTGTTGTTGCTTCGTTCTCTTCTCTAGGACCTAACTTGATTGCATCAGATATCCTTAAGGTAATATTCTAGATGAGCACATCATAGCCAATTTTTCTCCCCCTCCAATTCTCATTCACTGAATTCTTCGTTTGTCACTATGCAGCCTGATATAACAGCACCAGGAATAGATATATTGGCTGCATTTTCTCCTGAAGGTTCTATATCGGATTTTTCTACCGATAAAAGGAAAGTTAATTTTACATTTTTATCTGGAACGTCCATGTCCTGTCCTCATGTAGCTGGTGCAGCTGCTTATTTGAAGTCCCTTCATCCTGATTGGTCTCCTTCAGCTTTAAAATCTGCTTTGATGACTACAGGTAACTAACTATTAATTAGTACTCCCACTATTTATATAAGAACTATTTCATGCAAAATCGGTCAAACTAATCGAGCCAATATAAATTTGGATGTGATTGATTTTTTAAAAATATCTTTTAACATTTGCAGCACGTCCTATGAATGCGTCTCAGAGGCCATTTGTCGAATTTGCCTATGGTTCAGGCCATCTTGATCCTGTGAAAGCTACAAACCCGGGACTTGTTTATGAAACAACTCAAGATGAGTACTTGCCATTTTTCTGCAAGCTGGGCTACACGAGTCAACAAATTGGTAATATATTTGATAGTACTAAGAATTTCTCCTGCCCAGAAAAGAGTAACACAAGTTTATCACCGAAAGATTTAAACTATCCTACTATGTCTGTTCTGGTTGATCGTGGTAAAGCTTTCAATTTAAACTTCAGTAGAACAGTCACGAATGTTGGAGTTGCTAATTCCACCTACACAGCAACAGTTGTATCATTTGCAAAGAACATTGCAGTGACAGTAAATCCTAAATCTCTTTCATTTTCTTCGTTGAACGAAAAGAAGAGCTTCAAGCTGAATGTTGTTAGTACTAAAGGTATACCATTTGGCTCTATGGCTTCTGCATCGCTTGTTTGGTCTGATGGAGATCATATAGTCAGGAGTCCTGTAGTTGTGTACACTTATTCTCTAATGACTAGTTAGTCTAGCACTCTAGCTTACATCGCGTTTACGTCGCTTGTTGATTATTCCTTCACAAGTGAACAAGTAATGTATCAGATGGTTATAATGATAATAATATGTCCTGTAGTTTATATACTGTGGAAATGTTCTCTTTCAAGATTCGTCGTATTTTTAGTTGTTCTGAAATATTAGAAATTGAAATGAACTATTCAGGTTTCGTTTGATTTCTCCTTAGAGTGCTGCTGTTTGTTTTTCAAATGCTTTAGCTATGGCATTTGTTTGTTGAAGAAAAATTTGATAAAACCTGGCTCGATTACTGTCTTTGATATGGTTTTTTACTTTCACATACTGATTTACTTTGAATTACAGTCAATCCTTATGTTGTATCAGCAAAAAACATTACAGTCACAGTGAATCCTAATGTTGTTTCATTAACTTCGATGAACGAAAAAAAAGATCTGATCTTCAATGTAAGTATTGTTGGTAAGGGTTTATCAGATGGCTCTATGGTTTCTGAGTCACTAGTTTGGTCTGACAGAGTTCATACAGTTAGAAGTCCTGTTGTGGTGCACACTAATTCAGATCACTAGCTAATTTCTTTGGATTGCATATATTCAATCTTCGCAGTATTCCTTCACACAAGTTATAAGTTAGTTTAAATATTGATGAATGTGAGCATTTCAATTATATATCTATTCAAGTCATTTAACCAAGCGAAGATGTCATAGTCGTTTCAAGACAAGCGATGCAAATTAGCTTGTGAAACGTTGATAATGATCGATGGTCCTGTACACGACTTGAATATATGATTTCTTATTTTAATCTACATGACTTGAAATGAGTCAATTGCGTACTTCTTTTTTTATGACGATTTGTGATTGGATTGTTTCTTAAATTGTACGTGTTGGAAATTTTCTATTGAAACCATTTTAAATTTATCTAATGCTGAACAACAACATATTAGCTACACTTTCACCCAAATTCTTTTCTTTCATTCTATTTGTTTTTAGGACGGTTCACTTACAACTCACAAGGGATACATATTATAAATGAGGGGAGAGATTTAAACCTATGGCCGGCCTATTGCACAAAAGCCCTCAACCTTAACTATTAGGCCAGAATATCATTGATACACTTTCGGCCAAATTTTAAAAGGGGAAAATTTAATCAACAATATTGCAGTTGATATTTCATATGCTCGTGTCGAACGGAATGGTTTTTCAAGATGTGATGAAACAATTGACGCACAGTACAACTCCAAATGAATGGTGCATGCTCCTTAGCTTGCCATTGCCCATTTTGACACGAATTCATCATATGCACACATATATGATATATTCACATACATATGTATCATTCATGTAAAACATGCATCGAATATACTATGTAACCATTTCTCATATTTATTGATTTGACCATATGGCCTTGTTTGGTTACATACACAAACAAACTCATCAGTGAGGAAAACCGGGGTCATCGGATCCGGTATGACTCGACCCGAAAATCCAGTACCCAAGTGCATGGCCCACAATGACAACAAGAAAAATACCAACATTAAAAGACATAACAGCAAGCATAAGGAGATAAGCAAGTCCCATACGTAAGGCATGTACAAATGTCCTAAGGATACAACCAACACCACCTTTGCCTCCTGCCTTAGCAAGGCGCGAGCCAGCAAGCCACTCGACAATGAGGGAAAGGAGAAACATCATAGCCAACGCGATACCATACATGGCGGTGTTGGTCCCAGGCCACCCTGAGAATAGTATCTCTCCATCCTTACCCCAATAAAATGTCATGTGAGACATCATGCCTTGATCATGCACATGCATGGTCTTCATGTTGTTACCCATGGATGATGATGATGGCATTGATGATGGGGGTGGACCCATCATCACAATACCATGGTCATGCATATTATGATCGATATCCATAGTTACGTAAATCGGAAATGAGTACGTATTAGAGATTTCGAGTATTATTTGTTACAATGTCGTAATTTTGGTTGAATGAAAATAGGAGAATATTTAAGATAGACAATATAAACAGATATGATATCCTTTAGAAGTACAGATTATATTTTTCTTTCTTTTTTTAATTGTTTTATTTCTGTCAATTTGGGTAACTTTTTTAACAATCAACATAAAAATAGTTATATATGGTTTACAAGATAGTTACTTACCAAGAGTCATATTCCATAAAAAGGCACAATTCATGCCTAAATTAGAATGAAGAAGTTTATTCAATTGTTATAAATAGTTTATATAACAATACAATTAACTATTAATGCGTCAACTTTGCTTGGACTTTTTTTCTCTTTGTGATCGAGTTAGTTGTGCTTTGGTGTTTAGCAAGCTTTTAAAGTTAGGTGGGACAATCAAACTCATAAACCTCACGGTTTTTGGAAGCCGCTACTGAAATTCTAGTCAATCAAGCTATCTCTCGCTACCAGAGTTACTAATTGATTTATATGAAATTCGCACTTAATTTTAAGTACCAATAACTTAGCTTGCACCCAATTTTAAGTACCAACATACATAGTCATTAGCAAATTATCTTAATCCTCACTCTATAACTCAAATGTCTCAAATGCATGAGCATTGCTA
This sequence comes from Suaeda aralocaspica, assembly GCA_016808085.1. Lineage (NCBI taxonomy): Eukaryota > Viridiplantae > Streptophyta > Magnoliopsida > Caryophyllales > Amaranthaceae > Suaeda > Suaeda aralocaspica. Next base: position 4,776,833 of record PYUH01000120.1, on the reverse strand, counting down.
AGTTGACAAAGCAATGTGTAAAGTATTAAAGTCAAAAATAGGGGGAATACTTGGGTGGCCATTTGTGAAACGGGCCAAACGGCCACCAAAGCTCTATCAACTAAATACACAATTATATTTGATTTTTTTGAGTCAAAGTAAGTATAGGGACATTTAAAAACATTATATTATTTTTCAAAATATAAATTGTAGCAAATAACATTTTTTTTTATTTTTTTTTTTCACAATAATTCCATAATATGGTTATAAAAATAGATAATAATTAGAAATAATTTTTTAAAAATATAAAAAAAATCATAAAAGCGTTTATTTATTATCTATGATGATTGCAAAAAGAATTAATATTAATATATGAGTTCCATTGTAAATATAATTAGATATATAACATATAAAAATTTTGATGGCCGTTTGAAAATTTTTAATTAAGTTTACGTGGATACAAAATCTACATTTTCAAATCATGAAATGGAGTTACAAACAAAAGTTCTTTCTATATAATAGGATTAAACTCACTAAAAAATTATTACAGTATAATGTTATTTAAAAAAAAAAAAATGAAAATGCTTAGCACAGTTGTTAACTTGTTATTAGTAGTAATCGTTTGATAGTTAATTAGTATAATGTTCTAGAAACACAATTCAAATTGTGAGCGTGCCGGAGTGGTTATCGGGCATGACTAGAAATCATGTGGGTTTTGCCCGCGCAGGTTCGAATCCTGCCGCTCACGTTTATATGTGTGTTTTACACTAGTTTTTTTTTTGGGGGGGTATATTATATTGCAGTCATCCCAAATTTTGATGATAATAGCTTTGTAAATAGTAATGGAGCACAGGACTCCATAGCTGATGATGTAATGGTCATAAGACCTTCACAATAATTGCCTCCTTGACTTTCTTTAATTATTTAATGTTATGTAAAACCAAAAAAAAACTCTCCTATAAAAAAAACCACTTTCAATGTAGTGGCGGAACCATATTGAGTTAAGTGTGGTCCCTTGACTTCACTTTAATACGGAAATAGATAATTTTCTTTTATAAAATTTAGGATTTTACCATTTTTTTTACTTTAAAATGTGATCATTTGACTCCAATAAATATTTTTTTTGGATCTGCCAATGCTTTGAGGACATGTAGAGAAATAATTAAGATCACTTATAATGAAATGATAAAGACCAAGGATTAGAATGGAGAGAGTGTAAATAAAGAATTAAAGAGTTTCAATAGTGTTTTTTTATTAAGAAAGTAAGGGGATAGCTTAGTTGATTAACGTTTTCTTATCACTGTCCTTATGGCTCCCTAAACATATACCAAAGAATAGTGTCTTTGTTAAAAAGACAAAAACATCTTGTAAACATTGGTGAGGTGATGACCACCCAATTAAACGAGCAAAAGCAGTTTAATGGAGTCTATTGATCTCACATACCTTATGCTTAGCTCTATGCTACAAAATAATCATGTCATACAACTCTTACAGAATTACAGATGGCAATTGGCAAATACTTTTTTTTTTTTTTTTTAAAGGGGAACAAATGGTGCATCCTTTTTTTTTAAATTTATTTTTTATTTATTAATTATTATTATCATTATTTAAATTTTAGGGCACAAATGGCGCATACTTTATTCAATTTGTTGCATTAATTTAAAGTTTGAAGAAATTTTGACCTACCACTAGTGGAAACAAAACAAAGCATATTGCAAGCTAAGGGTAGATGATGAAAAATTAAGAATAAGACCAATATCTTCTAGTCTCTCTATTTTCTAATACTTTTGAGTAATTCTTATTCTCTTAATTCCTTTCTCCACGTGACTTAATTTGATTAACATCATTGGTTTAATTATGTAATCGTATAATTATAAACAAATATAAATGAACTGTTTTTACTCTTCAACAAGGTCAATGAGCTTGTACATACTCATGAAGTTGACTAAGCATGGGTGTAACGTTAATTATTTTTAATGAGAGGGAAGAGGGTAACATGGGAGAACGACCTAATGTTTTAGTGTAGCAAATTAAAAATCTAGATTGTTTAGCCAAACTGTTGCAAAAGGTAGCCATAGCCGTTGCAAAAAATCTATTGCAACGGTTGAACCAAAATTGTTGCAAAAAGTTTTTAAAATTGTTGCAAAAAACCTTTTGCTACGCCAAAGAATGCAACAGTTATGTGACCGTCGCAATTTGCAAAAGGTTTTTGCAACGTTTTTTTTGTCCTTTTGCAACAGTTTTAATTTTAGGGAGTTGCGAAAAATGTTTTATGTAGTAGTGTGTGATCGTTTAACATGATAAAGAATCTAGATTGCCAAGAATGACCTCTCACCATTTTATTAATTGGTAACTGACAGTGGACTAAGATCGATAACATCTTGTCAGGTACTCCAAGTGCTAGGGAGTAAGAGAATCTTCGTACTTAAAACTTATAGTTGGTAAGGATCGAACTCATAGCTTTATTTACAACATGACCCTTGGGTTAAGAGTTAAGACTACACTAAGGGCCTGTTTACTTTAGCTTAAAATGCATTCATTTCAGTTCAACTCTTCTCTTATTTTGCTATTCATTAATCCTTCATAAAAAACTTTCAGTTTAGTTCAGTTCAGCTCCAATTAGTTCAGTTATTTTTAATTGTAGTAAACATGTCGTAAGGCAACTTGGTTATGGCTTATTGACCTCCTATCATTAACAAAGAGGCCAGAAAAAATAAGATACCTTGCTTCCAAAGTACTAACACGGAGTTATGGACCTACAAACAAATGATCAAATTGGAAAATTACCACCCAAAGATAAAAGGTTGACTAGAATATTTAGGTTGGGGACCAAAAATGTTGACTACATCCTCCAAATTCTTTTTTTACAATAAAGAAAAGAATGTAATCCACCCAAAAAGAAGGATATAACAATATTATATACTTATATATGATTCTATATGTCTTTATTCAAGCATGGATTATCAATTGGTCAATTTTTTTTTGGTTAGAATTAGATGAAAGCTTCTTTTTTACATTCTTCAAAGAACTTCATTATTGGTATCTTCATTAGTTCCTTCCTAGCTAATTCGTGATTTTGGTTGATCTTCATTATGGATTCCAATTTTGACTAATCTTATGTGATTCATTCTATTATTCTAATATTATTCTCTCGCGATTTGCTATATTTGTTTAAAATTGACTTCTTTTCACTCACCGTTCTCTAAGTGGCCAAAGAGAAATTTGAGGAGAACAATGTATATTTGGTCCCTTTAAGGTAAAAAAAAAAAAAAAAAAAAAAAANNNGGAAAAAAAAAAAAAAAAAAAAAAAAAAAAAAAAAAAAAAAAAATCAAATAAGAAATCCATGGGGTCAACTATGAGCCTTTTCATTTTCAGAATATTTGAAAATTTGAAATTGAAATGTTGGCTAAATTTAGCAATGATTTTCTTGCTCTTTCTTCATCACATCGATCCCTCTTACAAAAAGTTAATCATGCGAAATCCTGGCCATATGTTGCAAATACAATTGAACGGAACAAGTGAAAATCAAAATTAAAAGATTAAATAAGAAATACTATGTTATATCAGCATGAGAATTACAATTAAAATTATGAAGTATTGGATAGTCATATAATTTTTGTTTTTATCATTTATCAGACGTACTACCTATAACTCAAATGATGCAGGCAAAAGAATATCAATATGCAACGAATCTCTTATCAAAAAGAAAAAAAAATCAATAAATCTATAATTAAAAATAGATCTTCAATATATTATTACATAAGAGAGTGAGGGATAACGAAGTTGGTTAAAGCTTGTGTCTTGATCCGAGGAGATCCTAAAACTAGAATTTCATAATCAATCCCTGTTTGTAGCTAGTGGCATAAACACTAAATAAAAAAAGGTTACATGAATAACATGATCGTGATGAATGATGATGCACTAATAGTTGATCGAGTACAAATGTTATTATCCAAATCAAATTAAAATTAAGAAGTAATTAAATGTCAAATATATATGTTCTCAATTGGAAACATGGTAACTAAAATTGATTTTATACAAGTGGAAATCACCCAATATAAAACAAGTGGAAGTTATCCAATTGTATGATAACTCCCTAATTTTTTGAAGAAAAACGTGATGCATATCATAAAATTATTGCTGAGATGCTCTAAATGGAATTTGGCATCTGAAAAGATTATGGGTAATCATCAGAATTTTTTTTTTTTATTTTTTTTTATTTTTAAAAGTAGAAACTCCCTTAAAAAAAAAAAAAAAAAAAAAAACATCAGCAATTAATTTGAAACATATCTTCTTAGAACTATATGGCAATGGAACCTGCTACAGTACTGCCTAAGTGCATTGTTTTAATATACTATGTTTAATAAATAATATACTCCCATAAATACTTCTTAATAAATACAAGTTCAAATCTGTTATCCTATAAAATATATGTACCGACTCGTGTGTCACTCGTTCTTATCGATCGATTTAAATCAATATCGTTTTGATTGAATATGAAAATGAAAAGTAGTAATATTAATATATTGTTATGGAGTCTTTCGATTTCAAACACTAATTACCATATTGTTACCACAGTTTTGGTGGGAGTATGATGTGCATACATATACCTATTTCAAAGAAGCCTGGCTAAGATCAAGTGTAAATTAATTTGTTGAATATCTTTATTATTTCTAATAATAGTCATGGTTATGAGAGTCATTGTTAGTTGGTGTTAACGACTCTGATAAAGTTATAAATGAGCTACAACGTAGCAACAATTCAATATACATATCAGTCACCAATTAAATTTAATTTATACATGCATCTAACTAGGTGAATGACGTGCATCATAACATTATAGTAATCAATCCATACTAATGAACGATTAATCTTTGGTAGATCTCAAAATGACCAAATTTTTATCTTTAGCGTTACTCTATCTTACTATGTTCCATGAACATCCTCACTAAAAATGTTCGTCAAATTATATATTCTATTTATAGATTCATGATATTATCTCTATCACTTGTCGTGAAGGTNGGGGGGGGGGGGGGGGGGGGGGGCAGCCGTGATGGTGGGTGGTGGACCGGTGGTGGTTGGCAAGATAGGGTGGTGGGGTTTTGTATTACTACAGTGATTGTCGCGGTTGACCGAAATTCAAACCCCAAACCCACGACCACGACCGTCATTCAATTGAAATTGGTATACGTGGTGGTCGTTTTCGGGTGCGAAAGGGGTGTAGGTGGTGGTGGTTGCTAGGTGCGGTGGGGTAAAGCCGTGTACGTAGGTGCAAAGAACGGTAGTCGTGAAGGTGAGTGATGGTTTTTGTATATGCAAAGAACGGTACTCCGTGCAACCTAGCGTAAAACACATATTTTTTTTAGCATGATTCTCACCCGTCATCACATATATAAGCACGTGAGTGATACCGTGAAAAGTAGCAAGTGCATGCATGTAACAACCTTTTGATGACATAGAAGGGCACCATGCCACAACAATAACGTTCCCCCATCCCACGATTCCCACCCATGATGTACTCACTCTCCCTCTTTGATCTTGTGATCTCTTCATTCCAAATTGCCTATAAATTATGGATGCACCACAATTTATCAACCCAACTTCTTCCATTTGGCCCCTTATTAACACTATTTCACGTGTGTTGTCTCTTTCTTTAATTTCCCTACTTTTTGCCTTTGTTTTTCAAACTATAACCTACTCTTTAGTAAAATATTTACTAAGTTTCTTTTGTTTAATTACCAATATATATATATATATAACATTGTTCATACAATTTATACATCTATTTCTTTAATTAGTCACTAAAACTAAAACATAAAAATCTAGAAATAATGGACCATAAGAAGTCACAAGTTGGTTCATCTTCATCACTCACTTCTCAGCTTTTTGGGTCTCAAGAATCATCATCTAATGATGTTTTAGCTTCCATTTTCCCACCTTCTAAGGTATAATTATTTTTACCCCACTTTATTTATTTCCTTTTGTAGTAATTATTACTTAAGTAGAAAATAAAAATATGCTTGTATTGATTACTTCATTGATTTTGTTAATTTATTTATGCAATTAAGTGTTTTTTTTTTTTTTTTTGGCTAAAAACTCAATACTACCTCCTCTGTTTTTCTCAGTTTTTATGTAGTGAATTTGTTTTTTTTTTTTTTTAGTTTCTTTTCCCTAATTATTTTTACATGTTGGGCTATAGTTGACTTGCCTAGTTTAAAACTACTTATGAATTTAATATTTTTGTTCATAGTAAAATATGTTGAAATGCACATAAATATTATTAGAATAAATTTCAGCGAATGCGTTTTGATGTGTTTTGGGTTCATGATTTACAGGGTATGGGATCATGGCAAAATGAGCCTTCTGGAAATCAGTCATGGAATAATAAAAAAGGTATTTTGATGTTTATGTTGAAAATCATCCTAGAAAAGTCTACACAATCACTTGCTGCTTTGCTACTAGATGTGTTACAATTACACCTCTTCAGATGTAAGAATGATGAGTCAACTTTTATGACTTGTTTCGTATCAAAATAGATACTCGTATACTTAGCAAGTTGTCTACTACCTTCGATTTAGGAAATATGCAACAAATAAATTATATCTCATAAAAAATACCTCTTTGTTACATATTTCGAAGGTAGTATTACATATACCTAATATATGCACTTCAAATTTAAAAAAAGAGTCTCAATGATCAACCTTAACCAGTAAATTATTGCAACTAACTTGACTTGAAAAGGCCAATACCCTTCTGACTCTAACATTAAAAGGACAATTTGTAGAAATGACCAAAAATATTCCTTATATAGCCATAACAAGATAAACTTTTTTTGCTGTACTTTGTTCTCAAAATTCTTGAAACTTTGAGCAACTTTTACTACATTCCCCCCAAAAATTAAGTGATAGCATAACATATACATGTACATAAGTCATAACATGCTATAGATTAGATCATTAGAACATTAGATGGATTATGTATCACTTGACTTACTAAAAATGGTCCTAAAAATCTAAAATAGAGTATATTTCTGAGTTTCTGAATTGTACTTCTACTCTTCTTCTAGATAACCCATACATACACCGCGAATCAACGTATGGGAGCTCATCTGGCAATGGAAAGAACTCGATTTACCAACAAGAGGGTGGCGAACCATGTCACTTAAGCTCCTCCCTCTACTATGGAGGCCGAGATGTGTACTCAAAATCGCACACTAGTCAGAGTTCCACTCCATACCCTACAGTACGTCTTTACTCCATATACTCATATAGACTTCGTATACATCAGTTTTAGAGACAAGTCTAAGGCTTAAAAGATATCACACAATGCTTTGTGTATTAGTTAGAATAAAACTTACTACATGGAACAATTTTTTAGCATACTACATAATGTATAAACTTCTGAAATCAAAATTTTGGTTAATTATGAGCAATGATATCAAATTTACAGTTTGATTTTTGATGTATTTAGTTCAAGAAAAGCGGAGGGGAAGACGATCCAAGTAGTGCTTCAAGGGGAAACTGGTGGCAAGGTATACTAATATTATTTTACAAATGTTAATGTTTTTGGGCTTCAGAAATCATTTTCTGATAGTTTTGTACTTTTGTGACATATCATTAACCTGTAATTTTTCGTTTTTTTACAGGATCACTCTACTATTAGGATCAATCAGCTGATTACTGTGTGTGTGAATATTATGGTTCCTAAGGTATGATAATTGTGTACATATCAAATGTCGAAATTAATTGCAATGTATAGGGATATGTATATCACATATGGTTCTCAGATTTGCCTAAACATATGTATGTATCGCGATCATAAACTCAGACTAATGAAGTTCATTTTTGCAGGAAAAACAGGTCAGTGTTAAATAGTTTTAGCAAAGAGTGTGTTGTGGTATATATCAGCACAATATGGTGGTGTAATAAGCATATTGTAACCCATGGATAACCAAAATCTGCAAGATGATCACGGATTCAAACAAGAGAACTTCATTCCGAAATGCAAAATTTTCTTCGATCATAAGTACGTAGTACCCCTGGTTTTTACTAGTAGAATTTTTTTAATTAAAAAATGTTGGGAAATGATGCTTGTTTTGTTTAGTCTGATAATGAGCTTCTCAACTGAGTTAGGAAGCTTTTTTTTTCCCCAAGGGAAAAGGTGTTTGTATATGTATAATATATGATTGTATGATATATATATATATATGTAATGTGCTTTTATCAATTTTACGTATGGTCTCTTTCAGTATGATTCTGCAGTACTATTACTTCTATTTGATGATTTAATGGAGCATAATTAAGCTTAATATATGCTCATTGAAACGAAGCTAAATCACATAAAATTGTTGCTAAAATTCCTTGATCACCTGATCAAATGGCCGAAATTGACCTAATTCCAATCAAATGACTTATTGCTTGAAATTGGTCTGAATTAAGGCCCTATTCTCCTCGTCTTATTTTTACTTATTTTCATCAAAGATAAGTTCAGTTCAGCAAAAATAAGTTCTGTTCAGCAAAATTCAGTTTCAATCCTTAATAAATTGTTAATGATTTCAGCAAAAATAAGTTCAGTTCAAAAAAATAAGTTCAGATAAGTAAAAATAAGTTCAATTCAGCAAAAATGAGGTTAGGAAAACAGGGCCTAAATTTAGTTTCCAAATAAATTTCCACACGTGCAAGCTAAGGGAATTGTAGTAAAAGGCAACTAAAAGAAGCATATTCTATGTATCACTTAGCTTTGTTCTTAAAATTAAAGATTGCTTCAATCGGTGACAGATGTGTATATATATATAGATATACATATATACCATTCGCAAAATCTCAAGAATTTTCCAAACATCCAAAAGATTTTGAATTTTTGACTTCCCAAAGATTCCTCATTTGTGACTCATGCAACTTATATAAATGGGATAAATGAGAAAGAAAAGACTAGAAAAAAGGAGTATGATCGACCATATCAGCATCTCAATAACGAAATCAACAGCATATACTATTATACTCTACTAATACTTTCAATGAAATTAAAGGAAATAATGTGCACAAAGTTGATCAACTTTTTCGCTAATTAAGCATCACGACGTAGAAGCATGTAAAACAATACCAATATAAAGAGCAAGAGCTAAGGGGACTAGCACAACAAGAGGTAAACAAGCAGCTAATGTATAGACATCGCGACAAGCTAAGACACCAAGCTTGATTTGAACCAAATTAACCAAAGCCAACATCAAGAAAACACAACCAAACACCGTGCCACAAGCACAACCCAACATCCCAACCCTTAGCACTATACTATGTACATGAACTATTACCGTCATATTGGTGGTTTTGATGGCTTGTTTGAGGGCTAAGGCGATAAGGCTTGAGAACAAAAACGCGGAAAATGAGTACACATGGAAGACTATGAGGTTTTCCGCCACATGGGAAGGTGCTAAACACGACGATGATGATGGATTATCTGTGTTGATGAGTATGTAAGTCGCGTCACTAGGATTTGCATTCACAATGCCTAAGAAGAGGGCTAAGGTGAACAATGAGTTAACGTTTATTATGCCATCTAAGGCCATTATATGAATAGGTGTTGTGTTTTCATCCATTTTGATTAGTATACATGTAACAATATTTGAGGATAATTAATTGATATCATATTATGAAACTTTGTTTTTGAGAAAATGCATTTTATGGTTGGTGATGAGAAACGTTCAAGCAATACCCTATATGGCTTGCAAGAAAACGTTTCCTTAATTTTCAAGGAGAGTGGCAAAAGTGGGTGAAACTCCTAATTGGGACAAAGGTGCAAAAATTTACGCTGTTGCCGAGGATCGAACACGGGTTCACCTTGTCCGAATGGAAGACAAGAATTACTTATTACCTTAATAGATTGACTTTGTTAGTTTCAGTGTATTTTCAATTTTTCAGTCAGATTTTTCCTATTTTCTATGTTCCGGCAATAGTTTTTTAAAAAATAAAAAAATAAATAGGAAAACAACGTTGTGATTAATAACATTCATTGATCCAATGAGTTGTTATGTGAAGAGGTGTGATACAGTATATAAACTATTTTAATAGGTTAGATTTGTGGATGTAGCATGAGACTTTAATTTCGTTTTCATACATAACTTTTGTGTCATGCTGTCTTTGAGACTTTGAGACTACATTAGATTGCCAGACTTAAAATATTTAAGCTTTTGGATTTTGGTCAAATGGTTTATACTCTATCAAATTATGATGAATCTAGTATAAATAGAACAAAAGTTTTTAGTGGGAGTGCCCATCTTAATTATTGATCTTGAGCAATTTTGGCTATTGAGCACTGGCGCAATTGCGCCTCTATCTAACATTGGTTTTTCAATGTTATTGATTCCAATAGAATTGGAAAGCACAAATCCATCATTAATCACCAACTTAAACTTAGCATGCTCAATAATTAGATTAAATTAGTCTAAATGAGAATAATTGTGGTGATACCTCAAAGAGGTAGAGTCATTTTGGACCGTACATAGTTTTTAATCTACACACTTTTGCAATCACATTATATTATCATGTGCATGAATTTAAATTAGTGCACACTATATTTATGTGATCTAGTTAGTTGATTCGTTTCCCCTGGTTTTCAAGAGACCAATTTGTGAGTAGATTGAATGCTTATGTTTTTTTGACATTACTGTATGTACCAATAACTGATCAATTTATGAATTAGTGCGACTTTAGGATATTCGATTTGTCTTTGAGGATTCTTAATTTGAAATGTTCTTATAAACACAAGAAATTTATGGAATAAAGTAATGATTAATAACAATGTAATTTTAATGTGTTCAATCAATAATGTGTTGACTATGTCCAATGGGAGAGGAGAGATGTGGTTAGAAATTTCAAAAATATGAAAGGAGTAATGTCGTGTTTCTAATGGTTAGAAACCAAGAATCCCACTTTTGGGGATTAAATTAGGTTCTTGAAAAATGAGTTTATGTACTCCGTAATTCCAAAAAACCCGGCCTATTACAAAAAAGGCCTAAAACTTAGATGAGTTTAGAGGTATAATGTGTATAATTTTAAGGCTAACTATAACTTAGTAAATCCGAAAACTTATGGGTAACACTTAGAAAATCTTATAAAAATAAGATGTGACAAATGAAAAAGACTAGTCTTCACACTTAGCTTTATGATGCAATGCACCATCAACCAGTAGTTGGTTATAAATATGATGGTTAGCAAACCTAAACTAACTAAAAACTAATTAAAGAGAATTTTACTAGCTAGCTAGCAAATAACCTAATAGTATAGTAGTTTTTAGCCAATTGTTAGGATCAAATAAAGTTTTAAAAAATGGGAGAAGAAGTGAAAGTGAAGCTATTAGGAGTATGGTCAAGCCCTTATAGCCGTAGGATTGAATTAGCCTTAAAATTAAAAGAGATACCCTTTGCATATGTTGAAGAAGACCTTTCTAACAAGAGTGCTTTCCTTGTTAATTATAACCCTATCCACAAAAAGATACCTGTATTTATCCATAATGATAAACCGATTTGTGAATCTTTGATTATTCTTGAGTATATTGATGAAATTTGGAAACATCATTATCCTCTTTTACCTCTTGATTTTTATGAGAGAACCCATGCAAGATTTTGGGCTCGATTTATTGATGAAAAGATAATTTTATTACGGAGTGCCTCTTTTATATATATTCTTGTTTTTTCTTCGCGTCAAGTTAAATATTATTATTTTGAAAGGAGGTGTTGGTATGATTTGAACTACTTTCTTTGACCTTTTCTTTCATGTAACATCATTATTTTGCTTCTTAGCTTATATGATATCATTATCAATTTACAAGTTTTATTTATTGTTATAGTATTATATCATCAAATGATGACTGAAAAGTAGATATCAAAAGTATGTAGTTGATAATTGATATACGCAATAAATGATTTTTTTTTTTGTTTTAAAATGATGTGCCTAATTAACTCAATCAATAATATTCTTTTTAAATTTTGTTCTTGTACGAAGTAGTTATTGCCAAGTGTATGGAGGTTTTTTCTTAGCAAAGAGGAAGAAAGAAAGAACACTAAGGAAGAAGCNTTTCGTTTTCATACATAACTTTTGTGTCATGCTGTCTTTGAGACTTTGAGACTACATTAGATTGCCAGACTTAAAATATTTAAGCTTTTGGATTTTGGTCAAATGGTTTATACTCTATCAAATTATGATGAATCTAGTATAAATAGAACAAAAGTTTTTAGTGGGAGTGCCCATCTTAATTATTGATCTTGAGCAATTTTGGCTATTGAGCACTGGCGCAATTGCGCCTCTATCTAACATTGGTTTTTCAATGTTATTGATTCCAATAGAATTGGAAAGCACAAATCCATCATTAATCACCAACTTAAACTTAGCATGCTCAATAATTAGATTAAATTAGTCTAAATGAGAATAATTGTGGTGATACCTCAAAGAGGTAGAGTCATTTTGGACCGTACATAGTTTTTAATCTACACACTTTTGCAATCACATTATATTATCATGTGCATGAATTTAAATTAGTGCACACTATATTTATGTGATCTAGTTAGTTGATTCGTTTCCCCTGGTTTTCAAGAGACCAATTTGTGAGTAGATTGAATGCTTATGTTTTTTTGACATTACTGTATGTACCAATAACTGATCAATTTATGAATTAGTGCGACTTTAGGATATTCGATTTGTCTTTGAGGATTCTTAATTTGAAATGTTCTTATAAACACAAGAAATTTATGGAATAAAGTAATGATTAATAACAATGTAATTTTAATGTGTTCAATCAATAATGTGTTGACTATGTCCAATGGGAGAGGAGAGATGTGGTTAGAAATTTCAAAAATATGAAAGGAGTAATGTCGTGTTTCTAATGGTTAGAAACCAAGAATCCCACTTTTGGGGATTAAATTAGGTTCTTGAAAAATGAGTTTATGTACTCCGTAATTCCAAAAAACCCGGCCTATTACAAAAAAGGCCTAAAACTTAGATGAGTTTAGAGGTATAATGTGTATAATTTTAAGGCTAACTATAACTTAGTAAATCCGAAAACTTATGGGTAACACTTAGAAAATCTTATAAAAATAAGATGTGACAAATGAAAAAGACTAGTCTTCACACTTAGCTTTATGATGCAATGCACCATCAACCAGTAGTTGGTTATAAATATGATGGTTAGCAAACCTAAACTAACTAAAAACTAATTAAAGAGAATTTTACTAGCTAGCTAGCAAATAACCTAATAGTATAGTAGTTTTTAGCCAATTGTTAGGATCAAATAAAGTTTTAAAAAATGGGAGAAGAAGTGAAAGTGAAGCTATTAGGAGTATGGTCAAGCCCTTATAGCCGTAGGATTGAATTAGCCTTAAAATTAAAAGAGATACCCTTTGCATATGTTGAAGAAGACCTTTCTAACAAGAGTGCTTTCCTTGTTAATTATAACCCTATCCACAAAAAGATACCTGTATTTATCCATAATGATAAACCGATTTGTGAATCTTTGATTATTCTTGAGTATATTGATGAAATTTGGAAACATCATTATCCTCTTTTACCTCTTGATTTTTATGAGAGAACCCATGCAAGATTTTGGGCTCGATTTATTGATGAAAAGATAATTTTATTACGGAGTGCCTCTTTTATATATATTCTTGTTTTTTCTTCGCGTCAAGTTAAATATTATTATTTTGAAAGGAGGTGTTGGTATGATTTGAACTACTTTCTTTGACCTTTTCTTTCATGTAACATCATTATTTTGCTTCTTAGCTTATATGATATCATTATCAATTTACAAGTTTTATTTATTGTTATAGTATTATATCATCAAATGATGACTGAAAAGTAGATATCAAAAGTATGTAGTTGATAATTGATATACGCAATAAATGATTTTTTTTTTTGTTTTAAAATGATGTGCCTAATTAACTCAATCAATAATATTCTTTTTAAATTTTGTTCTTGTACGAAGTAGTTATTGCCAAGTGTATGGAGGTTTTTTCTTAGCAAAGAGGAAGAAAGAAAGAACACTAAGGAAGAAGCTTGTGAGTTACTAAGATCTCTTGAAAGTCAGCTTAAGGGGAAAACGTTCTTTGCTGGAGAGAGTCTTGGATATTTGGAAATAGTTGCAAATGTTGTTGCATTTTGGATTGAAAGGGTGCAAGAAGTTGTTAGCATAGAGCTCATCAATCAAGAAAAGTTTCCCGTCTTATATGGGTGGATTGAGAGATTATACGATATTAATACCTCTAAAAACTAAACATTTAATGTACATTAAATCTCGATATGAATTGGAGTGTGCTAAAAGATAACCATAAGTATAAATGATAAGAATCGATCCCAAGATTTCCAGAAATCGCGAGGAAAACCCAGGCTAGGCCAACAAAGTTATCCCTCATCGATCTCATCACATATAAAGTGAAGTTATTATGTTATAGCATGTATTGGTCAAGTGTTATGGCTGTATTTTTTTTCCCACAAATTTCAATTTCTATTAGCCCCCCTTCATTCCTTTAAACTAGTCATCAACTAATGAGTAAAAATCTTAGGTATTGCATAAAATGAAAGCAGAATTCCTTATAGACTTATTTAACAATGGTTCACATACAAATAGTGCAAGAAAGTGTGAATTAGCAGTCATTTTTATCTCATTTTATAAAACAGTACATAACAACGTAACAGAATAGCAAACCATAGAATCTAGCATCCAAATAGAAGCAACAATGATACATCAATATTAAGCAATGGTGTACCACTGATACTCTTAAGTACGTACACAATTGTACAAAGTCGATTAGATTGAATATTCTTCGATCTTGAACACTCAACATTCAGCACCGCGATCCTTTACAACTGTGACCGGGCAAGCCGCATGCTCTAGCACATAGCTTGTGACGCTGCCCATCAACGCCCTGCTCATTTCAATTTATAACTCGTTAAATTAATAGTAAGCATTTTGGTAGAACTATGTATATATTTGGCTATAATATCAACTAATCAATAATTATGTTTTGTGATTCAATAATTATTTTAACCGATTATCATCTATCAAACTAGTGGTGTTGACGTAATCCTCTTATAATCAAGTATAATTCGGGCTCACCTTTTGAGTAAACCAAGGCCTCTACTTCCCATGAACAAGGTATCAAGGTGCAAGCTCACAACAGCTTCACAAACTTTCTCCCTTGCATCTCCCCAATAGATTTTCCAAACAACATTTACCTACCAACATTAATTCACCATATATTATTAACCTTTTAACCCCAATTTTAAGAAGATGAAACAAATAAAATATGAAGGATTCAAAAGTATAAAATAAGTGTATTTAAAAATACCTCTAGTGTGGTGGATATAGTGCGAAGCATATCAACAACTTCAGGCTCAATTTCTACTCCATACCCGTTCATCACCTCCGGGTCACACATTTCAGCATGTGGTATCAAAGCTGTCATTATTATTGTGGATATCAGTTCACGTACAATTTATGGGATTACTCAAACAGTCAAATTTCACTTGTAATACCCAAGTTGCTAAAAAATTCACTAGTAAATATTACATGTAATTAATGTTGACTTTTCGATTAGATTAGATTTGTTTAGTTGGTTAAAATTTAAGGCTTGTGCATTTTTTTTCCCCCTCAATTTCTTTGTTTTGATAATATTGAATAAGTTTTCTAACAGTTCAAAAGTTTAGGTTGTCAAACATATATTCAATCGATTCATTACCATTGATATATATAGCTCGTTAAAATAAAAAAAGGTTAATGTAAAATCAGATTACGAGAACAAAGCCTAAATTATATTTACTAAAGTAAAATATTAATTATATAGTTAATTAAAAATCAAGATCCAAAATGTGTGTGTGTATATATATATTCAGCATAAGAAAAAAAAAATTGTAAAATAAAATGGACATGATTATGCAACCCGGAAAAGCGGAAAATCAACTTGACCCTACCTAATTAACACGGTTATAATTATTTTCAAATTTGGGTGTAGCTTGTTTCGAACCATGATCACCTTTAGACTCAATCTTGAATATATATATAGGTCATGTCTCAATTATGCAATAAATATAAGATGGGAGAAAAATAACACAAAAGAAAGAAAAACATACGTGAACCAGAATTAGACCACATGAGGTTACGGGACTCTAAAGCTTGAGAGTGTTGAACATGGATCACAAAAAGGTTGTCACCCTTCTTAAGAAAACTATCCATAGCCCATTTCAAAGCTGCTTTGCTTCCCTTTGAGAAGTCCATTGCCACTCCGATCTTCCTTCCTTCTAGCGCCATTTGTTTTTGTGATCGATAAGATGATCAGCAACGACCGACTTTAATCGATTTGAATTACTAAAATGTAATCAAATTTGAAACAAAATTTTAACCTGATAATTGGCACTCCACTACCTATATTGTGAGAAATATAAACACCAACAATTGTCAAAAAAAAAAAAAAAAAGGTATAGTCTAACCAATTATTGATGCATTGGTTGGCAATTGTGGTTAGAATAAAATTTGAGTGATGATGTGGGAGTTCATAAGACAAATAGATAAAGCCAAGTCTATCATGGCTTATAATGTGACAATATTTAGTGTGAGGATAGGACAATGACCTTTGATGCCTTTATAACGTGCTATGATTTAATTTAAATCGCCCTTTGATAATGATCAATGCTACTCTTGTCCTTTGGAGAGTGTGTTTGCGTAGTTCGTTTTACCTAAAAAGTTAATTAGGTAGTTAGTGGGCTGAGCCGAAGATATGACATATGTTTAACCCATGAACAAAAAAAAAAAAACATTATTAATCCAACCTACATTATAAATAAAATAAATTGAGTAAACATGAATCGATAACAGAAATTGCCAAAGAAAAAAAGGAGAGAGGGAGCATTTGAATTAAAGAACAATATGCCAAGCTACCGAGTATTATATTTGTATTGTCATTTCTCATTGTTACATTCAATTCAGAAGTGGCCACTCGATTATTCAATTTATAGTCGTCACTACACTCACAAAGTGAACAACCGTGATCACTTGTTGTTCCAATCACATATAACTCAAAGAAAAAACTATTCTCTTTCACAAAAACATTAACTATCAAGTACTTAACAAAATAACCAAAAAAAAAAAAGTTTCAAATAGAATACAGAGATATCCCAAATACACTTAAGTGCTTAGCATTGATTGTTCACCCTCTACTCAACGTTGTGTTGTTATTGTTGAGAATGACAAATTAAGTACAAAAATTCGTACGTAGTCGAAAGAACACTCTTCAATCTTCAGCATTCAACGCCGCGATCCTTAACAACTGTGACAGGGCAATGTGCATGCTCTAGCACATAGCTTGTAACACTTCCTAGCAGCACCCTGGTTCATTTCAGTATAAATAACCCACTAATCAGAATTGAAGTTGATTCACCATATCAAGACATTATATAATTAAATTAAAATCACCAAATTTCCAGTAGTTGTACTATGAAAATCCTAGACAGCCAATACATTCAACATCACCTAAACTTGTGATGTATTTTATTATCAATCATACGATCATATACGTAGTATATGATATGGACTAACCTTCGGATTGAACTAAGCCCTTATCGATCATATGCGTAGTATATAATATGGACTAACCTTCGGATTGAACTAAGCCCTCTGCTTCCCACGACCAAAGCATCGAGATGCAAGTGGTCAGCAGCTTCGCAAATTTTTTCCCTAGCATCACCCCAGTAGATTTTCCAAACAACACTTACCTATGAATGAAGATTTCTCAATTTCAATTTGATCAACAAAAATGAATTATAGAGGGTATGACATGAACTAAAAATATGAGCATTGTATTACAGTTAAGTACTAACCCCGAGCAGGGAGGAAATGGTGCGAAGCATTTCGACAACCTCGGGCTCAACTTCCACTCCATAGCCATGCATCACCTCCGTATCACATTCAGCAAGCGGTATTAAGGCTGTAACGAACCATTGTACGTATGTTATCCCCAAGTAGTTAATGCATGATCGACTCAGTTAGTAACTTATAAATCATATTGCTTTTGAAGGGAACAAATGAAATGTACCTTACGGCACAAGTTTGGAGGCAATTTATATTATACAACCGGCAACATACAACCAAAGAAAAAAAAATATATGTGTTCGTTCATTTGATTTAAAATGAGCTAAAACTCTAAAAAGTTAACTTTAAGGTTCCTACAAAACTAGATGGTATTTAGCTACGGGTATATGACAAGGAGCAGACCATAGGATGGTACAGGGAAAAAGTAAGTGCACATTCAACCGTCGTGAATGACACACACGTCAATACGTCATGTAGTCATGCATGCAGTTCCACATTTTTCAAAACCGGTTAAACATGCATGGTTTATGTGTTTTCTGTAACATTAGTCTATTTTTTACTGATAGTTTTTTCAGATCATAATAAAATCGGAAAATTTCTAGTTTCGAAATGTTAAGAAACATACTTCGTTTATATCGTATTGTTTTAGGAAATTTAGAAAATAATAAAAAAAATATTGTTATAAAAATGAAAGTTTCTCAAAATAGTATAATATAAATCAACTAAGTTTCTAACAATTAGAAACTAGATACACCTCATAAAAAATAGATCTTATTTGATTTGTTACATAAACTCTTCTTTTTATTTTGGGTTGATTATGCTTTAACCAATTTTCTCTCGCATACAGATTCTAAACGTGACCAACAAAGTAAAACGGAAGGAATATTTTGAAAGCAATTGAGCAAATGATTTCTTAACAAAGAGAGATCAAGTTAGAAATAAGGGATCTCCCTCAAAATCACTCAATTCAAGCAACACATACATAAACATATACTCAATACATAAGTAACAATGTAGTGTTAGAAAGTAGACAATGTACAAGTATAAGGGAGTAGCACGAAAACACAAAGAAGTCCAAAAGAAAGAAAGACATACGTGAACCAGAATGGGCCCACATGCGATTACGAGACTCCAAAGCTTGAGAGTGCTGAATATGGATCATAAACAGGTTATCACCCTCTTTAATCAGCCCATCTCTAGCCCATTTCAATGCTGCTTTGCTTCCTTTTGAGAAGTCCATTGCTACTCCTACTTTCCTTCCTTGTATTGTTGCCATTCTTCTTTTTCTTTACTTTCTTCTGATTTTTTTGCTCACTTTAGTTTTTCTAATATTGTTATTTGGTACTACCACTACTCCTGCTTGATAACATATATATAAGTGCCGACAACGTATTTACTATCGCCGTAACATTTTAGTTATATAAAATAGAGAGAAAAAATATTAAATCGTTGTATTTAATATAACACAAAGGGAGTATACACTTTTCTAAAGATAAGTAAATTAAAAAATTTTAAATATAACCAACTTTTACAGACCAAGTAGTCGAGTAAAAAACGCGGCTAAGATCTCTTTTGGGAAAGAGGTATTGAGCTGAAGCCACTTATTAATGTTGCAACAGATGGCAAGGGGGTAGTAAAGCATGCATAATGATAAAGTAAGTGCTCCTTATAATATTAGACTGGATTCAGTGACAACGTGTGTTATTCCTTCTGTATTTATGATATTTTCAATGGTATTTTATGTTGTGGAGATTTAAAAAACAAAGTGAAGAGAAGCCTATAAAATGGTGACCAGAGTCGGGGCTACAATAACGTAACTCTTATCCGATCTTATAACTATTTTATTTAATGAATACCTGATTTTATTTGATAAATAAAATTCATTATATTATAAAATTTATTGAAAATGATTAGTAAAAAAAATTAGGCTAATGAAAATTTGGGAGTTAAATTAGACGATGGTTTGAATGGATAACCAATCCTATTTTAGAATAATGAGAATTATTTATTGATTATGGAAGATAGAAAAAGTTTGGAAATGAGAATAAAAACATTAGAATTTGGGAAAGATAATAAATTGAAGGGGGAAATCTGATTTAGGGCCTGTTTACTTCAGCTAAAAACAGTTGAACTGAACTGAAAGTTTTTTATGAAGGATTAATGAGTAGCAAAATAAAGGAATAGCTGAACTGAACTAAACTGAGTTGAACTGAACTGAACTGATTTTAAGATAAAGTAAACAGACCCTTAATGATATGTTGGGAGGAGAAAACGAAACTATTTAATGCATTATATTGTGCTAGTTGGGAACTTGGGATCTTTGAAGTATTTTCCGAAAAAAAAAAAATTAAAAAGTTGATAGTGAGAGTAATTGAACTTAGTATCTTTAGTGATACTTTAACCACTACTCTAACAATAACTATATATTATTTTATAAAACTAATAACTACATACCAGAAGTTTGGGACCTCTTAAATTTGGGTTTGGGGACCTATTCCGTCAGCCACCCGCACACCCCCATAACCTTCCCTGATGGTGACTTGTGAGAGGCCGACCTATAAAATGACAATTTTGCTGCTTTTGGTAACGTTCTGGCCTCTGGGATTTTCAGTAATACTGTGTCTCCATATGTGGCCATGCATGGTCTTGTCATTTTGATTAAATATTTTCAACTTGGCCACTACTAGATCGATGGAGAGGTAGATAAAATTTACTACTCCGTAATTAAGTTCGTATAAGAGCTTGTTTACTTAAACTGAAAACAGTTAAACTTAATTAAAAGTTTTTATTAAAGATAAATGATTAGTAAAATAAAAGAAGAGTTAAATTGAACTGATTAGTAAACAGGTCCTTATAACTAAAAAAAACTAAATGATTATAAGATTTGATCCTAAATTACTTGCAATTTGATAAGAAAAGATTTAACCAATTTAGTTATCCACTTGTCCCTCATGAATCACGAGGATACTTAAATATCTAAAGGTGATTAGTGGTTGGGTCATTGTGGAATTGTAGAAAGGGCCTTAGTATAGATCCAAAAGTAATAACTCGACAAGTCCATGATAAAGTATAGGGCCTTGTCCTTTTTATTGGCCCAACCCGATTCAAGACAGTTAGTTTCTGTTACAGTTTTTCAATTTTTTAAAACAAAATTTAATCCCTAAAAGTCCAACTAGTTGACTGCGTGGTTGAGGACAATTTATTATGCGCTTCCAAAAGCACAATTCACAATATACTTCCGGGTGTGTGCTCCTCACACACTTACTTTTTATAGAATGTGCAGTTTACACGGGTGTAATATTCATTTTGTACAATGTAATATTCATTTTACAATATTTTAGACAGTGGTGTCAATATTATGTTTTTAACAATCTGGATTAGGTGCACCCGGAGCACCTTCCTCTAGGTGCTCCGGGTACAAAACGCTGCGTTTTGTGCAGTTTCCATAAATCTCTAACAACCAATGCTATATATACGCAGCAAATTTCTTTTTTTTAGTTCATCCTTCATTCTCTATGATTCTCTCTCTTCTTTCTCTCAAAATCAAAACAATTCTCTCTCTAATTTGAAACCCTAGAATTTCAACCATGGCAGATTCAACAAAAAATCAAAGAAATACAATTCAAAACAACACAAAAACAGACAAAGATCAACAAGAAGTAATCAATGAAGATTTTACAGAAAATTGTAAGCTATAATTTTCGTCAATTTTTTCATTTTATTTAATAAACGTTCAAAAGGTTTCAATTAAAGTTCAGAAATTATTGTTCTGAAATTTTGCATATATGCTGATGAAGTTTCATAAATGTTCAGAAAAAATGAATTAATGTTCAGAAATTAAATTTCTATATCAATATGTTGTTCAAAAACCTTTTCATAAAAATTCTGAACATTAGCAAAATTGAATTGTTGTTCAATTTCTCTTGTAATTGATATAATCATATTTCTGAACTTTTTCATAAAAATTCTGAACATTCAGAAAAAATGAATTGTTGTTCAGTTATGTTCTTCTAATTGTTGTACAATGAGTTAGTGTTCAGCTTATTAATTTTAATGTTTTCAATTTTTGCAGATGATTCAATCCAAATGATTGTGAATGATGCTGATGAATCTGAATTGTTGAATGTAAAAGTGAACAATGATGAAGAATCATTTGATTTGTATAACAAACTGTTATTTCTCTTGTAATTGATGTAATCATATTTCTGAACTTTTTCATAAAAATTCTGAACATTCAGAAAAAATGAATTGTTGTAGATGGTACACGAGCTATTTTGGATCTATATGTATAAATTCAGATTAATATTCAAAATAATAATATAAATGTTCAATCTTAAAACAATAATTTCAAATAACAACATTAAAGTTCACCAAAAAACTATATGATCTAAAAAACATCATTGTTTAAGGTAACTACACTAATGTTCGAAATAAAATAATAAATATTCATTTACTTAAGCACTGAATCAATGTTCAGTGAAGAAAAATTAATGTTCAAAATAAAAATATAAATGTTCATTTTACATAAGAACAACATTAATGTTCAGTTAAAAAACATTAAAGTTCAGAACAAAATTTGAAAGTTTAAAGGTGTTAGACTTAAATAGCGTGGAGATAAATGAATTGCCAATATCAGTAGGTTGGGAGGCTAGCAGATTTAGATAAGCTAAGTGGAAGGTTGGAAATTGAGTTGCGTAGGGAGTCAATGTTAGGAGAGAGTAGTGTGGTGGTTAATTGGAAGCCTCCTCCTTTGAATCTTTGATTTGATGGCCACATTTACAAAAATTCTAATGCCAACCGACATTACTCGTAATATAATGCTACTATACCTCGACGCGACTTTCATTCAAGATCGACAATATGACGCATTAGTCAATTATCAAACCCATTTGACTGAAGATGTTAGAATATCGTTGAAATTAAAGGAATTTGAACAAGAATCTGATAGAGTTGACTATTATACTAAATTTTGTACTAAAATCCTCATAAACCTTTGTTTAACAAGACATCTGGATCAAAATAATAAGTCAGCATAATATATGGAATTCTTCATTAACTATTTTACATTATTTGCACCAATGTACAAAATCACGACCACCTTCATTGTATATATATATACATATGATGATGATGATGATATATAACCCTACACACATTTGACCGTATGACTTACCAACTTAATTATCATTACCTATTTTGTGATTCAACCATCAACTCTTATTTGCCTTACTTCAACATGGTCCAGTTTATTTGGTCTTTTACTACATCCATTTCATATTAATTGCGGCTAACACTTATATACTACTTCCGTAATCGATTACTTACAACAAAGGGATATTATTTGTGAGATATAAAAAATTCATTTGTTGCAAGTAATCGATTACGGAGGTAGTATTGTTTATGAGATATAAAAATTCAAGTGTTGCAATCAATAGGAAACAAAGGTAGTATATAGTTTTTCAGCAAAGAAGACCAATAAGCAACACTCACTGATGATGATGTGGCCATCTATTTTTTTTTTTTTTGGCGTTTGGCGGGTGTTGAAAGTAGTGATGGCGAGAGAATTGTATAGCATCATTTAACTTTGAATTTGGTTGCTATCCCATGTTACTGCCTAATTAATCCGTTTTCTTATATTTCGGGATTCTGCAGTGGCGACTGATATTGCTTATGATAGATGCTGTCAATGACTTGAAGATGGTTGATAAAAACTTCAGACGGTAGGTAATAAGAGCTGCTGTTAGGTATGTCAATTTAATGAGACAATAAAGTCTTGGTCTAACAATTTAACATCGCTACTATATCACTAAATCTATATGTAGCAAATTAGCAATGTAAACAATATGTTATTCTCACCAATTTGCTCAAATTAGTAAGAAATATGAGGAACAAAGGGTATGGATAGAGGATATACCTTTGGAAGCACAATGTGATGTGCAAGTTGATATTTTGAGCTAATTTGATATGTAGTATTTTGTTTCCCGTCAAAAAAAAAATGTTATTGATTCAAAATTGCCGATCCGATCCCTTATTTGTAAATTGTCCGTCTTTATTGACTATTAAACCGTAATTGTAGAATCTATAAGTGACAGCTAACATACTCGGTATATCATATTACATTAATGTCCTTCAACATAATACTCTATCAATCTATCTCACAAGTACAAACCTTTTTTCCCCCTATTTGGTGTGTAACATATATATGCATGTAGGCAAAGTATAAAGAATAAAAGATAACAGTTAGTCAGTTACATCCATCAAGTAACGCCACACATAAAACGCAGACGTTGGAGTTGCTATGGGCTATCATATATGTTGTCATGTACGCAATAGTTAGTTATCATTCACACAATCCAACACTACATGATAAATTCCATCTCATTCATTCATGTGAACATACATGGGCCTAACATAGGTTTGGCAAATGGCAATTCTTGCACTCCAACGAACCACTCTGTATCCCCAACCTCTATACTTGGCTAATGATGCTTATTTATTTAAGTAATTAAATGGTTTTAGTATAATTTCCGATAACAAAACTACATGAAATAATTCAACAAATAATTAATTTCTGGTTTCATACTAAAAACACACAAACATTTTTCAATCGGATATAGGCATTTTCGATCCTATTTGGAATTGGCCACACATAGATTTGAACAAGCTTATTATATATTCGATCTATAAAATAATTAACTCATTTGCTCTATCATAAATCTTAATAATTTTGATTTTCCCCTTGTTTATCTTATTATTATTATTATTATTATGGACTATCATTTGCACTGTATCATTCACAACATACTCATTATACAATAATCAATCGATCATCATCCATAGTGTCTAATACGTCTATAATCTAATAAATTTAAATGACTCGTATAACTTTTAACATGGTAAATTTAATTTGTGATTTCAAAAATTATGATTAGTTTACGAGAGCGTGATAGATACCAACCATGCATTAATGCCCATTTTTCCGTTTCCTCTACTTTCTTTACTACCCAATCTCCCAATCCTTAAATATCGTGTTCCAACTTCCAACTACTTTACAATCAATTAAGAAAATCAAGCAGTAGTAGAAATTACAAACACCACAAAAAACAGTAGATAAATCAAACAATTCTAAAACAAATTGTAGTATTTATTTATTTATTTATTTGTTGAATTATTTCAGGTAGGTTTGTTACGAACCATTTGCATGTACAAAAACTACTTTATATTTCCTTCTCTTTTAATTTTAAAAATTCACTTATGAACCCACTAAAATTTAAAATTAAAACCAAACATAAACATAGACAAACTATATATCTATCAGCAACTCATAGGAGGAAGATCCGGAGTTTTACGGTAAGGAGGAAGATCCGGGTCATCCGAACATTTCCGACCCGAAGCGAAAACCCGAGTACCAAACACCATAAACCCAATACAATGGCCCAAAATAGCAGCAATAAAAATGCCACCATTAAACGACATAACTGCAAGCATCACAAGGTACGCAAGTCCCATGCGCAAAGTATGAAGAAAAGTCAACACCATCCCTGATACGACGTCGTTTGCACCGGGCTTAACGAAGTGAGTACGAGAAAGAGACTCCACTAGCATTGCGAGTATAAATACGACAAAAACGGAAATGATGTATAACCCTGTGTGGGTCCCGGGAAACCCATCGAATAGTACCTCGGCGTTCTTACCCCAGTAGAATGTCATGTGCATCATCATCATGTGATGATGTGGCATGGTGGTGGTGGTGGTGTTGTGGGATGACAATGGCGGATGGTCGTTCATGTTCATGTTTTTTTTTTGTGGTCGAGGAAAGAGATGAGGGGTAGATGAGACTCGAGTTAATTACTAACAAGGGGTTTTTAATTTTGTAGGGGGTGGTGGGTGGTTTTAAATAAGGTTATAGCTATTTTGTGTTGTATAGTACAGTTTTTTATTTTGGTTGTTTTTTTCTTCTTTGTAGTACTACTGAATTGTGGAATATTTTCCTCCTTTTGTAATTTTGAGGATTATTTCCAAACATGGATTATTTTGTATAATACTTTGGAAATTGAATTGTACTACACATTTGTGTATAGTACACTGATGGCTAATAATGTTTCATTTATGGTATGGATCGAATTAAAATGTTGTTACAACTTATAAGTAAAATAGACACGAGGTTTTGAATTCAAATCTTAGAGATTATAGACAGGTAGGTTGAGAGTCAGGATTTTCGGGCTCTCGGCCACTAATCGAATGACCACGGCAATTCAAGATGAACCGTTACACACTCATGTAATAGTGATAGACACCCGGAGTACATGCAACGGATATACATTGATCCGTTGAAAAGTTCCTTGAAAATTGGCATTTGGTAGTTTGTCATGCAATGTGCATTTTCTTGTTGACCTTTTACTTGTCCAATTGCAACAATTCTTCTTTGGGCCACAATGTTTGCTTTCAGTAGATTTTCTCATTTTTTCGGCCTTGGAGTAGGTTAAGAGCCCAATAAAATCACCTAATTAGCCCAATCTAAGTATAGTAATGTTTATTTGGGCCAATTCAATTTTAGTTGATAACTTCTCGTAAGATCTCCCGCTCCCCCAAACTTGAGAGTTTTAAAGAAATTCGGGGATAATACAACCGGATGTGAGGTATAACTCATTTTTATAAAATAGTGATGGATTTTCTCTTATTATTGTATGACTTTTGTCTATTATCTTATCCGATTGTTGTTTTATATAACAAGTTTGATGTTTTATCAATATTAAAATCAATAGATTTGCTCGTGTTGCCAAATGTTTTACCTATTTCAAAACTGATGGATTTCTTTTTGTTGTTTTACAAAATCTGCCTCTTGTTTTATCCGTTTATTGATCTATAAAACAAACTTAATGTTTTAACTATATATGAATTGATGGATATTCTCTTGTTTTATAAAATTTGCCTTTTACTTTAGGTGCTTCGTGTTTTTATAAAAAAAAAATAATAAAATAAATAAATAAATAAATATGATGTTTACTCCATTTTAAATTGATTGATTTTGGATTACCTTTTGTTGTTCTATAAAATTGACCTAATATTTAATCCGTAAAAAGAGAAGGCATGTATAGAGGTATACACACGAGTGTATAATCTATTTTTTAAGAAAGTTTTACCTAAAGTAAAATGAATCCATATTGACATACTCCGTTTAAAAATATAAAGGTAATGAAAAAACTTACTATCATTGCTAAGAATAAAATAGTACACGTACATGGCAAAATAAATTAAAGCTATAATTTAACATCACATTGTAATGACTCTTTTTTTCTTCTCTTTTTACTTTCTTTCTCTTCAAAACCCTAAATCTTTTTTGATGGATTGATGAAGGTAAGCCCTAAACCCTTAATTTTATTTATCTTTTTTTTTTTCTATTCTTTGTAAGTTTTCCCTTTCCATTTTATATGGGTTGTTTTCTCCCTTCAAATATTGGGTTTGGAATTAATGGGATATGTGGTTTTGGTATATGTTATTATTGGAGAGTTTTGCTTAATGGGATTAAAGATCTAGGGTAATTTCTCTTTCAATGCTATACAAAAGTTGGTTGCAATTGGAAATAATTAATGCATTTCACTAAGGGTCTGTTTACTTCAACTGAAAACAGCTGAATTGAACTGAAAGTTTTTATTAAGGATTAATGATTAGCAAAATAAAAGAAGAGCTGAATTGAGCTGAACTGATTTTAAGCTGAAGTAAACAGACCCTATGTGATTTCGCAATCAGGTAGAAGCGAGGCTATTAGTGAAATTGAAGTTTAAATATATATTGTTGAATTAGATCTAATATCTTTTTTGAGTTTATGTTATTATAAGTGTCTTCGGCTAATCATTAATGTGATATTTAATCTCAAAAAAAAAAAAAAAAAAAAACGCGTACATCAGCATCCTTTGTAATCGTCAAAGCTATTCAACATAAAAAATACAAATTTTAGTTGAAATAAATCTAACACTATGGAATGAAAAAATATATATAAAGATTAAAGAACAATCAATGCAAAATCGAAAGCAAAAAAAAAAATGTAGATATTTGACCTTTAGAAATTAAACAAATAGGATTTTACTAGCATGAGAATTCAAGTGGAATCCTTTGGCAATTTCAATCGCCTATCACTAACACTATGTTTGGATAACATCATAGAAGGAAAAGAAAGGGAAATGAAATGGGTTAAAAGGAAAGGCAAGGAAAGGGAAGGGAGAGTTGAGTCCCATTTCCCTCCAAATCCCTCTACTTTTGGAGAGATAATGTTTCTTAAAGGAGGGGGAAATGGATCACACCTTCTCCCTCTCCTTCCTTCTATCAACTATGTATTCAAACAAGGGGGTTTATTCCCTTTCTTTTGTCTTCCCTCTCTTTCCCTCTATTTTTTTGTATCCAAAAAAAGTGTATATTGCTTTGTTACATAATTTGTGACAGTTGTGTGTGCTATATGAAAATGCTCGTGAATATAAAATTAAATCTAATTATTAAATTCCTTTTTGTGAAAATCCAATGAAAAAAAACAACAATTACATCAACAAACACACTTAAAAATCAGTATCATTTGATTTATGTATGAAGTTTGATGTCATAGCCATTTTAAGTAATAAAACAATGTTATTATTCGCCCTAATTTGGAGGGAGTGAATGAGAATTAAATATTGAGAGTTTGGAGGAATGGGGTGAATATAAAAAAATTTAAGTTAAGTGTTCCTGCTTAATGAATAAAATAAATATGACATTCATTCATTCATCATTGTGAATTAAGAACAAAGAAAAATTGTATTTAGGGTCGTTCCTGAAAATTTAGAGTCCTCCAAGACGAATAAACAAAAATGGGCCCTATAAACTAGTGCATAGTAAAAACATAAAGTTTGACTTTTTATGATGAAAAAAAATGTATGAATTTTTTGGGGGAGATTCATGTATGAAAATGAGGACAATATTCGTAGTATAAAAATATTTTGCTTTATTTTAAGAAAATCTAATTTTTAGAGATGAATAGTAATACTCCGTATTAACACCGTATACTTCTTAATTTCATATTTCATTTTAAGTTTATTTCTATAACGTATGGAAGAGAAAAAAATGCAAAGACCAAATGTAGAAAGCTACAAATATTATAAATGGAAAATAGTATTCCGTACTTATTTTTATAACAGGTCATTACAAGTAAATAATTTATTTATTATAGTAGTGATTAAGAAAAATTTGGATCAAATTAAACTACAAATAGATTATCTTTTACCAAAAAAAAAAAACTCTTAAATAATACTTATTGAAGGTACGTATGAATAGATTTTGGTATTATTGAAGGTGTGTATGAATAGTGATATGTGTAGTTTTTATAGTGTTTTTCCCCTTGTTTCGAGTCAATTTTGTGCCTAGTGGTTGTTATTCTGACTTTATTTTAGCTCATTTGATGATCTTTAGCTAAATTGAAGTGTCTCGCTAAGTTTGGTTGATTTCCGGCAATTTCAGAGCTTTTTAGTTGATTTTTATCATCCACGGTTGTTATGCTCGGTTTTGGTATGTTTTGTAATTTCAGGCACGGAAACCGAGGCTCGGAACGAAGCCGGAAAGCTTAGACGGGATAAGAATGAAGATGCATGGAATTGCGTGCCAAGAAGTATGAAAACAAGTCTTAAAGAACTCATGAAGAAATAAGAAGAAAAGAAAAGAAAATAGCTTCTGAGGTATCTGTGCGGGCGCACAAATTCCTTATGCGCCCGCATTTAAGGAGGATTTCAGCTTTGGAGGCGTTCTGGGAGGTTGATGCGGGCGCATGAATCTCCTATGCGCCCGCATCAGACTTTTTTCCCGACTTTTTATTTTTCTTTTATTTTCTTCGTACTTAGGCTTTGTAAGCCCAACTTGGGTACATTAGGCACGGTTTTCTAGGCAAAACAACTGATGCTTTTCATAATTTAGAATTACTCTCTTAGGAGAGAGAATTAAGCACTTTTTCTCTCAAATTAATTTAGGGGAAATTAGGGTTTTGTTCATAACTTTGATTTTCAATTCAATTCAAGTCTTCAATTGTTTCTCCAAATTGGTAATTCTCCTGTTTTTGTTCTTTATTTTAGTTAATTTATGCTTTTTAGTCTTCTTAGTTTAATTAATTTAGTTAATTGTTTATGTTAATTAGTTTAATTGTTCATTACTTCATGAATTCAATTAGGGTTTTTACAACTGTTCTTGTTTTAATTTTCATAATTATGAGTGAGTAGTCTAATTTCTAGGGTTAGGGAAACCTTGATCAATCAATGGACTAATTAAATTAGGTTGTTTCAATCCCATAATTAGTAGTCAATTTCCTATTATTGGTTTCTTTGTTTACAATTGAATTGTGCGCAGATTTAGTTGTAATTCTGGTAATTGTTGAATTTGATGCCGAGAGGTAAAAATACCACAATAAGACCACTGAATAATAGGCGAAATTAGTCTAGGCATGAGCGAGAGCCGCTAGATGAGTTTCGAGGGAGTCTAGATTCGAGAGAATTAGTGAGCCCTAATTTGATGATAATTGTGAGATTGAACGATCTTTGTTAGTGAATCCATTAGTTGTTCTTGGTGACCCGAATGACCCTAGGCTTAGTTTATTGGTTTAATCCTTCGTCATTTCCAGTAATTAGTTAGTAATTAGTCAATAGTCAGTTAGCTAGTCAATACTTCTCGACCAAGGCTCTTTATACAGTTTAAGCTTTTTAGAACTAATAGAGTTTAACTGCTTCCCTGAGGATTCGATCCTTGCTACCCTAGCTACATTAGTTAGTGTCGTTTGGTTTACTTTTGATAGGTGTGCGATAGCCTGTTCAAATAGATTTTGGTAAAATTATTAATAAGATTTTCTTAAAGTACGTATTTAGATAAAATGGCGATGCAAAGATCTACATCATCCCCGTTAAGCCATAAAGCTTCCAAGCATTATAATATGCAGCAGCAAAGTTTATAAACACATTTAAGAATTTTTGTCGGTGAAATTTTGGGTTATGGCCACGGGCCCCGCTCGCCCCGCCCTAGGTCCGACCCTGTTTATATCTCTTAAAAATTAGATCGGAATATTTACCGTGTTAAAAACTTACTCATTTTATAGCAATAATTTAGAGGCTTCACAACTTCACTTTTATTAGATAAGATGATAGAATAAAATCTGATTATTAATGATTATATTCCTTAATAAAATTTATAGATATGTTTGTATTTTTGGTGTAATAAATATAATTATATAATAATTTTCATTAACCAATAATAAATGTGATTAAATACAAAATATTATCAGATAAATTATCTATTAAAGAATAAAAAATCTATAAAGGTAAATTTTACTACCTAGTATGTTAAGTATATATTATTTCTTTCTTTGAGGCTTTCTATATTTTTATAACGTTTTTCGACACGATTTTGTCTCAAACTATCATTGTTCACTACCAAAAACCGGCTTGTCTGCGACAAAAGTTTAAAAATATTGAAAATAGTTACTCGAAAGAATGAAGTTTGCGACGAAAATTTCGTTAGAAATAATAAATTTTCAATGAAATTTCCGATGGTTTTTGTTGGAAAAAGCCAAACTCATTTCTGACGGAATTTCCGTAAAAAAATTTCAACAGATTTATATCCGTCCAAAATTATCGATAGAAACAACCACCGAATTATTGTTTTTCATACTCTTATACAAGATATTAAACACTGAGCATGAATATTTGATTTCAATCTCCCATTTATTCCAAACGCAATAAACATGTGAAGCAAAGAGAGTAGCAGCCCAAAGTTTGAGCCCAAGAAACACAAACACGCACACAAAGAAAAACCCAAACCAGCAAACTCCAACATCTGGGATTTGGTGATTTGGCTGTTTAATTGGGGCTCAAGGAAACTAACCCAAATCAATTCAATTCTCCTCTAACATTATAAAAACTCTAACTTTCATTTCCACCATTTTTATCTATTTCCTCTGTTTCTTTCACCTTTACAACAATGGCGAATAACCTTCCAACAGACATAATTACCTTAATCTTAACACGACTCCCCGTAAAATCCCTAATACGTTTCAAATGCATTTCGAAACACTGGAATTCCTTAATCTCAAACCCTCATTTAATCTCTCTCCACCTCACGCATTCTCTCTCCTCCAACAACCACCGTCTTCTCATCCTCAACTACGGCAATCACCTCCAAACCACTCCACTGAAATTAACCTCGGATTTCGTGAATTCTGAGGATGGTGGTGGTGGAAGTACGAGGTTTGATATGGAGGGGTGTTTTCGTGGGTACGAGGTTTCTGTTATTGGATGTTGTAATGGTTTAGTTGCTTTGGTTTTTAAGAAGGTTGATGATGATAATGGTGGTGGTGGTGGTGGTGACGGTGGTTTGGAGGTGGTGGTGTGGAACCCTGCGATTGGTTGTTGGTTAGTGGTGCCACGTGCGCCGAAGGATGATGATCATTCCATTAAAACGGAGTTTATGGGTGTTAGTTTTGGGTTTGGGTTTAATGAGGTTGATGATGATTATAAAATTATTAGAGTTGTTGACTATTTTGCCCTTAGTCATAGTGATAGTGATGATGACGGTAACGGTAACGGTGGCGATATTGATCATAATGATGATGACAACAACATTGATAATGTTAACGATTATAATGCTAACATTGAGGATGTTAATGGCGAAGATGATGATGATGATAGTGAAGGAGGAAATCATAGGTGTAGATTTGGGTTTATATTTAGAGAAGTGATGGTTTACATTTTGAAGGAAAATAGCTGGAATAGGATTCATGTGACGTTCTTCGGGGATAAAATGGAATGGTTTTGCCCTGGTGCAGTAATCAACAATCATATTGTTCATTGGCTTTTTTGGGCTTATAGGAACAACAAACCTATACTTAGAGGATTTGATTTTTGGTCATTGGAATGGACTATACTTTCCTTGCCTGATTTCAAGAGTATTGGCGCCAACCATAAGATTGCTATTACTTTTCATGTTGACGAGGATGAGGATTTTGATTATGGGTATAAGCCTGATGACTTTGTTGTTTTGGGTGTTTTGGATGACTGTTTATGTTTGGTGACTCGAGTTTGTCCCGAGTTTGATAATGTTTATGTTTGGGTTATGAAAGAGTATGGTGTCAAGGAGTCGTGGACTAAGTTGTTTGATGTGGTTGAGGTTGGGATTGTTGGACCGTTGTTAGGTGTTCCGCTTGCTTGTTGTAATGGAGGGAATGAGGTTTTGTTAAGGATAGAAAATGAGGATGGGAAGCTTTGTTGCTATGATTTGAAGGGGAAGACTTTGAAAGATGCTCCTAAGGTTCCTACGTGTGACCTTAAGCTTCGCGATGTTAGAGTTTGTGTCGAAAGCCTTGTGCCTGTTAGAAAGATTATTGATGGGAATGAACCAAATGATCAAAGATTGGATGAGGTCAATGGATGAAGATTGATATTTTTCTTATCAAGGGTAGCTAGGGTACGCTGCTAACTGTACACAATGAAAATTTGTAGTTATGCTCTTTGTATTTAGTTACTTAAATAGTTTGTAGGTTTGATGTTTCCTAATGCATAGTCCTTCGATCATTGGTTGCCTCTGGTAGAATTTGTCAATCATTTTGTCGACTTGCTATGAGTCTATGTTGACATCTTCTGGTTGTAATGTGGGATTGACAGATTGAATGTCGTTGCTGTGTTTACATTCAGCTAGCTAGTTTTTTATGTTCGGTAGGATAGTAATGGTCTCATGCAGTACCATGGATACAAACTTGCTAAGTGAATGAGACGTCACTTTTAGTTAGACATTGGATGCTGGCAGGATATAACCGATTGTGTACTGTGTTCTCATTAACGGCACAGGTTATTCATACATAGCTTATGCCCAAAAAATTATCATCAGAACATCATAATAAAGTCGATAAACAGTACACAATGTAAATTAGGCAAACTTAGGTACTTATATAGTGATTCTTCAAACAAGAAAGATAAACTGATAAATTAAACACAAAGTTCATAAACACAACTTAAAATAGTAATAATTCCTTAGCAAAGCAGTCTGCTATTTGATGCATTGCTTGTTTGTAGTAATGCTCAGTCCTTAACTCTTGAACTGCTGACAATCTACATCCTTGTCATTTATTTTAGAATCTCCCTGCAATATTTCAAAATAAACAGAATGAATCGAAGATTATCAAACAATGAACGATTGGTGGTCTTGGATTTTGGTTAGTTCACAACTTTTAATTCCTAGGCAAGTAAATCATTTTACATGTAGCAAGGGTCTTTAAAAATAACTTGGATGCAAGCCTTGTAGGTGTACTGTGTGTGAGCGAGAATGTTTAATTGTTGCATCTGTTTTCGAGTATATAAGTGAACTGAATAGAAAGGGTGGCGCTGAAGCCAAACTGCTATGACCAACATGTATAGTGCTCTTGTTACTGGTTATCTACACAACCCACTGCACGCTAAAAATCAGGTTCCAAATGTTCTTACTCATGTCATCAATAGCAAACTGCTAGTGATCCATCATATTTCTTGCCAAAAACCAGTATGTAAGTTATAACATTAACACAGCATGAATGGCAACAAAAAAATCTCCGCAAAACAAGTACTATCAATGAGCAAATTGAAATCAAATCTGATGTACATATGTACGGAGTACTAAACCTCACAAACTGCATATTACAAAGCATAATCATCAAAACAAATCTCGAATCATAAGTCCATGTGACAGCAGAAGTGTAAGTGCTCACCTTCTTTTTAGTCATGGTTGCATCTCCTTCCTTACTTGGTTACCACCAGGAATGCTGACAAGGCTTCCATGGCAAATGTAAGTCTCCTGGATACTCCTATATTGGTCAACCTCATGGACAGTATGAATTTCAGAGATTCTAGATTGTTTATCTTTGATTTTGTACCACACTAACTTGAAAAATACACCATCTTTGCGACAACTGCTAAGTAAAATTTCATCTTTGCGACAGTATATAGGATAAGTATGAAGCGCTCTAGTTCAAGGTGGATCCGAAATTCCCAACAACTTTACCCAGGACTCTACCACTCCATACACTTTCATGACCCACACATTAACTGTATCAATCCATGATACCACCTTAGTCAATAAACACAAGCAACCATCATAGACACCTAAATGAACCAAATCTCCTCATTTGTACCTCTGATAATTAGGAAACGAAATACCTCGTACCCATTTTTCTCTCCTGAGATTAAAACAAACAATCCGAGGAGAGTTATATGGAAACAACCAATGCAATAAATGGTTTTTTATTAGAGCACCAGCTTCACTGACTTGTAACGATACTGTAGGAGGCAATTCACTTTCAATAATTCTCCAAGAATTTGGCTTGAAGCAAGCTATAGACCAAAGTGTCCCTTACTCTAACTCCAAAGAAATCATACTCAACTATTTCCACAACTTTATAGTCATAAGTTAGACAATCATACCCAAATCCGATAATATTCACAGAACGAATGCCAAGCATGTGGTTCTTTGAAGGATGATCTTTAGGAGGCGGAATTAAGAAAGAGGCTCCTGTACATGGATTAAGCAACATGAACAGCTCAAAAGAGTTCATCCATATGCAATTGACCCCAATGCATAGTAACCCATTGCACGAACCAAAGACCTTAAGTCTGCCTTGGCTTTTGGAAAGGTTCAGGAAGTATAAGGCGGTATCTTCGAGATTCTAGCGAGTCTAAGTTGAAGCAATTAAGGGTTGATGATTGGAAGCTATGGCTATCTGCTATGTTGAGAATGAGGAGTTGGAGGTTAATGAATTTAGAACTTGAGATTTTGGCTTTGAATGACTTGGGAAACGCATTTGAAGCGAAGAAGTGATTTGGCGGGTAGCCTAGGAAGTATGAATGAATAATAGAGTTGATATTAAGGTTTTGTATGATTTGGAAACACATTTGAAGCGGAAAGTATAATATACTTGACGGGTAACTTTGGGAGAATTTCTGCGAGAACAATCTATCTGTAGGAAGTGTAGTCATATTTAAACTACTCGGTTATGAAAAACTATATTTGAGATGTGAGATTTCTTGATTATAGACAAGGCCTTTTAATTTATAGGGAGATAAATCAAGGAGAGGAACTGATAACTTGATAAGGCAGTCACTGGACTGTTGGAAGACGATTCAAATCTCACTTAGTCAATTACTACAGGTATGAAGGAAGGCAAAGAGATAGACTCAAGCCTGAATATCATAGGTTATATCAAATGACTACAGTATGCCTTTTTTTTTAATTTGGTCTTCCCAAATCGCAATGAAGACAACTTGAAATTCAGTGAACCAAACAAGTCGAAAACACAGGTAGATAACCCGCCTCAAAATAGAATACCCGGCCGTCTCAAAAATTAAAATTATTAATCAGTACTGTGGTGCTAGTTACTCAATTAGTTCAATCGATGGGTACACGAAAAGATTGCCAAGGAGCTGTGGAAATTTATATATGTATGGTTTTCATATAAGCTTTGCCTCTTGGGCGGGGTTTGATTAGTGATCGTTAACGTTATCTCCTCAAAATTTTGGACCTTAAGTAGACCGAAATTTAACTTGTATTTGTTCAAAGTACTCATAACTTGTGTTTGTTCCAAGTACTCGAAGCAAATAAGTTGTCTAATTAACAAATAAGTTACTAAAGCTTAAGAAACTAAACCAATGGTTAAAGTAGACACACTACATATTGCAGAATTGCAGCACATGCACTAGAGGGGTAGTTCTAATCGAGCAGACGGCGCAAGCCAAAATATAAATGTTATGGCCAAAGTCACTCAAACTCTACTGTCTTGATATTCAAGTCTTCAACTGATTTCACACACTTTTGTACTCGCCTTGGGTATTAGACAGTCTGTTATGTGAATCTGCGATATGTTCTCATGGATGAGTTTGGAGGAGGTTGAAGGGGGGGAAATTATTTTTAGAGAAAACGTTTTATGTCCTACCAAACCAATGATCAAAAGTCGAAAAAAAGGATTACAATCTATAAAAAAATGCGAGGAGGTCTAGAGGGGATTAAAGGAATATAGGAAGCTTGAAAGAATGCAAGGAGGTTTAGAGGGAAATTAATTTCACGAAAAATGTTTTTTGTCCTACCAAAGTACCAAACCAATTCTAAAGGAAAGTTCAAAAGGTTACAATTTACAAAGAACGCGAGGAGGTCTGGAGGGGATTAAGGGGAGAGTATAGGAAACTTGAAACCATCGAAACGATCAAATTATAAAATGCAACTATGCATGAGGTATGTGTCGTATACCTGTTTAAATTTTGTCAATCTTAAAGCAAATGGGCCTTAATAGAGTTGATTCCTGAGTCTCACAAGGGGCACGAAGTGGGCTAATTAAAAGCGGGGTTTTTTTTGCTAGAGGATGAAATTGAAAAGGAAAGTGGCCCATTTCCTTAGGATGAAAAAATATATAAGGGAGAAGTTGAGTAAAGTTTTGGGATAATGTTCTTTTGGACTTTTTTATATTTGTTGTTCTTATTGCTAAACATTTTAAAACAATTTTAAGGATTTTTCATTTGGTATTATTATACTTTTGCCTTTTAATCATTACACTTATCTGTAATTTTAACCTATATATATTTAAAAAATAATTATATAGTAATGAAATCTAATTATAATTTTATAATTAATTGTTTTATATAAATCTTTAGTTTTTATAGCACAATCATTAACATCTTGGTATTAGCAAACTTTACCTAATTACTTGGATAAGTTTATTATATTTAAAATGAAAAACATATTTAGTTTCAAATGATTTTACCTTAATTATTATGTATTTAAAGTTTGATTTTTTTTCATATCTTAAAAGTTTATTAAAATAAATAAGTATATTTTAGTATTTTTTTTAATAAAGTTTTAAAAAATAAAAATTGTTAGATTATATTTATTTTCATGAGCAATGGAAAATACTAGATATGGTTTTCCAACTTTAAAAAATGGTATTTAATTTCTTGCTCAAGTGCCCACGTTATATATATTTTTTAGATCACTATGTAAAATTTTAGGTCTAAATTTTTTCAAGACACAAGAACCTCTAAAAAGAGTGACTTAGCCTATAGCCTCTATTTTCGGCTTTTGAAGGGCCTTTAACTCTATCTCATTTTCTCCCCAAATTTCACTCACTTGCTTCTGATAATCTTATGATGATCCACAATCGTTTTTAGCCTCTAAAAACTTGTTATGTTTTCTTTTTAAAGGATTTCCGAAAACGGACACACTTGTCTTTTTCATTATCCTGTGACATGCTTATGACTTTTTAAACCTCAACAAGTTGTCTGAGAACCCTCTTTTGAATTTAGGGACATCACGTAAGAATTTTGGCAACTTTTTTTTGGGCCTCCGGAACTCTCTAAAATTGTGAATTATAGCCATAGTTTTCGGTTTTCAGAGGGCTATCCTGGGCCTCGTCTTATTTCCTCCTTGTAATTTTCCAATGTTGTTGGTGACCCTAGGACACCTGACACTCGATTTAATTTCAGCCTCTAAAAACTTATTATCCTCCCTTTTCAGACAATTTTCTAAAAAGGGCATTCTAGTCTTTCCATTCTCTCAGAACTCATCCTACGACGACTTTTAGAATCCCAAAAAGCTGCTTAGAGGTCTCCTTCCTTTTGACCATATTGACACATTATAAAATTTTAGTCAATTTTTTCTCAATACCCCGAAACTCCAGAAAAATGTAAATTATAGC
Source organism: Suaeda aralocaspica (assembly GCA_016808085.1). Taxonomy (NCBI): domain Eukaryota; kingdom Viridiplantae; phylum Streptophyta; class Magnoliopsida; order Caryophyllales; family Amaranthaceae; genus Suaeda; species Suaeda aralocaspica. The sequence continues at coordinate 4,738,299 of PYUH01000120.1, read as the reverse complement.
TTTCGTTGTCAAACCACTTCTTGTTTTCACCTTTTTTTAAAAACCATATGTGGTAGTAGTTTACACTAAGACACCTAATACTTGATTTCAGCCTAAAAAAAATATTATTATCTTCCTTATTTAGATAATTTTCATAGTAAGGACACAAATATACTAATAATGCTAATACCTCATTTAATATGCAAAAGTGTCGAACCCTTACTAAAAAACATTTAAAATAGACACTTTTAATTAGCATGTACTCTGTCTTTGGTTACAACTATTGTTTGTCGAAAATATGTTATTTTTCATATTTAAGGCTTTCTGTATTCTTAGATCTTTATTCATAAACACAATTTTTGAGAAATTTGGAACTTTGTTTGTAAAATACAATTTTTTTTTTATTTTTTTTTTAATCATAAAATAGGATCGCAAATAGTGGTAACAATTCTTAGGAGGAACTTTTACAACACTAAGCCTACAACTCTACAACTACAAGAGCCATTTGCAGCTTTTACGACTCCTCATTTATTTACCATTTCCTCTTTAAGTTTTCTACGAGTATATATCCTTCTTTTTTCCACAAGTTAAGATTTTGTTGCAGTAAAAATTAAGGCATACACTACCTCTAAAGTCCTAACATACTCTAACATCCACTTGCTTTAAATTTTTAACTGCAAATAATAAAGGCATAAATAAATAAATAAATAATAAAAAATAAAAATAAAAAATAAAAATAAAAAAAAAGGGATCACATGAGGACTGAAGCATCCATAAGGACAATTGGACAAAAATTCAGCCTATTTTAATTACTCCAGTGCTAAAATATGGAATCTCATTATTATTATTATGGTATATTTATATGTATATGGACCACTTTGTCTTGACTATGAAGTTCCCGCTATTTTTAAGGTGCCAAAAATATATATAATCCAATTGTATAGTGACGCCCTTCCAATTTTCTTGATATGATGATACTCTCACATTTTTAAGCTACTTCAATTATAAGCCTTCATATAATTGGTTATTTGATGCCATCTTTTTACCTTTTGCATATATTCACTGATTTCATTACTCAATCATACCTACACATCCTAGGACCTGTTTACTTCAACTTAAAATCAGTTCAGTTTAACTCTTCTTTTTATTTTGCTATTTATTAATCCTTCGTATAAAACTTTTAGTTCGTTTTAGTTCGGTTCAGCTCCAAATCAGTTCAGTTGAAGTAAACATACCCTTAGACTCCAAAATAAAACGAGGTGTTATAGTGTGCATACTCAAAATAGTTTATCTAACTTATTGTCTACCTGATAGCAAATCTCATTGTGTATGTAATGTTTACATTATTAATTTATTATTGTCTTTTGCCACAATTTGATGGCCAAAATCACGATATATATATAATTCAATCTTTATACTGTGTTATTGGATCGTTGATATCGACATCTTTCGTAGGTGCGCGCCAATTTGCCAAAGTTCTGTAATTTTCTTACCCAAATAGTTTAGCTAGTAATCCTCTCCAAAGGGAAAAGGAAAGCAACAACAAATACATTAATAAGCATTTAGTTGTAGTAAATTCCTAGTGCATACATTAATAAGAGTAGGAACTAGACAAGCAATTCAAGGTTGTTGATAAGAAAAGGAGCAATTGATATTGTCGAGAAATAGAGGGGCAACTACCTGCATTACTCAAATGGAGCCTTGCCATTTATTATAAAGACTTTGAAAGTGTCAAAAGTGTTTAGCTTTCATTCATTTCCCCATATATATATATAAAGAGAATTACGTGAAAACCACAAAAAAAGGTACAATAAAGGTATAAAGGGTACATATACTTTATTGATGACATTTTCATAAATAATTAAAAAATTGTTGTAAATGTACCTATACCACTTTAATTTTAATATGTACCTTTTCAAATCTTATATGTACCTTTTTTTATTTTATTTTCACGGTTTTCAGCAAACAGGTTTTTAGTGAATCTTTGCTCTCTCTGTATATATATATATATATATATATATAAATATCAAAGATGTCCAAATCTACTTATTTAATTATGATTTACCAATCAATGCACATATAATTTACACTTTCTTACAAATAACAGATGACTATAGGTTTGTAGTCGTTGACCTTACTCGTTTGGTTCAATTAAGTAGTAATGGTGTACCCCTAATCCCCTACAATAACTTCATGTTTGCGTCCACGTACAACCTTGCCTCATAACGTTCATTTTAGCCTAGTTAGTTAAACATTAACTAATCTCATGTGATCACTAACTAACATACAAACACGAAAAGTATATATTAAACAAATAAATCACACAAATATATTTAAAAAATATATATCAAGACAATTGAATCAGACAAACATATATTTGAAAAGTATATATTAAGACAAATAAATCAAAAGTCTACATAACTACTTCGTACATTTTTTTCCTTATATATCACTATACTTTCAATTTAGACACAATCATTTTAATTCAACTAAAATAGTAGTAACGTTTAATCAGTTACGTTCGCATGAGTCAAAACACCTACACCTAAATAAATTTAAAGTACTAGTAAATAAATACTAGGATACATCATCTCACATTCTCACGAGTCACGAGTCACGAGTCATAATCAAGAACCATTATATATGTATATATACTAATTTGCCTTTAACACTACTAATAGTACTAATTGTCTGTAATAATCACATGTCATATTAATCGATATAGTCAAACCATTAAACATGCATTCCTTAAACTAATTAATAAGGACAAAATAGAAATATCCCAAATTGTCAAAAATGGTGGTTGCACTTGGACATACATGGTAAGATGGTAATGTGAATGCCAGAACATTTTATGACACTTTGATGCACGATTTTTTTTTTAAAAAAATTTATGATTTGGTAGGAAAGAAATACGACGCTTCTAAACTCGATCAGGTAGTAGTACTGCTTAATTAAATTTGATTAGAGAATAATTGTAATTGAAGTTCGTTGTCTTACACATCAATTGCTTAATTATTACAATAATTATTTCATATTAGACAAACAAATTAAGCAGATGTAATAATTATCATAAAGTAACAAGTGTATAATAAAGTTTATTATGCTCTAAACTGTAAAGTGTAGCCAAAAGGAATCCTGTACGTGAGCCATTAAAGTGGAGGGTTTCCCCACATCTAACAGTGAGAAGTTTAAGGAAGGATATTAGTATATCATATTATGATTTTGTAAATATATGCAAAATACATAGGCATATACACTAACAATGCAGCCCCTACTTTTGCATATATTTACAGAAACGACATGTGATATCCTCCCTTAAACATCTCACTGTTAGATTTCAGAAATTCCTTATTAAAGTGGTCTGTGGCTCAGCGCCCATGTCGATCTCTCAGTCTCTATCTAGTATTGCCGATTTGCCGTTGCTAATATTTTAGTGTATACACAATTACAAATTGCATCATTGCATGCACTGACGCACACTTGCACTAGCTAAGAGCCTGCTTACTTCAGCTGAAAACATCTGAAATGAACTAAACTGAACTGAGCTGAGTTGAACTAAACTGAACTAATTGGAGCTGAAATGAAAGTTTTTTTATGAAAGATTAATGAGTAGCAAAATAAAAGAAGAGCTGAATTGAACTGAACTGATTTTAAGTTGAAGTAAACAGACCCTAAAGCCTGTTTACTTTAATTTAATTTCAGCTCAGTTCAATACAATTCACTTCAATATCAACACCGTTCGGTTTAATTTAATTCAGAATCAATCAGCTCCGTTCAATTTATAATTTTCTTCTCTCTTAGTCTCATAAACATTTCATTTTAGGTATTTTCAGTTCAATTTAATTTAATTCAATTGTTTTTAGTAAATGTAAATAGATCTAAGTAGCAAGTACCATATAAGATGAAAAGTGATGCTTTAACTAGCCACAATGGTCGGTAGTGAGAACAAATATCATGAGCCTATAATCCCATAAAATCGGGAGGAAAACTTTAAATAAGTGAGCTATACCAAATTCTTAGTCACATTGTATGACAACATGATACTATTATTAATTATTACTCCGTATAAGTTACTTAAATTAAGATAACAACATAAAATCTTCTATTAGAGATGTTTTTTTTCTTGTGCTTGGAAAACAAGCTGTAGATTATTCGTATCGATACCAATACATGTAATTCTTTATATTATATTAGGGTTGGAACATTACCAGTTGACCACACACATCTTAAGAGAATTCTTTATTCTCCTTGTTACAAAGAGTGTAATTCGGCCAATTACATTCAATTTTCAGGCACAATATCATTACCAATATAAATCAAGATATCAACATCAAAGCTAGATGTCCATTACCCAACTTAAGAATAAAGTTCCATGTCCCAATTATACAAAACACGTGGGTAACTTTGTAACACATTGATCTTTTACAAAAACATTGATAATTTGAGTGGAGAAGCACTAAATTATGTTTTTTTTTTTTTTTTTTGGTAATGTTACCACTGTTTAAGTATATATGAGAACTATCATTCACAAAATCTAAAAGAATGTCTTAAGATTTAAACCTTTTTGCTCTCCTTTACTCATGTCAATTTCGACTTTAAGGTATATTTCTAAGTTTAATGGAAATCCAGCTTTAGAAAAAGGTCAAAGTGGTATATCCCCAATAATAATATCATATCTTTTGCTTTCAATTTATTCAAAAAGCATATGATTTTTAATTTGATGATGTAATTCAAATATGATTTCAGATGCTGTCAAACGAAGAGGACGAAGACTCGCATTGTTTTTAGGGTAGGTTGTTGTTATGGAGTACTTGTTTTTGTGTCAAGACCTCATGTGCATGGTGCACCGCCCAAATTTTCCACCACCAAAGTTTTTTTCTTTAGTTAATCATGCAATTTTTCTTCTTATTTTTTTTGTAATCATAATCTATCTTTGTTTGTTAAATGCCTGACATAATTCACGAAGAAATTAAATTAGGAAGTATATTATTACCTCCATAACAATTTAGTTGCAACGATTGGTATTTTTACTCCCTATTCTATGTCAAATCGTTGCAATTAATTATTACGGAAGTAGTATGTTTATTGCTCCATAATACTTGCCTCATGACATCGAGCTTTTTATGTAACCTAACAATAGGTTGTAAATTGTACCTTAATTTGTGTAGTACTTCGTATATAAACATAGTTTCAGAGCTTTAATTAATACTCTATTTGTCTCTGATTTTTGTGTAACATTTGACTAAAAAAACTCTCAAAAAAAATTAGGTCATATAGCAAGGATTTAGGGACATAGTTAGTATTTAAATATGGGTCATGTTATCCTCTAAACGCACGACTATTATATATAAGAGCTAGGCAAAGTATGTGTTTCGAGTTGCCTGTCGTTTCAATTCAAAAGTGAATTTAATCATACATTCATACTCGTTTTAGATTAATATGGAGTAGTAAGGTTTATTTATTTGAGCCTAACAATCATTAGTTAAGAAATGTAGCTTGTAATATATACATAATTAACCATTCAAATTATTACGTTATCAATAACGCCCTATAAGAATATACTTTTCATCTAAATTCGTATAATTAAGCTTCATTGAACTTTTCCTTTTCTTTTCTTTCGAGAGGAGCTACATTAATTAAACTATATAATCTACTGACAATAATGCATATCATAGACAATATAAACAAATGCTATAAAATTAAGCAAAAGTCAACAGATATAACTCAAAATGAAAGCTAAAGATAGAGTTTAGTGAGAATTTGGCACGAAATGGTTGTCATGGAATAGAAATAGCAGTAGTACAGTAATGATGTGTAATTAAGCAACACAAAATGGTAAATATGAAGGACAAAAATGCAATAATAACAACAGGCAGAAAAAAGGAATAAAATTAGACGAAGGAAGGACAAGCTACAATGTGTAGACTGTAGACTTGTAATCTAAAACTTCTGCTCTTAGTTAAACTTCTACATCACTTCCATTGACCCTACCACCTTCCATCCTTCGTTCTAACATCTACTTGATTTTGATTTTGCTATTACAACCATTTTTCGCATTTTTTTACAAGAGGAGGAGAAGGCTAAACTAACTTGATCATAGTTCGATAATTTATTAGCCAAACCCGAATCATAGTTCGATAACTTAGAAAAACAACCTTACAAATCTATAAAGGTAAATTATAAATACTATCAGGACAAGCATTATAGGAACAATTGAATGTGTTATCCATAATTCGATAACTTAGCCAAAACAACCTGACAAATCTATAAAGGCAAATTACAAAAACTACCGGGACAAGCATTATAAAAACAATTAAAAGCCTGATTCGATACGTAGCTCAACCCAAAAACTTTGCTGGTTTCGATGCACTAATTAAAAATGGATCTTTTAATTGAAAAGATTGGTTTGATCCATCTAACCCGTAATGGCTCGACAAACTTTTGGCACTAGCTCCTTGATTAATTAGGGCCCAATCTCGGCCGATACAAACTTTTGATCACCTTTAGAAACAACTAATGCAATTCCTAGACTATGTACATACTTTAAAATTCTATCAAATTTTGAACTTAGGGCCTGTTTACTTCAAATTAAAATCAGTTCAGTTCAGCTCTTCTTTTATTTTGCTACTCATTAATCTTTTATAAAAAAAGTTTCAGTTCAGTTCAATTCAGCTTAGTTCAGTTCAGCTCAGCTCAGCTCAGCTGTTTTCAGCTGAAGTAAACAGACCCTTAGTTCAATAGATACACAATATATACTTTGTTATTGTCCGTGAATAATTCGTTTATTTATGCTCATTTAAATACATTAGCTCATGAATTAACTCACTTGTTTTTCATTTAATTATAACAAGGATATATCTTAATCAAACTACTGATCGAATACTTAAAATGGAAGGATATACTCTATGGAACATGATCGAGTACTCTATGGAAGGATATTGACTTATCACGGCTCTATTCAGCTTAGCTCGGCTGAGTTATCCCTATACGGCTATACCAAGTACCTACTTTCCAAACAATAAAGTGTATAGATTTAAATGTGTAGATCTAATGAAGCCTAATTAACCCATTTCCAAAATGTAACAAAAGTCTTTCGTAGCAGTCCATACATACACAAATGGGGTCCACACTCCACGACGCATCTTCCTTGATATAACCTTTTCTCACTCCTCCCTCTCTCATTCTCCACCGTCTGATCTAATCTTCCCCCACTCACTCTTCCTATCATATCATTCAACACTAATCAGTTATACACCTTACTCTACCACAGTAACTTTCTTCTTCTTCTTCATTTTTCCCTTAAAATAAATTAAAAAAAAAAAAAAAATACCACCAAAAATAAAAACGAATTTCTCAACTCCCTTCAAACACACACACTCTCTCTCTCTCTCACTTTCTCTCTCCTCCGAGTTTCTCTCTCCTCCATTGTCAGTAAACTCAAAAGCTGCATTTAATTCCCATAAACCCAAACCTTCTTTTTTCTTTTTCTTCTGCCATTTTTCTTGAATCTTCTTCTTCTTTAACGTCATTTGCATCCATTTCTCTCTCTTCATTACTTCACTCAGGTAAGCTATTCATTCCTTCAATTTTTACCTTTTCTTGATTTTTTTATTTATTTTATGTTTAAAGTTTATTAATTAATGAATTATTTCTTGAATGCTGCAAATTTTTGATATCTTTATTTACTTCTTCATTAATCAAATATTATTCTTTTATTTTTCTGCAATTTATTTTACTTCTTCATTAATCAAATATTATTCTTTTATTTTTCTGCAATTTATTTTACAGTGATGAATATTAGATACTTAATTTGTAGTCTACGTTAATAGAGAGCAGAAGAATCTGGAAAGATTAAACGTTATTTTCGTTTTTTATTTTATTTTATTTTATGATTACATGAAAAATGGCACTAAATATGCAAGTTAGTTTTTGCTGTACTTTTCAGATTCTCTTTTGCTCTTTTAGCCGTTCACTTTTATTATATAATCAAATGTTTATTTTTGATATATGATTGAACTTTTAATTGAAATAATTTCAGAACCATTATAACAATACAAAATGAATTAATGATTGTAGAATCCTATGTTTTGTTACTAATTAATTTCATTTTTAATTGCATTTGTATCGCATTAAATTGGAATATATTAAATTAAATTAAAGATATTTTATGATTTTATAATAATTGAATTGTGGAGTATCAAATATAGGTCTGTTGTAGGTTCTAAATCTCACATATTCTCTTTTTGCAATTTTTGATTTTCTAATTTTAATTATTGGAATTTTAAATTTGATAATGATTGTGGATTTTAGGTAGCTACTAATCCTACAATGTGAGCGTTAGAGGATAGGTCTTTGTCATTTTGTACTAGTTGTATTCAACAAATTACTCCACTGGCAAAATTCACGAGAGTGAGAAATAACTCAATTGGTTGGTTAGAGTTTGTCTCTCCGGCTCTTGGTTTTAAGGATATCATGCAATCGATTCTCATTGTCGCCCTTGTGTTTCCCTAAACACCAAAAAAAAAAATTAAAATTGGCAAATGAATTCTCAAAAAGAAAATAAAAATGAAAAATGAAGTATGTTGTTTTATTCAATTATCTTCATTTTACCATAAATTACAATGAAATGGGATGGACCACACGTTTTCAATTGCTCATTTTTGTCTATGTTTCTACCTTCTTATTAGTGGGTTAAATTTTAATTTTGGATATGGTATTACAATCTTACCAAATATCTTAACGTTTTGTTGAATTTATTAGTAGTAATACTATGATTACTTGGTCAATTGGTCATAAAAGGTATTTAAAAGTTTGATTAATTTTTTTGTGGGGACTTTAATTAATGATGGGAGATAGCTTGTGCATGTTGGAGAAGCTTATGAGGTTGGTGGAAATGGGAAATTTATAAACTTTTTGAGTTTTGAGTGACTCTTACTGTTGATTCTTGTTTTGGGTATATACTTAAACGGTGAATTTCTAATCTAGTGTGGTAATTTCGTCGATTTGAGTGTTGTAAAATGAAAATGATGCAAGGATGTCATCCTTTTTAATCAAAAGTTGAGAACGAAGAAGTCAAGCTATAATTTATGGGTTGTGTTAATAGTAATAGTGTTCAGTCGTGAAATTTAGCTATTAATTGTGTTTTTAATTGGAACTTGAGAAGTAAGGAATCAAGCTATTATGTATTTATTGTATTAATAGTGTATGCAGTCATGAAATCGAGCTATTAACCGTGTTTTTAACTGGAACTTGGTAACTCAGAAATTGAGCTATTATGTATTTATGTGTGTGTTAATAATGTATGTAGTTGTGAAACCGAGCTATTAACCGTGTTTTTAATTGGAACTTGAGACTTGAGAGCTTGAAATCAAGCTAGTAGTAACAGTGAAGTAAGTTGTGAAGTCGAGCTATTATATATTAGTATGATGTTGGATGGCTTAAGACATGTCTGGTTTAGCTGATATGTGAATATAATCATGGTGATATGGTATGGTTTAAGAATTTACACCAGTATCTGCTAAAAGCGTCTTTGCATCATATTAGTGTTATGGAGGTTCTTACTGTCAAATTCATATGTTATATTTGATTAATGGTTGCAAGTAATGTAGTTATGGAGGTTCCTCTATACCTTTATATTTACAGAGTATTAGTTTTAATTTTTCCATTTTATTTATTTTACTCATTTTGCTTTTACAGAGGGCAGTTGTGCAGCGAAGAGTTGAGCTGCTGGCTAGCCTGCAGAAATGGGTGGAGTTAGTGGTTGTACATAATTGATTGATATACTTGCATGCTAAATGAACCGTGTCTTGTGAAGACCTTAGTGATCAATGGACCATTTCAAAAATCCTAGGATTATCTCTAGGGACCGGAAATGCATGAGTTCTCCAGAGAGTGTATCTGTTACTCATAATTGCCAAGGCACAAAGTTGCGTGATATATTGTTGTCTGATAAACCTAATTTGTCGTATGCTGATTTTCATCGTGAGATTACTAGAAGTCCGGGTGATGCCTTGCCTAAATACGTAGGTAGCCAACAAAGTCAGGTGTTACATAGAGGAATTTCAAAAGAGGATGAACTGGTCAGATACATGTCAAATTTGCCAAGTTATTTAGAGAAAGGACAGAATTTTCAGGACAAAGGACTTAATGTTGGTGTTCTTGACTGGAGGCGCCTTGAAAAATGGCGGTATACTCAAAAACAGCAGCCCACAAAGCAAACTGGGTACTCTCCTGCTAGTAGCACTACTTCTCTTTTTTCTACAGACGGCTCATCAACCTATTCCAGTAAAGGTCTGAGCTGTTCTCCTTCTCGTCAAAGGTTGCACCGTCTTTCACACCAATCTCCACCGGAAGCTTCCCCTAAAGAAGCTCTTGCTCTAGATGCTAGATCTTCGTCAGGAAGAGGTCACAGCTGCTCTCCTGCTCATCAAAGAACAGTCCCCCCTGTGCAGCAGTCTACTCCTCAGAAGGTGTGTGCAGAGAGGAGAACTTCTGTGGACCCTGAGATTTCTGGCAAAATTGCCCAGAAGTTTCAGGATTCAACTGTTTCTGCTGACATTGGTTTGACCAGGCAACAAAGAGTTTTTGGAGCCGCACAACCCTGTGAAAGGCAAGATTCTGTATTAAAACTTGGCGCAGAAAGTAAAAAACGGCAAACCTTTGATAAGCATGAGGTGGTAGCACCATGGAAAGGAAAATCAAAGATCCACAGTTTGGAAACTACCAAAGAATCCACAACGTTGCAGGAAACTAAGTTGAGTGCTTCTAATCAAGTTTGTGTTGGAAAAGAGAAACGAGTCACTGCCGTCATGCCAAGAGATACATCAGGACAGAGAATCTCTAGCGTGACACCGATGGAAAATTTTATTGTTGATGGTCGATTTTCAGTAGATCCATGTCAGAAGAGCTTTTTATCGATGAACAATCGTGACACCCAAGTTCCTTCTAAAGGTGATCACAAACGGCACTTGCAGCCATCTGAGTCTTGTTCCCAGCATTCAGTTGGTATCAAATGTTCAACTCAGCAGTCAAATGCACTGCTTCATTCTGCCAAAATTGGTCATTATTCATCGAATGGTAGTGCACAAAGCAGCACAGGTGCCCCTCAAGCATCACATTTGTCTTCTTTTCCTGCTAGGATGTTTAGTAGCCCATCCAGGAGCAGAAATATAGAGGAAAAGAAGGCAGTGGCTGGGCTCAGAAGTGCTAATGCAGTCAAATATTCAGAGGAATTTGATGCCAGGAAAAGCTTAGAGTTTGTTCCTAAAGCAAGAAACCAATCACCAATCCGTAGATTAAGTTTTGCAATGGGCAAGATGATTAAAAATGCTGGATCCAGAGAAAATTCACCCCTTCGTAGTAGGTCAAGTTCAAAAGAATGTGTTGGCAAAACTGGGCTTGAAGAAGCTGTTACGTCTGTATCTCTTGACAATTCTTGCAACGATAAGTTGTCTAATAATAATAACAGAGGCAGGTCCAGTCCTTTAAGAAGGTTGCTTGATCCCCTTCTTAAGCCCAGATCATCTAATAGCTCTGAGCCATCAAAGAAACACTCATCAACCGTTGCTACCATCAACTCGTGCAGCGAGCCGTTAGATTTTTGTCTTGGACCTTCAAGACCCGCCAATGGCATGATGGGAACTAGTGATTCTCATCACCATTCACAGAATGGCTTGCCGTTACTTCAAGCTCTTCTGCAGGTGTCATTTAAGAATGGGCTTCCTTTGTTTACTTTTGCCATTGACAACGAAAGCAATATTTTAGCTGCTACGGTGAGGAGGTCCAGTATTCCTGGAAAAGGTCATCAGAGCTGGACTTACACATTTTTCACAATTCGTGAAGTGAAGAAAAAGAGTGGAATTTGGTTGAATCATGGTGGCAAAAGTGATGGTCATGGTTATGTTCCCAATGTTGTGGCACAAATGAAGGTCTCAGACTCTTTCAACAAACAAGACAATGCTGATTGTAATATCACCAGAGAATTTGGTTTGTTTGCAGTGGATGTCGGGCATGGAGATCAGCATACAACCGACTTTCATCCAACAAATGACTTGGCAGCTATTATTGTCAAGCTTCCTAGAAATGCTGCTGGAAAGTATAACAAAGATGACCAATCTAGCTATACTTGGTTGGACTTGCCACAAAATTCTAGAGAGAACTCACAGGAGATGAGATCTGCTGACTCCAGTGGTCATTTACCATATCAGCATTCACTAACAAGTCTGAACCTAAGCACAACAGTCATACTTCCTGGTGGTGTTCATACAGTACCTAGTAAAGGAGAAATATCAACACTAGCTGAGCGATGGAGGTCTGGTGGATCATGTGATTGTGGTGGATGGGATTTGGGTTGTCAGCTGAGAGTGTATAACAACCAAAAGGAATATCAAAGGAAAATGGGTTCTGGAATTTCCCTGAACAAGGACAAAGTTCAAATTTTCTCTCAGGTAATCACCTTGTCTTCTCCCTTTCCATATATAAATATTGATCTTTGTTTAATAGTCTCATTTGCATGATTTATCTTTGTTATTGTCCATGGTTCTTGCCTTTTGTGAACATATATCCTGCATTGTTTAGAGTCTAGGGTTATCGAGCATGTATGGTTGCGTGTATCACCAACCTTTGATTCTATGGCTTTAGATGTCTTTATCATTGCGTCTTTTCCCACTTTTCCATTCCATGGTCGAACTGATCATAAGCTAAAAAAAATCTTATTTGTAGGGAAATCAAGACAATCAACCAATACTGAGTTTGGCACCATTCAAGGACAGGATTTACTCGGTGGAATTCAGTTCGTCTCTCTCACTTCTACAAACATTTGCTATATGTATATCATTTATAGACTGCAGAAGACCACCGGAGATCTTCGAACCGAGCAGTGTATTTGAAAAAATGACTAATGAGGCAAATGTTTTCGATTTTTCTATGCGAACAAAGACGTCAAATCAAGGTGAAGCTCCTGCAAGATATGTCTCATATCCACCTCCCCATTCCCCTGTAGGGAGGGTATAACTAAGGCTAAATTGTCATTAGTGACATTTCGCTCGTGCAGCCTACATTAACCAGATATTAATTTTTTTTCATTTCCTTTTCCTTGCTATGGAGGTTTATATAGTGCAGATAATGGGATAAATCCTAAAGATCAGGGGGATAAATTCCTGTAGTAGATAAAGGTAGCTAATTAGCTATTAACTATTTTGTAATTAGTATCCTTTTGATAAATAAATTTATGTAATATAGTTTTAAAAAAAAAAAAATGAAAAACAAAAACAAGTATTGTTTTTGTACTTGATATAGAGTACTAAGAAAGTAGAGCTGTATCTTATAAGTGTGCATTTTGGGAAGATTTGTATCAACTAGAATCAAATAATGTACTGGTTGTTTTAATTTATTATTTTCTTCAAAAAGTTATGTTGTTTTTTTCTTAGGTTTTTTAAGACATGATCACATGAATTTACCCATTCCAGCAAAATGGTTTGATTGATGCAAGATGCTGTTGTTGGCTCCATACTTTGCTGCTGCTTTGAGGCACCAAGGATTCCTGGCATGTCTTGGTCTTTTGCATCAGAGTTTGTATAATAAAGAATATCTCCCTTAATCATATGCAGGCTAATATTTTTTTCGTCCCACCCATGTCTGTTAAGTTTGTTGTTGCCTGTACTGAGATTTCGTACCCTCGATAGTCGATATGTAGGTTTTGTTATCTGGTTTGGTCTAATTATCGGAATGTTTCTCATCCTAAACTGGTCTGGTCCGAGTTTGAAACATAAATTAAATCAAAATTTGATTGACTTTTCTTGCTAATTTATAATGTTGGGATGACATCTTGTGTTGATTTATAATTTTTTTTTTTTTTTTTTTAATGTTATTAACTACAATAATAGCTTAGTACATTTGAGCCTACCAATTTTTTTGTTAGATGTGAAGTGTAAACAATAAAGTAGATAACTGAGAAAAGGCAGTAGAAGAACGAATTTGGGCCTTCATGTCGTTGGTGACCTGGTGGGTTTGTAGTCAAACATTGTGTCACGTGATCACATCAGAAATTTAGAAGTGAAGTCCCAATACAACCCGCTTTCCTTTTTTCATTTTGTTGTTTTTCAGTTCATGTGGTCCACCATTCTTAGTCGGGAGCGGTGTTCAATTTCCATTAGAGGCACTTTTAGGGCCGATGATTAACAAAATATAAATAGAATTAAAAATTTATGGAGTATCTCTCTGAAATCATTTTTATAGTAAGGGTTTAAAAAAGGGGTTATCAAGTTAATATTTGTTAGAAACATATTATGTTTATATGGTGGTATTTTAGTAATTTTTGATGTAGTGTGAGGGTAATATTTTTAGGGGTGTATAACAAGTATTTGAAACTTGCGAAAACAAAAGACAAAAATACCCCCAATATTTTTTTAGTTATGTTTCTAACAAATATTAACCAACAATTCCCCTTTAAAAAATGGTATAAATCGTACCAAGTTAATATTGATAGTGAACCTATATTATTCCTTAATCGAGTAAAGCCATACGCCTGTAGGAGTATCATCAATTCATAACATCTTCTTTTGCATTTAATCGAGTAGTAAGTTTTAAACCTTTGAAGATGGAGCAAATGTAAAGGCATACTCCTTACTCCTTAATAAAAGCTCAAATGTAAAGTATGCCTATAGGAGACAAAAAGAAATAAAAATAAAAAAAAAGAAGAATTTTTCAATGAAAAATGAAAGGAGATATGTTCAATGGCGAAGGCAGGATTTCGGAAATGGTGGGTCATCATCAGCTATCGATCACTTGTAATAGTATCCAGGGCCGGTCCTGAGATTTTAAGGGCCCTACGCAAAATAATTTAATAAGGCCCTTACAAAAACATACCCTTTAATTTAAGAAATTTTAGATTAAGAATGCGGTTAATAAGAAGCCGGAATTTTGTTTGTATTTTTCTTCCGTATTAGATTAATTAGAATTTGTAATGCAGATAAATTAATCCATAGATTAGATTAATTAGAAGTTGTAATGCGGTTTTTTTCCTTCCGATCCCATTCAATTCTTCCTTCAATGGTGGATGGTTAAATTTGGAACCAATAAAAATTCTGGGCATATTTCAGAGAAGGTTTGAGCTTTGTGAAGCCAATGCCATGGACAAATTAGATTTTGATCTACAATTTTTTCTCAATGACCTTCATACATGGATGAAGGCCATACATGAGGTTTCATTGTTGTTGTACAATTTCAATTGTGTACGAGTATATTGCATTAGTACATATATATGCATATGGTATAATTTAAACCGTATTAAAGTAAATAAACACATAACACATACAATATTTTTAAAATGTTAAAAAATACTATTTCATATAATAGGTGGCATAATGAGATTGATTTGACTTTTCTTGACTTCGGTGGACATTTTTAATTGTCCACCGAAGTAACATCCCTTGATGTACATGCAGTGAAAAACTAGACTGAGTTACGTTAGTTGTGATTAGAATGGGCAATTATATTGATGAAGCTCAGAAAAGTTGTCAAATTTTTTTGGAGTACTCATGCATATTAAAGGGGAAGCTCTGTATCTTCAATTGTCTTAGCTAGTGGGTGTAATAGGATTATATATATATATATACATGCTAAAATTTGGGGAAGTACTAGCTGGTATATAACTATTAGATGATCATTCAATTCTTTCATATTTTTATTCTGGTATTGTATAAATGTATACATAATTCGTATAGGGGTACTTTGCAAGCTTTTTTATACTTCATACTTTACAAGCTTTTTTTATTTTTTTGTACTTGTTTATCTTATAAAAAAAAAGAAAAAAAAAAAAAACAAAGAAAAGCTTCATAATCTTTATTTGGCATTACGCGATTACATATATAGTAATGACCCACAACACAGTACTTTCGAACGATGTTTTGGTGAAATCTCAATTATTTTATTATATTTTATAATTTAACGAGCATTGATTTTTGTTAACTATTTGATGGCTTTATCAGATGAAATTGTCTCAAATAATTTTTTTACGGATTATCGTTTTAATTTTTTTGCAATTTTTCAAAGAGATTGTTGATTTTAAGCCTGTTTTTGGCCTAGCGCAAATACCCTAGGCCCATTAATAGTTTAAATATAATATGTGGGTAAGAGTTTACATTATACTCAGGATAGTTTAGTGGTACTTGTTTGCATGTTTAATTATAGTTTACTCTTTACCTAATATCAATATATCATATCATTTTCATGTACTTCCTATAAATTTACAAAAATAAAATGTAACATCTTCAAATATTTTAGTTTGGTCCGAAACTTGATAGATTTGTATGTGTTCGGGCATTCTAAAAAATTTCACTATCTTTAGAGATGACGGTTTTGTAAAAAATGTTCTAAATTATAACCTAATAAGGTGATAAATTAAAAACCCTAAGGTGATAAATTAAAAACCCATTTCTATATACAAAGTAATAATATATTTTCTAAGCCCTTTAAATTTATTGAATCAACACAAATTTATGTTACATAATGCATTATGAAAGTACGAAGCACTTCGTTTTTTTGCGTTATTCATTTATAAATAAAATTTATGTTTTTAAGAAATAAACATTTAAGATGTTATTTTTGTTGTACACATTGAAGTTTTTCTTTCAAAAACTACCTTACATTTAAAACTTGTTATGGAGAGGGCCCCTATGAGTAATTTCGCCCTAGGCTTTCAATTTCTTAGAAACGACCCTGGTTGATTTTTTTTAGCTAAAACAAAGTTGATCATGTGTTTATCATGTGTGTTCTTGTTTCAAAAGTTCAAAATATAAATTTTCTAAATATAAAGTAAATTAGTTCTTAACATAGAAGATCAATTACTTCTTTCTTTAGTAATAATAACAGGAAGAAAAATCAAACTTGTCCAAATGAAAATAAGATTTTTAATACTTACAAAAATAAAATTAAATCAGGAAATTAAACAAAATTTATTGTAAAAAATTCTCTAGCCTCCCTCGATAATTTCCCCAAGATCTAGAGGTTAGGAATCTATACCTTGTTTTGGAAGTAATATAATATGGTTTGTAAACCCTAATGAAGATATTTTATTTAGATAATCTATCTAGGTTTTTTTGTTGTTAGAATCTGTTACTTTTTATATATATATTCACGATTTTCCTTAATTATGAGTTTGTTGGCTCGTTGTAGCTAGATATTATTGCATAATATTCTATTTGATCTTTCTATTCGTGTATTTTATAATAATTTTTATTTAATCTTCTTGTTACATCGTGGACCGCACCTAATTAATACGATTATTGGTTTGTTTTCAAGACATCTAGGGTTTGAACATTAAAGCATGTGTGTATGTTTTATAAATTATGACATATCAATAAATTAGACCTAATTAATCTGATCAATTGATTAAAGAAGAAAGGAAAATAAAGTATGGATCAATGATCTAATAATAATGCCATCAATGTAATAACTAATTAACTACAAAAAAAAAATGAAAGACAAAAAGATATAATTAACTATTACATACACTCCGTACAAAAGTGTTGGTCAATGAGCAACAGAAGACAAAAAACTTTCAATAAAACACATTATCAAAATTAGTAGTAGGCAGTGGCAAGCTATCCATCAAATTTTCTAACTCATCCGTCATCGCTTCCAATTCTTGGAAGTCGGGAATTACGTCGCCGGTTAGTCCTTCAACAAATTCATGGTCCAAACAACTTGTATTAGGCATAGACAGTAGTGGCAAGTTGTTCATGAAACTTGTGAATTGATCATCTTGGTTATATTGTTGTTGTTGTTGTTGTGGTTGTTGTTGCTGATGTTGTTGTAGTTGTTGTTGTTCATCGAAGTCGTGCATTACACTACCGGTAAATTCATGGTCCAAATAACTTGTACTAGGCATATGCAATGGTGGCAAGTTGTTCATGAAACTTGTGAATTGATCATCTTGGTTATATTGTTGTTGTTGTTGTGGTTGTTGTTGCTGATGTTGTTGTTGTTGTTGTTGTTCATCTAAGTCGTGCATTACACTACCGGCAAATTCATGGTCCAAATAACTTGTACTAGGCATATGCAATGGTGGCAAGTTGTTCATGAAACTCATGGATTGATCATCTTGATTGTATTCTTGTTGATCGATCAAAGCGGCTAATGGCTCGTCTTGTTGAGGTTGGACTATTTCTTGCTCATTACCAACCACATTGCCGCATGACACCGATAAAACATTATTATTTTCATCACAAAATATATCGATCATGAGTTCATTATTATTATTATTATTATCATTATCAGCCCCGCCAAACAATCCATAATTCATCGAGTCGAATTCATGATCATGAACTTGTTGCTGATTTTCAACGACTAGGCATTGACGTTTGTGTTCTCTAGTAACGTCTAATTCCATCACTTGAGCTTGTTCTTGGACCGTTTTTTGTTCATCTTGGATAGTCAAATTATTAATAGTAATATTATTATTAGGATTAAGATTTTTAGATTTAGAAACCTTTCTTTTGATACGACAAAGAATCATCGGAGAATAATAAGAAGGTTCCTTTAATGAGAACTCTTGCAAACTCCATTTAATGTGAGGATCTTGTTTAGTATCCAACTTCAACATGGTTTTATATCCAACCTCAACCACATTACCGTGACGATCTCTAATACAAACAGGATCAGTTCTTTGGTTTTTCCAAGTTCCATTATTATTAGCAAGTTTTCGACATCGATTGCTCTTCCCGTTAGGGTTATTTGGTGGTGGCAACCGCATGTAACAATACCTAACCTCAGGACTTTCATTGACTCCAACCATTTGGAAAATAGTAGAGGGGTGATAATCGTTAATGTTTAATTCAGGGAAGTCATGAAGGGGTGTTGGTGGTGCTTCGCCTTGGATTTTTTTCTTAAGAAACTCGGTTATAAGTTCATCTTCTCTTGGTTTGAAACGAAATCCGATAAGGAGTTGTATTTGTTGCGCTGGTGGTTGATTAGCCTCCGGCATCATCATCTTGATCAATGGAGGAGTTGTAATGAATTGAATGAATGAATATTATTTATAGGTAATTAAGGAACTGAGTCTCCTAGGAATCACCTTGTTTTGCAAGTAATATGGTCTATCTTTTTACATGCAAATTATCTAGGTTAGATATATATATATATATATATATTTATTCCTGTAAACCCTAATTAAGATCTTTTGTTTAGGTACTAGGTTTGCTGTTAGAATCTGTCTAATATATTTTCCCATCGGTTGTTTGTAGATATTATTGCATAATTATCTTATTTCTATAGTTCTATACATGCAATGTGTAACTTTTTTTATAATTAATTTACTTTTTTTGTAATTACTCCCCATGACATACTACGCATTAAAGTTACGTACATTTTACTGTCAAGTATTTTATTTTCATATTGATTTATTTTCATATTTTAAATTAGAGATATCATGTTTAGATATTTTGGTGCATCAAAATTAGTAATACTAATATATTAGCTTGTGGGTGTATATCATTTTTGTCTATTATATTAGAAGTGGAAAATGAGCTGGGTTGAGAGAATTTTTTAAATTATTACCAATATATAAAATATAATAAAGTCATATGGGGTCTTGTTGGATTCGTCTCCATGAGTAAGTTATTATTAATATTCAATTATTATAATTTTTACAGGTCAAATACGTACATTGACATGTGCAAGTCAAAAACGTATTAATCAAAAGCGAACGGAGTGAATATATATTAGACGAGATGATATACTGAGTATGTAGTTCAATAATTGTGTGCTAATTTATGAATTAATTGTACGCGTTGGCCCTTAGCACGAACTATAGTGGGTGCATTATGCAACAACATGAAGTAAAGCGGGTACACACAATGTAAACTATTAATCTAGGTGTATGTGGCGACCTAAATGGCAATGTTTGGAGTATTCAACCAAAATTAAATTAATAGTTCATGATATTGTGCGCACCCACTTTAGTTATTTATGTCACCTTGCATTGTGCACCTAATTAAGTTCATGATATTAGTTCATGCTCTTTTGTGCACCCGTTTTAGTTCATATTGTTTGATGCACCTAACCTGTAGTTTGTGTTGTTGGGGCCAGTTTGTCCTTGATTGTATGATTTTAAATTCTTAGGACTTTACCCATTTGATATTTGATCTAGCTAGGTTGTTAGAATTGTTTATTAAACTAAAGGAAAATATGAGTGTTCAATTTTCTCTTTCTAGGTTGTTACTTGTTAGAGGCAGTTGCGACCGCAATACAATAGTAATTACTGATATTTGGTATTGTTAATTATCTCGTATTTGATTATGAGAAATTAATTATGTAAATTTATTTGATTTTATTATTATTATTCTCTCGCTCCATCTTATTTTAGATGCATCTGTTTAACTGATTGACTCTCTCATCTGTTTAAGATACTACCTCCGTTTCACATTATTTGCAACGATTTAACTTAAAGTAGAGAGGATAAATGTCTAATCATTGCAAATAATGTGAAACAGAGGTAATATATAAAATCTTATTGATAGCCCTCAACTTTGATAATGCTCGGTGGCAGCCTTAAGTTTATTGAATTGTTTATTTTCAAAAATTACATTTTAAGGTTAGAGTTTTGATAACTAAATTAAACTATTTTGTAATATATAAGTTTGAACTATGATAAATACAAGATGATGAGCTATTTTTCCATTTTAAATAGTTTAATTCTTGTCTAGTTTTTACAAAAAATTTCATCCAAAAAGGTATGTTACGTTCCCGCTTGGATCATTCAATTCTTTTGTATTTTCGACCCAATTCTCCAAAAAAAAAAATGATATTACATTAGTTGATTCAATCTTAAATTAGTCTAATTAGTGAAAATATCCTAACCTGATATATAAAATGTTACAATTTAATAAACAATTTCATAGTGTTGAATACCAAAATCATGAAGAAAATTAAAGGGACAATTCAAAGTAACATGAAAATCAATTTCGTAATGTTTAATGCTTATCATCACACATTATCATTAGTAGCTAAAAATCTATACTACGGTCAATAATGAGTAATAAAATCTTCATATTACAATCATATGTGTACTACAAGTATCATATTACGTGTTCTTTTGAATTAATAAAAATAATAAAAAGACTTATATTTCCTCACAATATTTAATCTTACTTCACAACAGAAAATTAGTTCTCCAAAAACTAATTTTATTTCCAAAAGGATGTATATTAAGTAAAAATATTATATAAAATAAAGAGCAATAGAGTAATTAGAGGCTAGTAAGCTACAAAATTATAAGGGTAAAATGGTAATTTGGTAAAGAATGTAAGAAAATTATGAAAGCTGGAGTCCACTTTATAGGCTTTAGATCTTCCACCTTAAAATCATATGATTGTAAGGAGAGTGGCTCTTTAATTAACCTTATCTCTCTGTTATTTTATCAATATCGGACACTTACATATGAACTCTAACGACATGCTTCACAATGAGTGATAGTGAAGCCATGCATGCATGCTTGCCTTTTTTGCTATTCGTTGGTTAAGACTGTGACGGAGCATCTATGGAATATGATGGGATTTTTCAGACATCAACGTTATACCAAAAGATGCATGACTTTTTCTATTTATAATTAATTTTTACTTACTTTTTGGCCTTAAAATGAATTATTAGATTTAATGAGATGGTGACATTAATTTTGAGCTGGAAAAAATTTATGAATAATAGAAGAAAAAAACTACTCAAAAAATTCATATAATCGAGTTGTAAGTTTCAAATGTTTGCTTTATTATTGATCCTCTATGTGTTTTCTACTCTGTATTTAGAAATGTCAGTCACACTCGCACTTCCTTCTTCTTGCTACCTACTCATGTTTTTCTTTCTCCAATATTTTACTACCTAGGACTAGGGATGGAATCATGGAAACGAACGGATGATGGATAATTAGGTCACCAGTTCGATCTGTCTTTAAGAAACGGATTTTAAAAAATTGCACAAAGGGGTATTCTTTGTTAGTAGATATATGATATGCTGGTGACGAGTGTAACATTTGTGATGGATACAATCACGTAGCGATACAATTGTAGTTTTTTTATATTTATTTGTTTTTCTCATCCATATTGTTCAACCACTTATTTAACCATCCAAATAACACCTTAAATTATGAATAAAATTTCTCACATATTATGCATGAACTTGATACGAAATCTATACTCTATATCTATAGGTCATATAAATCTCACACAAGCCTCTCATAAGAGGGATGGGGGATTCAAATCTCATACCTTAATGAGATCATATTAGTCCACGTGCCCTAATGTGGATGCAAAGATAATGCATATTAGCCATCGGACTCCACAATCCCAAAAAGGATCGATATATTAATTGATTCTAATACCATTAATACAAGTCTACAAAAAAGTTACCCCAAAAACTAACTCAGAGGGAAGGAGAGCCATAAACTCATAAACCCCACAACCCCCACAAACGCCGTGCGTAAAACAAGTCTCATAATTTACAATGGGATCATCAGTTCATCACATTTATATTTTAGTCAAAGTGACAATTATTTGGGAGCCTTGGTCTAGCGGTGCCATACTTTCATCACTCGAACATAGATCAGAGGGAACTTTAATTTGTAGGCATCATGCTTCTCAAATTAATTCTTGCTGACTTTGACCACTACACAATCCAATTACCTTTCTGTTTTTTTACCGGGTTGTTATTATGTTATACTAACTTTGTTTTTTTTTGCGCTGAGTTACAAGGACGGGGATGAGAATCGATCCCAGGATCTCTTGGAATCAGGAGGGAAACTTTTACTACTTGAGCTACCCCTCACTCTCATTATGTTATACTACCTGTTGTATTATATTAGTTGTAATGATTTGACATAATAAATGTCCAATGTTAAATCGTTGCAACTAATATAACACGGAAGTAATATAATATAATGAATTGTATCTATTTATTGATGGCCAATTCATTAGCATCAAAACAAATATCATTCATAATTATGTTATTTAATCACCAAATGTATGTGAATAGACGAACTTAATTATAGTCATGAAACAAGTCTTGCCAAATGCCAATCAACTTATCTAGTACTCTATTATTGATTTTTTTTTAAATATTTAGCTTATCGTAATTTTCCAATAACAACGAATGAAGTTACTAATGCTTGTTACTCGTGCTAAGGCTCTGTTCTCCTCGTCTTATTTTTACTTATTTTCAACAAATAAGTTCAGTTCAGCAAAAAAAGTTCAGTTCAGCAAAAATCAGTTTCAATCCTTAATAAATTGTTAATGATTTCAGCAAAAATAAGTTCAGATAAGTAAAAATAATTTCAGATCATGTTCAGATCGGCAAAAAATAAGTTGACGGGAACAAGGCCTAATTAGAGGTAATTAAACGATAATAAGAATGAGCATGTAACAGTTACTGCTAAGGTATGACTGTATGACGTGTCTTAAATCAAAGAACTATACAAGTTAAGAACTTAAGACAAATAATTGACAATCACCTATAGATTGAGGAGATGAAATAAAAAAAATAAAAATAAAAATAAAAATAAATAAAAATAAAAATAAAATTCATTACGGTATATATTTGACTTATTTTCACATTGATTAGACGATTTCATCTAATTTAATCAAATATTAACAGACATATCATTTAAATTGTCATAAAAGAGTGATAGCAATGTATACATGTTGTGTTTGTGTGCATAACTACGTATATGTTTGTAGATGATAATCCATCCAATAATTAATTCAATCGTATAATCTTGTAATCTAATCTAACCACACGAAAGATTTTATTAGATGGTGACCAACTGGCTAGCTAGTTAGCTCTAGATTATTATTCGTGATCCATGTTAATATTAATGGCCCCCACTATTAAATTTTGAACTTCATCTTATTATATAACATCAATCACGAATTATTTGCAATAAAAATAATAATTTGTGAGATATAAAATAATAGTTTACTGCAATTAATTTGTGACGGAGATAATAGCAGTAGAATACAGAGTATGTAATAATTTATATTCCAACAATGAAAGGTCCAATGTACATGTGTCAATGCGTGAGGTGAAATTGAAGTCCCACTTGTTATTAAAGGAGATAATCAAGGGGATTATTGAGAAATATTAGAAACATAAGATGGTCCACTACATCATGTGATAGTGTGCCATACAATTTCACCAAAAAAGAAACATTATATTTTGTGCTTTCATGGACCTCCCAAATGCACAAAATTATGAATAAATTTTAAACACCTTTCTTCTAATTGGGAAAAAATAATCATATTTTTATCTTGGATAATGTTTTTCACACATTAGTGTTGCTTATTTTGGTCAACTCTTCTTTTATAAGAGTATTAAAATGATCAAGTAGTCCTTTATTTCTCTAGGGTTGCCTTTTAGCATGCTTGAATACTTGCATGTATATTATTAATTAATGTTTATGAAGTTGAATTTTTAATAATGCAAGCGTATGTAAGAACCACAAATCCAGATTCCTTGGTGGGTCCCAATCTACGTGAGCATGTCACGTACGGTGTAATATTATATTGTACTCCATCCTAAAATAACGGGTCACTTGGACTATATTTAGTCCACTAACGAATAACGACCTTTCTATTTAATATTCTACTCTTTCAAATCCAATTAGTAGTGGATTATAATTTAGCTTAGTGTAGATTAGATCATATCTTTTTATTGCATTCACCATTGATTTAAATCTAATTAAATTTTGATAAAAGAATTATGAAAATTTAGAAATGAACATTAATATGAATTGTTCTCGACAAAAGAAACATAATATGAATTTAATGATATCTCATTTAATTATTAATTTAGGTGATGGATCAATGCACAAGTAGTAAGAAAAATTCAAATCAAACAATGTCATGGAATCATGAGTTTGGTTGATATGGTTGTGTCTGTGTGTGTGTTTTTTTTCGGTATTGTTTTTAAACTATATAACATATGCATATTTTAAAAAAAAATAGTTAAGTTTATTAAAACCGTGGAAATTATGGAGCTGATAGCAGACAAATGGAACACACAATTTATTATTATTTTTTTTATGATGCCAAATTTTGAGTCAATAAAACTATCTTTATTCAATTTGAGAATGCATAATTTAACTTTAATTTTTATTGCTCCATTGTTTTAATTTGTTAAAGATCCCATAAAAAAATGTTAAAGTTAATTAAGTATATTCTCTTGATTTGTGGTTTATATATCTTGTTTATCATTGAAGATGTGGTATGACTAATCATCATTCATCAATGATATTGTTCTTTCTCCGTCAAAACAACTACATATAAGTTACTTGTTTTTGTCAACAACTACCTAGATTCCAATAAAAATTATTTTTATTTTAATACATAGTCCACTACAAAGTACGAGTATTATTGTATACTTTGCATATAATATATACTTTTTTTTAAATACCTTATTGGAAATTGTGGTCAAAGTAAGATCAACCTAGAAAGCCATCCTATTTTCTTTGAAATATAATATATTTATGTACATTTTAGTTGTAAAAAATACTCTTAACACTATATACATTACAAAATTACATTATATTAAGGTAAAATTGTGAGCTAGCACATTTTTTTTTGTGAGTCAGCGTCTTTCATAATTTTTCTTGTGGATTGACACCTTAATTAGTTTTGTTGGCGAAGAAGGCATTAACCACTTCAAATCGCCTTTGACTTTCTAATAGCACTCCTACTCTCCCCCTCTATTTTTTCCTCATTTCCCCTATCATCTCCATAACTCACCCAAAACCACCACAATCCCCCACCCAAATTAAAAATGACCGAATGGGCGACCCTAGCCAACCTTAGCTTCAATTATATACAAGCAAATGCAATACTAATATTTGAGCCAAAAGTCAAAATTCATAAATCATAATCTTCACCCCCACAAACCTTCCTAATTAATCACCCCACATAGCCACTCTTATACTCATCGAAACCACTAACCACCACCATGACCATTATCTAGACCACCACCACCTACTTTCAATCGATGTATTTCAAGTTGATATTTTTTTTTAGGATTTTTCATGTGAATTGGGGATTTGTGGTAGTTTTGATGGTAGGATGTTGACATTGATGGGGTGATTTCGCCTCTAAGGGTGTGATTTGGTGTTAGTGATAGATGGTAGTGAGATCATTCCATGGTACGGTGGTGGTGGTGGTGGTGGTGGTGGTGAATGGTTGGACTGGGTGATGAATTAAGGAAGATGAAGATGAGAAAGGATTTGACGATTGGGCAATTGTGATGAAGAGGAGGAAGATGGAGAGGTTGAGGAGGAGTGAAAGGAATTACACGAAGGTGAAAATGATTGAACAAGTGCATTTTGATTTCTCGTGTATTGAACAAGGTGAGAAGATCAAAAGAGAAAGAATGGGAGGAGAAATGGAGGAAAATGCTTTTTCCGAATTTTTAGAGTGCATATATAAACAAAAACACTACCTAACACCCAAATTACGGAGTCAACACAAATTTAGGCAGTCAATCCTGGAAAAAAGGTTTAAGGTACTAACTCGCAAAAAAAAAAAAATTGTTTAACGTGTCAATCCGCAAGAAATATTTTAAAGAATGTTAGCTCACAAAAAGAAAAGTTTTTAACAGTTGCTATCTGAGAATTTTGCCTATTAAGGCAAAAATTACTCATCAAAAGATACTCATATTGGCTATATCTTTTTCCACATAGAACATATAAGGTCATCGAAGCAAGCTTAATGACTAGTTCGTGTGAAAACCCAATTGTTGCAACTAAATTGTTAGTTATGTAAGTATTATTTATTTATTTTTTATTTTTATGGAAGGGATTAAATAAATCTTCATGATAGGGATATTACTCAGTGTACAAAATTGAGGATGACCATTCCCGCAAACCAATTTTTCTTCCTTTTTATTCTTGAAAGTCCATCCACCCTCTCATTCTCCCAATAATAAACGAGGTCATAAAATGCGGAAATTCAAAATGGACTGCATGTAAGGCTATTTGCAAATTTATATCAAGTGTATGAGTAGCCTTTGCAGAGAAATACATATACTTTAAATTAAGAAAATTGGTATAGCATGCCAAAATGAGAGAAATGAATGTTACTATATTTTAATGCAAACATTGATGAGGCTTTGATTTGTTACTTTGACAATGACTAATTGTCTTTGAAATAGTAAATCAGTGAACTAACTTGATCTTAAATAAACACATCATTCCTTAATTGATTATATTATAATAATACTAACGTAGTTTAGACTTCATACAATCATATTTTCATACTCAAATACTCACCAACGTAACGGTAATTATTCACTAGAATAATGTGTACATAATATAGCCTATGAAAAGGATGTATTCTACAATTTCAATTCTTCTTTCTTATTTTATTATACTAATAAGATAATTATAACGTTTCCAATTGTGGTTGTGTAGGCTAAACACTTAAGTAGTCAGATGATCTAATATTAAATTGTAAAATTTAACTTTTTTTCATGTCTTTTAGTACGTCTTTTTTCTATTTCTATTTTTGATATTTTGTTCGATGTACTCGGTACTTATGTTACTCTCTCATACTTTTGTACTTTTCATTCACTAACGCATGGATAGATAGACAGTAGTAGACACTACCTAAGTACCTAACAATTACTCCGGCTTTATTTCTTTGTAACATGAATTATACTATCTCCGTAGTTGCAATTATTGAATATTTTATGTCTCACAAATAATATCTAATTATTATAACTAATATAAAATGGAGGTAGTACTTACTATATATATATATATATGGGAAAGCTTTTTCGCTCACATATTTCAAAGAGGAATGATGGGAGTAGCTTAATAAATACACATTATATATGGTTCTCAATGGACAACTTGTTGCAAATTTTAGTTTGAACCTATGTGTTGATTGATGATTAGTCAATTTTAAAACACAGTAGTTGAAAAAAGATTACAAATTGTTAAAATCTTACCGGTAAGTTAACCATAGTGGAGACTTGCTAGCTAGAAGTATTTTGCCCGAAATGATTTAAGTTATATACATAAGAAGATACCTAAAACTCTAATAGAGAACACTTATAGATTTACTAATTATCAATTACTTGTGTTTTGTATAATTAGAGTGATTCCTTTTGAGATAGCCTGTGAATTGGTAGTAGTGTTAGATGTATTTCTAAATTAGTTGCTGTCTCGAAATTATCTCTTGTGAATTCCCATTTGTATTGGCTGAAAGTTGTTTTTAGTATGGCCTTTGTTGCTGCCATTCAGCTGGAATCATTGCACATTACATAATATAATTAAGTGCTTATTTAACTAATATATTGGTCGTCATAATGTGGATTATTGATGAAGACGTTTTTGAGGCCTTTTAACCAAATAAACCCTTGCATAGTAGAGTGGAAGGGGTACCAAATACGGAGAGTAACTATATAGGTGGTTTAATGTTTTATTTGGGAGTAATGCAGCTACAAAAATCAGTCAGACATGACTTGGGAGTCTTTGTTAGCACTGTAAGCACCTAAATGGAATCAACTATCAATTAAGGTGAATTTCTATATTCTAACTTTTACTTCTGTAATTTTGATAGGTAGGGTTTTATTTTCTTTGGGTTTTGTGATTGTATGATGATTATTGGTAAGCAATTAACTACTTTTATCCAAAACAAACAATTAATTTACCTTTTTATGGGTGCATGAACAAAGTTTAATCTAATTGATAGGTCACTTTTATATCGGGTTTTTGGGAAATTGGAAATTGGGCAAGGAAGCATTAAAGAGACACAAGAGATGATCAATTTTGTGGCCAAGCATGACATCAAAACTAATATTGAGGTGGTTTTGAATTACAAGAATATTGACATGGAGCATCTATCCAAAGTAGATGTTATGTACCGTTTTATCCTTAATTTGGAGACTTAGGTAGCCTTGATTAATACTACACATGTCAACTATTGTATATGATTGTTCACTATATTGATTTACCATATGCTTTTTGAATATGATTGGCATTAAGATTTTGCAAAACTACAATGCATAAGAATCTGAACATCATAATCACAAGCATAAGCATTTTGGGGCATCGTGCGCATTGCGCGCAATGTCACATCTAGTTATTAACTTGTATGACTTAATTGCTTGTAACTTTGACTTGCATAATGTATAGTGTGATTTGAAGTTGAATTGTGACCTTGTGGGCCTCAATTGAATATTAGTTATAGTGCACCATATTTTGGTTCTATCGTTTTTTTTTTTTTTTTTTTTTTTGACAAGGCACTATCATATCTCTTTCTAAACCATCGGAGTAATAAAACGCAAAGAGTGGTACTACTCTAGTATGCTGACTTGATTATAAAGTGAGAAGGTGAGCGAGCACTAATTAGCTTAGTGAGCCCATGAGCACTGTAAATAATTATTTTCATGAGCATGTATCTATATGGAAAAAAACTTTGTTTTTGAATGCATGTATCCAATAAGATTATTTTGTAGGTAGGTAGCATGGATAGTTTAGTTTAGTTTAGTTTAGTGAATAAATTTTCATTTAAAAGCTTACTTCTGTAAATCCATGTAGACCACACAGGAAAAAAATCTCACCCTTCATTTTTATTGGATGTGTAACAAAACATATCAAATGCACAGTAACATTTTTTTTTAATAACTTGTAACTATGATTCTTTCTATTGACTAAAACTATACACTATGAAGTGAGTAAGAACCGTTGCATAATTAGAACAAGCTGGCTGCTTTCTCCAAATTTCTCAACTTGCATATTGCATAAGCACATTATTGTTCAGGTTACTTACTCCATATGCACGTTGTTGGTGAGGTTATTTCTACATATGCACGTTGTTGGTCAGGTTTGGTTACTGCATATGCACGTTGTTAGCCGGGTTGTTTACTGCATATGTATGTTGTTAGTCAGGTTAGTTCTCTATAATGTTATTTTCACAATTCCATACACAATAATAAAAAAAACCTTTTTATAATGCCTTACAACATCGAATGATCAAATAACAGTCAACGGTATAAAAATACTTCCTTTTAAAGAATGTGTATCTAAAATCTCATCACTTAAATAAACACAACACGTTTTCGGTAAATGTGTAACACAACATATCAAATAACATCATATTTTTACAACTTGTAAGTATGATTCATTGATTCTTCATGTTCAATAAAATTAGACACTTGCATTGCAAATTTGCACGAGATTCAACAAGCCACTCTCTCCAACTTTCTCAACTTCCATGTTGCATGCGCACGTCTGTTACGTTTGGTTTTTTTAATTTTTTTTTCACAACAACAACGCCCATTATGCTAATAAGTCATATTTTGTTCAATCCGTTACTTCCACAACTCCACAAGTGCACAAATACATTAAAAAACCCTATTTATAACTCTTTACAATATCGAATAAACAAATAGCACTCCACCATATAAAAATATTTCCTTTTACAAAATATAAATCTAAATTCCGATCAACACAAACACACAATCTATTATTGGAGTGAGTACTTAGCACTACTATTGCAAGAGATTAGGCCTACTTTCTCCATTTTCTTCACAACCTTTTTTTTTTTTTGGCACACAACTTTCTCAACCTTCCCTCTCTATCTCTCTCTTTCTCCTCTGTCTGTCTGCTTGATTTCTCACTTCAACCCTTTTTTTTTCTGCTGTAAAACCCTTACAAAAGTCCCTAAAACACAGGAAAAAAAACCCCTGCAAAAAAAAAAAAAAGAGAAAAACAGAAAGAAGAGACTGAGGAAAAAGTGAAGACTCAACCTTAAACTTTACTACACTGATCCAAAGTCCCTTTCTTTGTCTCTCTTAAAAAAACACTAAAAAAAAAACACTGTATTTTTTTTCTTCTGCAAAATCAACACTTAAACATGGGAGTTCGTTGCTCTAAGCTCACATTTTGTTGGTGGTCCCACTCTCATCACAAGTTCCATGCTCCACATTCTTCCGATCTTGGTAAATATTTCATTTTTTCTACTTTTTTTTTTTTTTTTT